>VXAY01002893.1:750417-777394 GCA_013399855.1 Oxyruncus cristatus
GAGAGGAGTGGAGAGGAGAGGAGAGGAGAGGAGAGGCATTTATTCAGGGAAAACATTTTTATATTGTGTGTCTATTTAAACCTTTTTAATTGTGCTTAAAGTGTGCCAATTAGTAATAACTAATGTATGACAACTATGGCACTATGAAATGGAATCAGGTTGCTAATATATTTCTTTTAGATGGTGAAACTACCTTTTTATGAGTTCATTGAACAGCAATACTAAAATTGCAGAGGGAAAGGAGTACAGCATCTTCTGACAAGTAAGATTATAAAGAAGCAGCTGCCCACCTGAAGGGTTTATATCAAAGATATTTATTATATAATATACTAGAAATATATTCTAATTCTGCTATTTTGCACAAATATGAGTCTCCTATTGTTCAACACAGTGGAAAAATGCCCTTACATGCTCTACAGTGGCATGTATATGATGAAAAATTGAATCAAAACTCCAGCAACTGAAGGAAAAATGTGACTCAAAGTACAGTATGTGTTTTTGCCTCATGAGACAGTTTGTTGCAGGGGACCCCAATGTATCAGTTTCTGAAACACAAGACGATATTTCTACATTGTGACATGCTGCTGTATCAGGGGCACTTCAGTGCACTCCTTGCACTAAGACCCACACTAAGCCAAAATTATCTTTGGCATAACAGATTATTATACTATATTTAGCATTTATCTCAGTTATGCCAATGCAGAGAGAAGCAAGTCTACTACAGAAGCTAGAAATACCAGTATAATTTAAGAAGTAATAACCCCAAAGAGTTTGTCAAGTTTACACATGAAAGAAAAATCTCATGAAGAGCAGAACTGTATTTTCTATTTTTTCTTTTTCTTTTTTTTCTTTGTCTCCTAGACCAACCCATAACACTGACCCAAATTTTCTCAAAGATTTTCATGACATTTCACACCACTGCACCTTTATGTCCCTGGTGCTCCCTGTGCCTTTAAAACCAGCTTCCGCTCCTCATCCAAAAGTGTCCTTCACAGTGTTTTGGTCTGTCACCTGGGAGGGAACCGGAGCATGCCATGGCTGGGTCTGACCTTCCTGCAGGCTGCTTGTTCAGCTGACTGCAGGTTCCACTTGTTCAGTCACTTGTTTCCAACGGGTATCAACAATGGCCAAGTTTTCCCTGACTTCCCCTCGAGTTAAACCTCTCTCATCCACTTACGGAATGTATTCACCTCTGTTCAAAATTTTATTGGAAACCACCACAAGTTAGACTGACAGATGGGCAATATGATCATACGACAGGTGGGAAAAAATACTGTACAACCCAGTACAAAAGAGAGTCGAGAGGTAATTTGACAGTTGGCAGTTTTTCTTTTGCATAACATTCATCATTTCACTGTCTCTTATGGCACAAACAGTGATTCCAGATGCTGGAGAACTCCTAATCTGGGCTACTTTTGTATTACAGGATTGTTCTTTTAAGCAGACAAATTGAATTAAGTTCTTTACAAAGAAAAAGGAGAGAAAGAGAAGGTCATGTGCTGTAAGACTATACAGGCTTACAAAAATGCTTAAACATGTTTGGAAAATTTTTAAAGAGATTACAGCTTGTTGATCAAATTTGATAAAAGCCCTGATCTGTTTGATTTGTAGACTATGAGCAGTGCCTGGGGATATCTCTATGTAATAGTCCATTTCAGGTTGTGGAAATTCAGCTTATCAGATCTTCTGGAAAATAGATTTTAAATAATCAGTCTTGAGGACCTGCCAGCTCTCTCTTTTGTACTATGTAAGCATCACTCAGTTTTGGCTTTTAGTCCATCCTCTTTCTGGCAGTCCTTTCTGTAATAAAAAGAGATGCAAACTGTCACAGCAGGAAGCAAAAAAAGTTTATTCTTAAAAAATAATAAAAAATTAAAAAATCATTATATCCCTTAATAAAAAATTCTTATTTTTTCTTCTTTGAAATTTACATCAAACCTGTTAAAAGGTATATCAGATAATGAAAGAAAAATAATCCTATCCAGAAACATTTCCTAGCCTATCTGCAAAACATTATGCACTGATTAAGACATTCCAAAAGTGTTTCCTTTTTATTTGATTATTCAGACATTACAAAGTATGGAATTTACATGTGGTTTCTATGTTACATTTTTAGACATTTTAGATACACAAAAATATTTTGATATAATGAAACAAGTATTAAAAACAACATTATGTGTCTATAACCAGTTTTCACTGCTGAAATCAGTGAAGTATTCATGACCCTGGATAACTCTGAAATAGTCTCAAATATCTTTAACTGAGTTATACTGACAAAACCTATTGAAAGTCTTTGGGTGTTTTATGGTTAACCTCTCTTGAAAGTATGAGAATTAATTTCATTGTCTTTATACTAATCCAATGCAGAGATGTCACCCTCACTATTAAGATTACCAACTTCTTTATCAATATTTCTTCATTGTATTCCCATGAGACAGATTAGTAACTACCTTATGCATGGACAAACTTGTGCAAGAGTTTAAAAACTTTCCCTAAGGTCATTCAATGATTGAAAACAAGGCTTTTGAGTGACAGCTTTTTGTGTAACTAAGTGGTTACACTTACTCAGCATCCTTAAATTCTATCACCCATTCAGTGATGGCTTTTCAGTGACAGCCCGTCGCACTGACCATAGTTTCAGACAGTACTTGCTGTTGGAATTACCTGGTTGGGCATGGTTGGGAACCTCCTCTTGCACAGCTCAGGTCTTCTCTGGACATCTCTGAGGCATGAATTCATAGACTCATAGAAACATTCAGATTGGAAAAGACCTTTGACTCAGTCTCCTGGTCTTTTCAATAATGAGGTTGAGTGTCTATTCCTGACATTTAATTTTCATTATATAGAATATATATACACGTATTTACATACCTGGCCACACAAGGAGCACACTCACAGAGCACTCCCATGAACACACAGATCCAATGGCTCATCCTGCTTCCAACTCTGGCTGAGTGAGAGGTCTGCTAGAGCTAATGTGTATGTCTATGCACAAGATCCAGGGCAGCTACTGGGCTCATAAACCCAGCCTGACCAGTTGCTGTCCCTGGATCCCAGCCTCTCCAGAAGCTGGCACACACACACCTTAATCCCAAGCCAATTCCTGCTGGCTCATTCAGCTTGATTTTCACTAGTGGTCACACACTCGGTCGCACACCTGCAATGACTCTAGTCATGGGCACCACAGATCCATACACACACGTGCGCTTGGAGTGAAGAGCATCTTACTAGTAAATAATTGAAGGAATTTAACAAGGAGACAGGACAGACTGCAGTGATCAGGGCCAGGGCATGGCCAGAAGGCGTACTGACCAGCCCTTTCTTGCATGCAAATGAAGTCTTCTGATCCCTCACCCCTTTATTTCCCATACTTGTTTCTTTCCAAATCACCTAAATCCTGAGGCAAACATATGAACATAATAGGGTGAGTTTGAGTGGTGGAATAGAGCATAGCCCTAATGTCTCCAATGGAGCCAAGGCAAGATTTAGTTTTTTATTATCTGAGAATTTGATTCCATGGTGATGAAAGCCACTGCTCCCCACCCTTGCAAGCCCCCAGCCTGAGAAAAGGAAGGAACTGAAGTTTCAACAACATGTGACAGGTTTGGTATGTTTTAAGGGTTCTTGGTTTGTCTAGGGTTTTTTTTATTCTTATTGACTGATAAGTTTGGACTGTGACAGTTTATCTGTACAGAAAAGGGCATGAAAGTAGACGGGAAAATAGCGCCACTACTTTTCCTCAAAAATATGGAAAGAGTAGTAGAATATGTTTATTCTTTTCCAGTTTTTTGACGATGCCACTCACTCTCTTATTCACATATTCAAACAGCTGAAATAGGCAAAAAAAAAGGAATTATTCTCCTCTCTCCCCCACCCCACAATAAAACAAAAAAAATAGATGTATTTAATATAAGCACTAGTAACTCTTCTTTTTGCATTTTAACTCTCCTGCTCAAGAAACTAAAAGTGTAGCTGTATTAAAAGGAAAGACTATTGGATTAGAAGATAGGATTTTCTTGTAAATGTGCAATTTAATCCTGCTTCCCAAAGGAGCAAGAAAAAAGTGCTAGTTATAAAAGTTGCAGTTTCAACACTGTTTTAATGTGGATAGAAGTAGCTTCAGACCATAATTTCACTGAAAAAAGACCACTGGCAAAATCTGCAAACTGGACAGATAGAATGAACATATTTGGTTACTTAGCTCCCTTTCCAGCTTTTAGAACCTGAAGCTGTCACCTGATGCCTAGTTTTAAGTCTGAAATGCAGACACCTACCTCTGTGCCAGTTGTCTAGACTCCTTTCATTATCAATGTTGAGAAACAAGAGTTTTTAGAGTGTAATTAATATGACCCAGTTTAAATGTCTTCCTCATGATAAAAGGAATAACAATTCAGAATTGTCTTTTTTATGTTGACTATGAAAAGACTTCAGACAAGTAGCTCAGATGTGAATGTCTACCTGGTAGACATGCAATACAAAGTCAGATGAAACTTCTCCCAAATGTCTGTTTAATCAAATCATTTTCCACACATGTAGCACATAGATACTTTGTTCTTTAAAAACATAAACCATTATTTTTTTTAAAAAAATGAATATGATCCAAGTGAAGATGGGATCTTATCTGTAGATGTTATGCCAGAATGCATAAAAGAGGGGCACATTTTTGATATAAAATACATGAGCTTTTCAAAATTCATACAAAGTTGTTTGAAATATTCTAGCCTGGATGAACACATGGGGAAGTTTAATTAGGTCTCTCTTAGACTAATAAGTTTGATGAGAGTTAAAAAAGAAGGAATTGAATTACAAGTAGAGATTTTAAACTCTCAAAAGCTCCAAGTCACCATTTGTAAGTAGGTTTAGTGAGAATTCCACCCATTACGGCATAACTAATTCAAAACATTGAAACAAAAGGTCTGGGCAGAAGCAGATGCCAGAAGCTGAGGAATAAGAAAGATTATTTTCTTTGGAATCTACCTTCTTGTACTCTTCAGGCTAAGACAGTATTTGGACAAATGACACTCAGAAATAAACATAAACTTTCTTTGATTTTTTTTCTAAAAAACTTCCTTTGTTTTTTTTTATTTCTATGATAACAAACAAGCAAGCCAATAATTTAGTATGTAAGTCTGGAGAGTCTGGAACTATAATCCTAAAACTGAATAGCTCCATTCATATCTACTCCATACACTTATTAACACTAGAATATTTTCATTTGAGTGAAATGTTATGTTGCAGAGCAACATATGCAAAAAAGCCCCAGCTATCAACAACCCAACCATACACTGAGGAGACATTATATTATATTCAAAAGATGTACATGCTGTCCTTGAACGGTGTTGTGTTCTGAGACTTCATGTACCCAGAATTGGGTTGGGAGAGAGTTCCACAGTTACACTTCCTTTGCAGTTGTTCTTTGGAACACCTTTTGGAAAGTCCCATGTTTAAGTCCAGTCTCCTCTTTGCTTATGTTTCTTAAATAGTGGGCTTCTCAAGTCTGCTTCTGTAGAGCACTTAATTTAATGGAGTATGAATTCTCCTGAAGCGTTAAGGATTTAAGCTGCAATTATCACAGGCTGAATGCTGCTTTTCAAAATCCATTTTCCAATTGGGTGGTTGGAATTTTGTCGATAGTAATATTACCATATTCATGCCTAAGTCCCCCATGGAGCACTTTTGTCATTGCCAGCCATTTCTTTATCATTCCTAGTTAATGCAACGGGGTTCTGTATACATATTAGATGTTTAAAATTCACATAAGTTGGAACATATTTTCAAAAATCCAAGTGTACAGGTCCCACAGAAGTGTCGGAATTTTTTTCTGTGCTTTCATTCCAAAACCTTCCTCATGTTCTGGGGGAGATATAACCACTTAAATGTTAGCAGACGCTACCATTTCAGCTACCAGCCTTGCCTCATCTCATTACCTCGTGATTCCTTTGTGTCAAGTGTCGTACCTTCTACAGAGGGACTGTCATTCCCACAGCATTCAAGACAAATCCTGGAGAGCATAGAAGATGACCGACATCTGTCAAAACATGTATAAAAGGACTATGCAGAAAGGCCAGCTTCCAGAGCACTCTTCCTTATCTTGGCATTGGAATCAGGCAGTAAGGTAGAAACATTTCTATCAGATGTTAAGCAGATGCCAAAGGAACAGGGACATCTGTCAGAATACTACCAGCTCACAATATCATGGTATTTCACTAAAAGATTATTTGAACTTGAAATCTGATATATCATCTGCTTGACCTGAGGAGATTAAGATCTATTACAGCCAATACAAGCTTTTCAAGTTCAATAAAGACATGAGACCATACTTTTGCATAGAAGGAACTGTAAGCTCCAACTTTACATTTAGAAAAAATATCACTTCCTTGTTAATAGCCATTCATTAACTATAAATTAATTTGCATATCTTAAAGTAAGTACCTTTGAATTAAGCCATATCCTTAATTGTTTCAGATGTGGAGCTCTAAAATTTTCTTTTTAACCCTTTTGGCAGCTGCAGTATTTAATATCCTAGTGATGAACACTTCTTTGCCCTGTGGAGTTGAGGTTTTGTTGTCATTTCATGAAAGAATTAGATTTAATTAGATTCTAACTATAATGGGCTTTCTTTGTGAGTAAAGTGCCCTACAATGTGTTAACTCTCTGACAATGTATCCAGACCTTAATATCTTCCACTGGCAATTTGTTAGCATTTCAAAGGGCCCGATGTTTGACCAGACACCAGTGTGCAATTCTGAAAAGATTCTCCTGTGTGACCAATAATTGCCAAACATGAAACAAAGTTTCACACATTTAGATGCAAAACACACTGCTCTGCTACGAGATGGCAGAATACAAATAGGAAGCCCTCCTCTGTGACTGGAACCATGAGCAGATGTTCTTGTTGATAGTGACCTTTAGCTTAAAAGGCAATTCTGTGTCTTACCTCTGGGATGCTTCTGTAGTTTGTAATGTCTTCTTCCTTTTCAAAAAAATAAAATCCTCATTCTCTGGGTTAGAAGCCCACATTGTTGTGGGCCTCCAATGTACTTAGAAGCTGGAAATTCAGAACAATACCTAAAATATTTTTTCAATGATGTGAAAATTAATACACATTTTTCTCTTCTAAATACATTATCACTTGGGGTAGACAAATTTGTGGAGGACTGCTTTATATGATAGCTTTCAATTCTTGTGTGACCTGTGCAGACAGTATGATATAGCAGCAGATATTGATAAACAAACCTTCATGCAATCATTTAAGGACAGCTTAGCCAGAGGAAAAGGCACAAAAAACCTCTCTTCCAACTATTTCTGGTGAAAATTCTTTAATACTTGATGAGAATTCTGTAATACAAGTTTTCTTAGAAAATGGAACATGATCACGAATACTACAATAATTATAAACAAATAAATTCAGAATCATATACTGCTTCTTTTTCTAATTTATTTCCCTTGAATTTTCACAGAAGAATGTAGACCATATTCTTTTATCAACCTGTGAATCTTTCCAAAATCTCCGTCGACTATGAACCTGTATCTAGTTGCAAAACTCTGAATTCTAAAATCCCAGATTCTTTTCTCAGTTCTGAGAGGTTTTACTTCATATAACTAAGAAGAAATACTGTATGTATGAATGTCATAACAATTTCAGAAAAGACCTGTGCACATATATTTTAGTACCATGTTTTGAGGGCAGATGATTAGGAATGAAAGAATATACATCTGAAGGGTGGAAAGTGAGGGTTTAAAAAAGATGGAGCCAAGGGCCCTTTCAGTGATACCCAGTGGCAGGACCAGCGGTAACGTGCACAAACTGCAACACAAGATGTTTCCTCAACTTTGGGAAACAGTTTCTTACTGTGAGGGTGACTGAGCACTGGCACAGGTTACCCAGGGAGGTTGCAGAGTCTTCATCCTGGCAGTTGTGCATGACTCCTCTGGCCAAGGGCATGGGCAGCCAACTGTAGGTGTCTCTGCTAGAGCAGGGAGCTTAGACCAGACACCTCCAGAGTTCCCTGTCAACCTCAACCATGGATTCTATGAGTATGTGAATATCTGGGACACAGAAAGGCATTCTGGGACACAGAATGTTTCAGACATTCTATAGCAAAAACTTCGTGATGTGATAAATTCCGATTTTGGTAATATTCTTCTGCTTACTTAAAAAATACTTTCACTTTCCATCTCAGACAAAAAAATCACATTGAAGAAGTATGTGAAATGACTGCTGTCTGCACAAACATTGGTACAAAACTCTACATCCGTATCCAAATATGAATATGACAATTCATTAAAAGCTAAGGAGAAATAATGAATCTGATAGCTTTGTGAAAGAGAAATTATGCTATTTCAACTCACTTGCTGATAAGACAAGGAAAAGAATGAAATCCTGTTATTCTTGCACAGAACACTCTCTTAGCTTGTTTTTTAAGAAAGTGAAAAAAATTCATATATTTTTATTATCAGGACACCTGTAGCTGTAAGTATTTGATTTTCAGAAATGTGTGTCTATGTTTCTTCTCAGGTTCTCTATTTTTTAAACCACTTTTTACTCTTTAATCATTCATTGTTCTTTCTTGATTACCCTTCTGAAAAATGCACCACATTGTCTTTAAACCTGGAAAGAATTGGTGTTTCTTCCCCTTTATTTGAGAAAATCACATACAGTTCTCATAAAACAAGAAAACTTCAGTAGTAACAGGTTTGCATAATTTTAATTTATGAGAAAATTTCTATGACTCTCTCACCTCCAGTTCCAATGATGTAGAACTGGATAAGCTTTTTATATTGTGGTCTATTTTTCATAAACTTGAATTTGTACTGCACAGCAATTAAAAGAAGCTGTTTTCATGAGGCAGTTGTTAATATATATAACAATAATTATAATCTGTCAAAGTCCAATATATGGAATCTTGGTTTTAAGAAAGAATGTGTGAAATTACTCTAACATTTATTTTGAAGGCACATTTAAATTTAGAAGCTAAAATTCTTTTGTCAGTTGTTGTCTTTTGCCATTCCACTGAAGTAAAAAAACAAGCCCTTGACTTTACTGGGCAGAGATTAGGCTACAATATCAATATCAGTTTACAAATCACTATTTTTTGTAACCTGTCTGAGGTCACTGGTGTACAAACCTGAAAATACTTTTCTGATCAGTTTGGAAAGGCAGATCTTCCATATAGGATTTTGAGTATATATTCTGTGTTCTGAAAATCTGATGCAGCAGAGATCTGAGATCTTAGCTTCAGCTTGCATGTGGCCAGCAAGGAGTAACTTTTAGGTATACTCAATTACAACATTCTTGAAATAAAAGCTGTTAAATAGGAAAGAATTACTTATCTTCCTCAAAGAAGGAAATACGTTTAAACTGAGTGTGCTACATGGGATCATTTACCTAGGCACACAACCTAGTCTTAATTTAGTCTTTAAATATTTAAAGAGAGTATTTTCACTTGATTCTAAACAGTAATTTTTTGTTATAAAAATTTTCATAAGTTAAAGATAAAAATTAAAAATAAGATTTGAAAAACTGAGGAAAAAGATTAGACATATATTTGAGTTCTACTTTAAGTCAGTATTTTCTTCCAACAAAAATTAAATTTTCTTTTATTTAGTTTTTGTACTAAGGCAAAACTATAATTTTGCACAAAAATAAATAAATATCCACAGCTTCCTAACTGCATCCTAAAAAATAAAAATCTGCCTGTAGAAAAAAATTAAAATGGGTCAGTCCTTTTATGGGGTTATAGAATAGAACAGCAATTTGGGTAATGGGATCTGTTTTCAGCTCCCTGCTTTGTCTGAGAAAGATAAAGCAAGAATCCAATATTGATTGTCCTACAATGCTGATCAGAATCTAACTGCTAAGTTCAGTTCTCCTTTGGTAATAGTAATTCAAGCAGGTATTGTTCAAATTCTCCAGATTAGCTTGCAGTTTTTCAGTAGACTGGAAAATAAAATCAAAACCAATACCAATCCAAACTCAGTAGTGTTTTTGCCTGAAGACTTTTATTTTTATATGTATGAATATTTAATTTTTATTAGTCAATACATAACAGTAAAACCAAAACAGAAGAAGAGATTTTTTCAATATCTGCATCAGTATCTATATTGTGAAACCTCAAACTCTTTTGCAACTCAGAAATCAGTACAGTCAACAACATCCTGAGTCAGATTCCTTACAATAACTCTCCACATTTTTTACATAAAAACATCAAGAAAGTAGGAAGAAGGCTTTGAAAGCTTTCACCTGGTTACTGTTGCTTAGGAAACAAGCAGCTCAGTATTAACAGATATTCATCACACAAGTATTACATCAACTAGTGAAGGACAAGGTGGCCTCACATGCATTTTCAACAAAATAAACACTTGGATCATTGACTAAGTATAATCCTTTGGGATGTAGTTGACACTGAATTAAAGCTTCAGGAACAATTACAGTAGTTAGTGTAGTTATAGTACCCCAATAATAATGTTGCAGTAAGAAAATGATGCAGTAAGTTACTTACTGATTTCAGTTTTAGTGAAAACAATGGTACTTGAGGTGCACTGTATTGTGGGTCAATCCCAGTAGACAACTAAATACCAAACAGCTGCTTACTCATTCCCCCACAGTGGGATCATGGACAGAATCAGAAGGGTTAAAATGAAAATACTTGTGGGTTGAAATAAAGGCAGTTTAATAGGTAAAACAAAAACTGCATGCACAAGCAAAGAAAATAAGGACATAATTCACTCCTTCCCATGGGCAGATGGGTATTTACTCATTTCCTGGGAAAAGCAGAGCTATGTCACACATAACAGTTGATTGGGAAAGCAACCATGATAACTGAACATCCTCCCCTCTTCCTTCTTCTTCCCCCAGCTTTATATACTGAGCGTGACAACACATGATCATTTGGATCATTTGGGGTCAGCTATCCTGTCTGTGTCTCCTCCCAACTCCCTGTGCACCCCCAGACTCCTCACTGGTGGGGTGAGGAGCAGAAAGCACCTTGACTGTGTGTAAGCACTGCTTAGCAATAACAAAAACACCCTTATGTTATCAACACTGCTTTCACCACAAATATAAAAATGACACCATATGAGCTTCTATGAAGAAAATTATCTCAGCCAAAGCTAGTAAAATTTGGAAGAGAAAATAATTTTTTCATTTTAGTGTTTGGCATAAAGCATCCTGTCAAGGTCCGAAGCATAAGGTAACATAGATCATCTTGCTAGTTTTCAATGAATCATATTATAATTTCTCAGGACTCTAAATCCTTATCTCAAAGCAGAACTTTGGCCAAATATATGTCTCCTTTTCTGAACATGTACATTATGTCAAGTGTTATAAAGAACTGAAGAGTTTTACTATAAAGACCTTTTCTAAGTTATTGTAAAATGCAAGTGGAGAGAAAGAATACCTAACACACAAAACTTTTTTAAGAAAATTTGTTACAAGTCATTAAGAGATGGTTATCATAATGCAAAAAGTAAATACCTTGAGTCATTATAGAAAGAAGTTTGAAAACACAAGTATGGATTCAATTTGCTAGATTTTAACCTGTAGACTAAGTGAAAATACATGGTTTCCATGCAAGAAGCTTTTTTTCAGTTATATAGAGCTAACTGGCACTGGGAATATTGTTGTATGCTCTCTGAAAAACAGTTTTGTTTTTTTTTTCCAGTGTATACTTCTGCAAAACTGTAGTTAATTTACTTTCAAAGTTGGTTCCAGTGTCCTCTTCCTACAACTTCGAAAGGAATATTTATATAAGTAATATATTCTTGTTTCTTTGATTGATTGACTGATTTCAGTGAATGTCAGACAATTATTACACATTTGGTTGATGGTGTGTGAGTATTTCACCTTCAGACCTCTTTCTATCTCCTGTTAGAAGCTGTAATAAAACCGAGGCACAACCTGATAAGAGGGACTTGCCAAACTTAGTTTCCCTCTAAAAATACCACATGAAACACTCCAAAGGTGGCTCATGGTAATACTGCAATGTAGGTAGCAGTTATTGTAGACTTAGGACTGCCCTGTAGTATCTATGTACTGTTTTCTGTGGAGCAAACTTGAATTTTCTGAGAAATGTATGGTAAAATATGTTTCTGATTTAGAACATTGAAGTACCATACTATTTCTTAAAAGCAAATCTGTGTAATGCAGTGTTACAGACAACGAACTCACAATGGTTTTCATAATTAATCAATCTTTTTTGATAAGCCAGTAGCATACCCAATAGCCCTTTCATAGGTGTCTACCAATTACAACAGGTGACGATGCTGTGATATTAGCTATAGAAACACTGTTTTGGTTAAATAGTACTCCTGTTGAAGCATTTGAAGACTGCAGAATTTCCTTGCATATAGAGAAGAGCTGTATGATGTATCCTTGAGGCTGAAGGCAGCAATCTCACATAAGCTACATAACAGCCCTTTGGTGAAAGATGCAGTAAATTTTTCTTTCTCTCTTTCTGCAGAGCCCCTCAAATGAACATGTTTGAGAGCAATGTTTTATCATTTTTCACCCAGACACACTCCAGGTGACAGTCTGTCTGTGTAATCTGTTTCAGTGTTTGATGACTGTCATTGTGCAGATTGTTCCTATTATCAAATTGAAATTTACCTTACTGCAGCTTGGGTTTGCTGGCTCCTCTTGTACCTCCAAGACAAGAGTCTGGCATGGTCTTCATATCCTTACAGAAGGTAGCTGAGTGGCAATAAATCCCTCAGGGATGTTCTTAAGACTGAACAAACCAAGTTCCCATTTGTACATTTGTACATTGTGTCCTACGCTCCTAAACTTCTTGATAGCTGTCCACTGAACTTAAACTAATGTCATTAACTTTCTTGTACTGAGGAACCCAAACCCAGATACAGTAGCTGACGTGATCTCACAAGTGTTCAGTAGAGGGAGATAATCACATCCTTCAGCCCATTGGTCATATTCATGCTAATATCATTCAGTATGTGGTTGATCACCTTCACTACAGCAATGTACTGATGACTCATACTTGAGTTCTTGTCCACCAGATTCTTTTCTGGATACCCCTTCCCTAACCAGTTAGTCACCAGACAATATCATTACTCAAGTTTATTCCACCCCAAATGCAAGACTTGGCACTTGCCTTGTTGAACATCATATGAGGTTTGGCCACTCATTTCTCCACCTCTCAATATGCCTTTGAATAGTGTCTTCCAGTCCATTGACCCTCTTCCCCATTTCCCTAGTTTGGTGTCACTGGCAAACTTAATTCTGTGAAGATTTACTCCAATCTTCCTAGGGAATGAACCCTGTGATTTTCCAGATCCTCCTTCTTACCCTTCTGGAAGATGAATATGAAGATGAATTTGTCATCATGAATGTCTCCTGACTGGCATGACTTTTTGAAGATGGTGAAGACAGTCACATAATTATATCAGCCAGTTTAGAAATCTTTTGCCAGCTTTCTCATTGTCTCAGTTTAATAAGACAAAAGTGTTTTGCTAAGGAGGATAAATTATGAGGAAGACCAAAACTCCTCCCTCTAAGCAATTGTAAATCTGAAATTAAGAGGCTCCAATTGAAAAAATGTGGAGAAAGGAAAAAATAACAGCCCTTTACTAAAGGATATATGTGTATTGGCAGCACAACAGAAGAACACAAAACAAAACCCCAACTGAACAATAGTCCTATACCTAAAAATCCCTTTCAATAAAAAGTAAACAGTTGGGTTTGTGCTTTCTGGTGCAATTCTAACCACAGTCAGCAGGGGGCGATGTTGGATCACCGGAGGTGCAGAGCCTGCAGTGCTGGGGGTTGGATGACAGGGAGCGCTGTTGGATCACTGGTAGTCCCCACGGGGGGCCCCAAGTGTGCTCGACAAGCCAAAAATGGAGACCTTCCCTCCCCCTCACCAGGAAGGGGAAAAGGAAAAAGAAGGGTTCTTCCCAAAGGGGACTTACGGTGTCTGTGGCTGGCAGTGTGACTTCGCCTTCCTTCGCCGATGTACACGAAAACCACTGCCAAAAACACAGGAGCAGAGGAGGTAAAAAAGGTGACGCTCTTCCCAAATAGTTCCTCTCTGCTGAAGTCCAAACAGGTCCGTGCTGGGGGCAGAAAACAAGGTGCAGGCAAACTGGGGCCAGAAAAAAGAACCAGACCAGCCAGGCATCCAGGTTGAGAACAAAGCAACCTCGGAGCTTTTTCCAACCCACGCCTTGTCTCAGTTCAGGCAACAACAAACTGTGTGTCGTTCCCTGGGAGAGGGAAAAGAAAGAAAAAAAAAAAAAAAAAGACTGCTGGCCCCTCCCCACAGACTTTCCAGGGCCATCATCCTGGAATGTTGAATCTGCTGGCCAGTTCTTTTGTGTGAGTCAAATACCCAAGGCAAAACCAGCCTGGCCATTCAACATCCCTCCTACACAGTGGGGCAGGGGTAAGGGAGAAAATTCCCTGCTTGGTTTTTTTTGGAACAAGTGAACCCATGACACCCATCTCACTCTAGTTTCAGCTTCATCAAACTTTGTCTTTCTTGACTCCTTCCCTGCATGTACATCCCAACTTCCTCCTTCTGCATACTGTTTTTTTGAACTTTAGCTCAATCATGAATTCCTCATTCATCAGTACTGGCAGTACTGGGCTTCTACCCTGGTTGCATGACTTTCTGTACATAAAAATGGATTATTTTTGTGCTTTGAAGAGCTTTTCCTGAATATCAACAGCTCTTCCAGGGCTTTTTGTTCTTCAGAGGAGTTTCCAATGAGATGCTGGTGAGCATATCCCTGAATAAGCTGAAATCTTCTTTCCTAAAGTCTGTGTTTGTGATACTAATATTCAACTTGCTCACTTCTCTTAGGAATTTAAACACCCCTATTTTGGGAGCATTGGTCCCTGCCATCAAATTTGTTGTTGGCCTTAATTCCCTTTAAAAGGTAGAATGAGTCCTTCCTTTATCATTAATAGCATGTCCAATAGCTTACCCCTGCCACACTTACTTGTGTCAAGAAATAAACCTTGATGCTCTCCAGAAATCTGAATTGCTTGTGCTCTCCAGTATTGTCCTTCTAGCACATGTCAGGATGGTAAAGCCCTCTGTGAGAATTATGGCCTGAAATAGTAAAGCTTCCTGCAGCTATTGATGCCTCCTCTTCTCAATTAGGCACTCTGTAACAGAAGCATCCCACAATGTCACACACTCCATGCCAGTATATCCTCTGATCCTTACCCTCAGGCTCTCAGACAGAATTCCTGATGGCTGAGAAAATGGTGCATTCCAAGAGATCAGCACATGAATCTTACTACAGAACACTTAAAGGATGAATAGCTGTCTATTCAAGTCATGTGATCCAGCCAAATAGGATTCCATGTTTTATTGCTATACTGGTGAGCATAAGAAGAACTTTTTATATTAATGCAAGAGTAAGCCCAATGGTGTGTTATTATTTTTGCTCAGTGCTTGTGACATTTGTAAAAGTTTCTGCTCTTCAGAACGTAGTTTCTTATGCATGTGTATGGAAGGGCCTCACACCAGGACTGAGAAAATTCACCAGTTCTGTTAGACTGGTGTCTTAGAAGTCATGAAAGATGATACAATAATATTAGTGTCATGGTTTAACCTAACACAGCAACCAGGTACCACATAGATGCTCATTCACTTCCTTTCCTCCTGCACTGCCCAGTGGGATTGGGAGAAGAATGGGAAAAGAAAAGAAAAATAGAACTCTTGGGTTGAATAACTGAAACAAAGTAAAATATGACAGTAGTAGTATTAGTAGTAATAATAATGATGATGATGATGTGGACAGAATGAGATAAAACACAAGAAAAACAAGTGATGAACTGTGCAATTGCTCACCACCCACTGACCAATGCCAAGCCCGTCCCCAAGCCATGATTGGCCTCCCTTGGGGATAATTCCCGCAGTCAATATACTGAGCATGATGCCCTAAGGCATGGAATACCCTATAGGGCAGTCCAGGTCAGCTGCCCTGGCTATGCTCCATCCCAGCTTTTTGTGTAGGCCCAACATGGGACGCTGAAAAGTCCCTGAGTTAGAGTGAGCACTACTTAACAGCAACCAAAACATCAGTGTGTTATCAGTATTATTCTCATATTGAATCAAAAACAAAGCACTGCACCAGCATTTAAGAAATTAATTGTATCCCAGCTGAAACCAGTCCAATTAGGTAGTCATGCTAAAGAAGATTATGGCTATCCTTAGAATAAATATCAAGTACATTTTTTCTCCTCACTTGATTCTCCACAGAACACTCAAATTTCCTGAAAAAAATATGGCTCATGTTTGTCTTCTGCATCAGCAAAGCCAGAGCACAGATCATAAAATCAGAGAAGGATAGTATGAGAGACTTGACATCTAAGACCTCACTATTGATATTTTAAGCTAGGAGGAGACAATGCCTCCTGTACACCAGTATCTCTCACTTGTTTTCCTAGACAGTCATGTACTCTAAGATGTCAGTTTTGACTCAGAAAGAGAATTGGAGAATGTTTTCTACTCCTACAGTCCTACTTATAATGGTTACCTGTAATATTATCTTCTCTTTCCACAGAAGTAAATAGGACAAGAGTTGCTCTTAATACCTATTACAAAACTAGCAGAAGTATCTCTTCTCTTGAAATTGAGATTTTCTCATTTCTCATTCTTTTTATTGTATGTAAAAGGCACATGTTTTCTGTGCTACTTCAGAGAAGACCAGTGTGATTTGAATAAGAGCAAAGTTACAGCACACTACTAAGAAATGGTTGCATAAGACAGATGATAAATACACTCTAGCACAGGAAAAGAAAAGGAATTAAGGCTGTAATAATTTATAGCACTTCACTGAGAACATTTTTAGTGGCTTAATACTTTTTTTTCTCAAGATTAATTAAATTATGATTACACTAATCTATTTCACTCAGGTCTTTTCTGTGAATCCATGGGCATTTAAGGTAAAATTAACATGCTTGTGTAAAAGTAAAACGTTAGGGGAGTAAAAGTTTATGTGTTAGTTTTCTTTTTCTCATGCAGCAAAGAATAGATAATTGTTGATAAAATTTTGACAAGAGTTAATGAAATTTGTATGAGTTGCTAATCCAAAGTATATTAATGTGTCACAGTGGAAGCGCTCTTTAAATATTAAAATTCTGAAAATGTATTCAAAGGGTATGGTACATCTAAAAATAATTTTATCATCCAAAGTTAACAAGCAAGTTGTGTGCGATGGCACTCTAATTGTAATGTGTACTGTACTTTTCAGCCTTACAGGAGACTTAGGCCCAATTTGCTATCATAGGAGACAACTCCCACTGAAAACCACCTGCAAAACGAGGTTTCTGAAGAGAAAGCTACAAGGAACAGCAGCAGAAAGGACTAAGCAGCAGTGTGGTAATGCTGAACCACTAGTATGATAGTTTACTGAGATCTTGCAGAACTTGTGTCTTTTCCTTTTTTGGGTTAACAAAACCACCTATTCTTCTGACAGCCAAATGAGAAAAACAGCAAGTGCATTGCACAATCTTGGAAATGGTCTTTTAATTGATTAGTGGGAAATATTTAATAATTTGCGAGCAGTACTAAAAGTTACAATTTACAGAGAGTAAGCAAATTGTTTAAAGCTTCTGTAAGAATGTATCAGAAGACAGATTATTCTTCTCCATCCTCACAAGTTTGGTAACTCTCATTCACATATCTTTCAAACTGCTTCAGTGCGTCTGCATTGTACTGTAAGGGATATGCCTCACCAGAAATAATTTGCAAATTGAGTCAACAATATATGGGGTTAAGTCCAGTTTGCTCATAGCTCAGTATGGTTATTTATACACATGAGGCCACTATTGAAAAGATTTTTACTGAGACAGAGAGGAACAGAAGAGGGCAAAGGTGTAAATTCAATTAGTAGGCTGTGATGCTATGTTTGGAGACAACCCATTCTTATAATTTTTATGGGAAAAAAAGTGGAGGACTGATATTCTTTCTCACAGTGTTTTTGGGAGTTTGGAGATGGGTTCTATCTAAGCAGAAAATATATTCCAGGCATACAGCCAAGATAGAGAATGGCAGAAGAGACAACCAAGGGGAAAATGAAGAGAGACTGTCAGAGTGCAGAGTCCAAGAGAGGGGAATTTAATTAGTAGCAAGCCATTATGTAAACATTTAGATGGAATTGGTGAATATTCAAAATTTAGTTTCTCATCAAAAAGTGAATAGGAAGTGGCAGTTAGACTACCAACAGCTGCTGAAGGGGCAGCTAGAGATAAGGAAAAAGCATCTAGATAGAGAAGATAAGCATTAAATTGAAAGTTAAAAAACAATAACTGATACAGGAACTATAATTGGTTTCTTAATATTTTTTTACTGCCTTTCTGCTGGGAGATGTTTTCCTTGGTGGAAAGAGAGAGTGAAACTAGCATTATCCAAAATGTCCTTTATTAAAAAAAAAATTTAAAATGTGTGTGAAAGACACATTACAAAACTTGTGATCAGATGCAGAAAAGCACAAGTCCATTCCAATTTAGCAACCGTGATAAGCACATGGTTGAGATAAAGTAGGTATTTAACTGCTTTTACTAATGAATGTTTGTACAAGTTCAGCACTTTTAAAGACATTTGGCTTTTAAGCACTTGGGACACAGATTCATTGGAGCTTCCTACACATGCCAACATATGGATTTTTGCAATTGTAAACACTTCTATCAAATGCATGTTTCTCACCGAAAAATTCTTCTAAAAACTGCTGTTAAACCTCACATTTTCTAAAACATATCTTATATGAATTAACAATAATAACAGTACAGATATATATAAACAATGCATGTGCAGCGCCAATTACAGAAGAATTATCCAGTCTTGCAACACATTGATTGATTTACTAGGAGAATGAGAAAAATCTCCCTGCCTTCTCCCAAATTTTCTTTTCAGTGACCCTACATGTTCCATAATTTCATAGCGAGAGAGTGCATTATCTCCTCTTATTTACATTTCTCCTGGCTTATAATTTTCTAAATATATCATGTCATGTTATTTATCTTGGTACCCAGATGCAGGATGTTTGCCTCATCTACTGACTCTGGAATTCTTGTGAATAAATCAGTGTTTCAAGAGTGCATGCTGCAAGGCCAGGTTTAACTGAATCACCTAAGATTTTTCAATGATACAATGTCTCAATAACATTGCTATGCTGAACAAAGCTGAGTAAATTGATTTCCAGAATTAAAGGAGTAGATTATTGCTTCTCCACAGATGGCCTTCCATAAATCTTGAGGGAAAGAAAATCTATCAGAGCAAGCAAGATTTGAATAGACAAAAAGTATCTAAGATCTAAAAATATTGTAATTCTTATATGACTAATGTTGCTTCAGTTTGCTAGTCAAAGGTTCTTCACAAACTATGAAGAAACTCAGCAATGAAAAAAAGCCTTCACAATCTTCACAATCGTCATGGGTTTACCAGTCCCCCAGGGCTGAAAATAGTTAATTCCAGGTAGATTTCCGGAGCAAAGCCTATCACAAGTTTTAGTAACACCTCTGCGAATGACATATTTAAGAAAATGGAAGAGAAGATGAATTGTGCAGAAGAAATTCCAGCCTGGAGGAGAGTGGAGGACAACAAGAGATAACAATGGAGCCTCTGAGGTCAGTGTAGCAGGAGGGGGGAGGAGAGGCCCCAGGGGAGCCCCCTCTCCCTCTCCAGCAGGGGAAAAGACTTAAAAACTAAAACCCTGCCACCTGTGGAAGAATATTTGGGAGAAGAAACCCTCCGGCAGCTTATGAAGGAGCCTGTGCTTGAGCAGAGAGACCCTCCTGCAGCTCATGAGGGAGCCTCTGCCAGAGCAGAGGAGTGCATGGAGGAAGGTGTAACTCTGTGGGAGGCCTAAGATGAAACAGAGTCTTGCTGGAGACCTGTGGCCCTTGGAGAGAGAAACCTACACTGGAGCAAGTGTCCCGGGTAGGACTTGTGATCCCAGTGAGGGATTTTTGCTGATGTAATTCATTTGTGACCCTAAAGGACAGCAGAGAATGGAAGAACTGTTGTCCGAGGGTAGACTCACGCTGGAGAAGCTCATCCAAGGCTGTCTCCCNCGGCAGGGAGGAGCAGGGACAGTCCTGAGGGCGACGTGCAGCAGAGAGAAAGAGAGAGAGAGATTTCCAGCTACGGCCGATCGGAGCTGTCGCCCTAGAGATAATAGAAGAAAACTTTCAAGTGCTGCAAAATTTGATTTAGAGGAACTGTAAACCCTGAAAATAAAGAAAAGGCTTTTCTCCTCCTGGACTGATATAGGAGGGGGAGGGACAATTTTGTAAATACATAACATTTTCTTCATAATTTTACCTAGTTAGAATTGTTTTATATATTATTCCTTAGTTTTTATCCTGCTAGTAATAAATTCAATATTATTCCCCGCATCAAGTCTCTCTTGTCTGTATAAAACTTTTCTTGACTTACAGCAATTGTGTAAAAGGTTTAAAAAAAAATAGCACAGAGTAAACTCACGACAACAGTAAATACCCATAAATAATAATACCACTCCAAACTATTTCCAAGGAATACATGCATAAGTATTCAAATCACACAAACTCAGAATAGTTGCAGTTAACAGAGACATCTAGAGACCACCTCTTTGTGTTCCCAGGCTCAAAGCAGAGCCCACCAGAGTGGGTTGCACAACACATTGTCCACTCAGGTTTTGAGTGTCTTCAAGAAAGAAAACTCCACAACCTCTCCTGGCAATCTTTTCTCGTACTTGAAAACCCTCACAGCAAAAAACCACAGTGCTTATAGTAAAAAAGTAGCTTGTTGGTTTTGGGGTTTTTTCAGATAAGATTTCCTGTATTTAAGTTTCTGCCCATTGCCTCTTTCCTATCACTGGGCAACACTGGGAAGGATTTGGGTCCATCTGCTTCCTGACCTTGCTCAAGTATTTATACATGTTGGCAAAAACATTTGAGCCTTTTGTTTTCCAGACTGAACAGTTCCAGGATACTCTGCCTCCCCTTGTATAGCAGCTGCTCCAGTCCCATCATCATCCTTGTAGCCCTTCACTTGCTCCAGTATGTCTGTGTCTTCCCATGTACCAAGGAGCACAGTACTGGACAGAGCACCTCACGTGAATCAACAGTGATGAGAAGAGAGGAAGGATCACCTTCACTGTCCTGCTGGCAACACTCTGCTTGTTGCATCCCAGAAGACTAGTGGCCTTCTTTGCCACAAGGGCACATTGTTAGCTCACATTCAACTTGTCCACCAGGACCTTGAGGTCCATCTCTGCCAAGCTGTTTTCCAGTGAGTCAGGCCCCAGCCTGTACTGATGCATGAGGTTATTCCTACCCAGGTGCAGAACTGGACATTTTCCTTTGGTGCACTTCAAAAAATTCTTCTCTATCCAGTTCTCCAGCCTATCTGGATTCCTCTGAATGGGAGCAAAATCTTCTAATAAATCAGCCCCACTTCCTACTCTCCATTTGGTATCATCTGTAAACTTGGTAAAGGTGCACTCTGGTCCAATCATCCAGCTCATAAATGAAGATGTAAAACAGTATTGGCCCTGATATCAGCCCCTTAGGTACACCATGAGTGACTGATCTCCAGCTACACTTTTTACTGATCACAACATTTTGAACCTGACAGTTCAGCCAGTTTTCAATCTGCCTCACCGTTGACTTATCCAGCCCATACACAAACACTTGTCATTTTTTTTTCAACTTGTAATAGGAAAAAGAGGAATTGCACTAAAAAAGAATTTAAACATCCTTATATTTCTACCTTGTGTCACTATGCAAGTTCTTAAATTTCATTCCACTGCCCAATGTTTCCCAGCTCACCCCTTTCCTTGTAATGTCTGGAGAACAATGATAGTTTCAGCCACATTGTTCTTTTTACATTGAGTTTTTCAACCAGTTTTTCTCAGGTTGTACAGGGAGTATGTATCTCTGTTTTACAACTTCTTTAATTCTTTGGTCTATAATTATTCAATAACAGAGTTCTTTTGCTACTTTAAATCAAGATATATAAAGACTGCTGTGGGATACATTGTGAATTACATACACCATAATATGCATCATAAGGAAGAGCTGTAATTTAAATTATCCCAGTTTCAAGACTATCATTTAGTAATTTCTGGCAGAAAGTCATGAGACATTTAGCATCTTGAATAAATAATACAGGATCCTTCCTTTAAAATACACTGATCTAACTAAAACAAATATTCCTCTGCTGGGAAGAATAAGTACATACTTGCTCTGTTCCTTAGATAAACAGATAACTCTCTATGAGAAAGAAATTTATCTGCATAACCACAAAACTCAATAAAACCAAACCCGTACCCTAGCCAGGATCCTTTCATAGTTTACAGTTGTCATCCCACCGAAACAATTTTTTTTCTCTTTCTTCCTCTCCCTCCTTATCCTTCGGCATTTATTCATTTTCTTTTCACTACATTGATGTACAGGCATAAAGGATTTTCCATGCTACCAAAACCCCTTAAAGACTGTTCTTCAGGTGCTTATGAGTAAAACATGAAATAAAAACAGCCAAATGGAATCCTTTGTTTCTGTTAATTTCATTTCTGGTCAATTAAGAAAATTTAGCTGGCCAAGGGATGAAGAAAATATTTTTTATCTACTCTCTACCAAAAAAAGTAGTGGTGAATCATCATATGCTTGCAGACTTGAATAGATTTTAAACACATATGTTAGCATATCTTAAGATAATTTCCAGGCAGAACATTTTAATGCCTCTTCAAATCATTGGGATTGCTTGTGATACTGCAGTGATAGGAAATGTCATACAATGACTGTATAGGACTGAAGCCATAGGAAAGTACTGAATAAGGTTTATGCAGGAATCAATAACTGCAAATACAAGAAATGTATCTGGTGCAACTGCTAGGGCACATTAATTACTTCTAACAGTTGGATAAGGAATGAAAACAAAAACAGATACACAGTAGGAATAGATTTAAACTTTTGGCTCCAAGTAACTAATGAGAAAAACAGGAACTTCAGCTGTGTTGGTGCTGAAGTTTAATAAGATTGGGGCACATACAAGGGCAAAAAACCACCAAGCATCCTTTCAGAAGAAGGTTTACTTTTTTACCTTACATTTGGGACCAGTTTTGTAGAACTGTGCGTATAGAAGCTGTAACAGGAATTGCAAAAACTTTTGAAGATCAGCTGGTGAAAATATCAGCAGACTATGGAAGACAGACTACCTCTGCCAGACAAGACAGACAGTTTTTAGGAAAGCTATTGTGTTCAAACTTATGGCTAACTAGAAAGAATATGTACAGCACAGCTAAAGCGATCAGTTAAATTTGCAATTAAAATTAATAGTTAATGCTGGGATTAAAAAAATTCTTGTCAGTAAGAATGAAGAAAAGTAGCAGATTCTAACTCAAAAAAGGAAATATTAGAAATAGGGAGATTTTTTCTACATTTTCTTTTTACTCATGGTTGTGTCAAATCATTGTCATAATAAAAAAAAAAAAGAACACAGAAATCTAGAAGGACACAGAGATTTTGAAAGGTTTCTGAAAACATGTTTGGTGAATGACATTCACTCCTGTTTGAAAATTCAGACTTCATAAAGCTTTTTGGATAATTTGGTATTGATAGCAAAAGAGAGAGTCATGTCTTTTTAGCGGAGCTAGGTGAGATACTTTTCTTGGACTTGGTTTGGAATAAGAATACTAGTGCCTTATGATTACCTATTTATTTGTCATTTTACTGAGATACTTTAAATATGCCACTATCTTTACAATAATTACAAATTATATTTGAAATAAAATTTCAGCATTATTCAAGTTTGCATGTGTGTATATAAATTTGCCCTTCCTTTAAAGTTTTATTTCCAAGACATAATAGAGGATTTTCTTTCATAATTTGAAGCAATACTACAAAATAAATGAGGTGTTGGTTAATCTGTACTATTGGGTATACAAATAATCATGACCAATATAAGATAAGAATCTCACTATCTATGTTGATGTTTCCACAAGAAAACCGAGAGAAGTATAACAGGATTAGAAACCATCAATTATTTCTTTGGTAAATGCTGCGCTGAAGAAAAGTTATTTTCAGGCTAAGACATTTATTATTAAATACAAATTTAAATGAGAACTGACTTATGAGAACTGACTGCAGTCATGTTGAAATCATATATAGTTCACTAAATAGTTAAAAAACTGCCACTGTTTTAACCTTTTTATAAGGTATCTATATAAAAGGTCTCTGTGGGTTGAAACTTGGCTTTACTTTATCATCTCCATGGTAATTCTGTGGGAAAAACAATTTTCACTGAGGTTCTGATACCAGTTTCATCAGAAACAATACCAATTTTCTGTTGTCTCAAGTTGTACATGATTGAGATATCAGAGAGATGTGAAATTCTACTGTTAATTTGACCCTTTTTCCAGTGAGATCAATGAGGATTGTGTATGTGTCAGTTAAAGAAAGAAGCCCACTTGGAGTGCTTTGGAAAATCACACAATTTCTCCATCACTTATCTAGCTAACTGTGACCTAGGGTATAATGAAGTAACATAAGGATCAAGATAATCTAAATTCTGATTAAGTTGAAGTAGTATTTCATTTGTTTCCTAAACATATTAGAAGACAGTTTACCGTATGAAAGAGAGGGAGAAAGGTGGAGAGGACTGGTGAAAAGGAAATAATAATGGAATGTAGAGAAACTGGAGAGAGAAGTTATAACTTTCTTTCCAGTTTGTGTTGACAGTGAGAAAGAGTTTTGAAAGAAGTATGAAAATGGGTTTGTCTCTTTGATGCACTCTCATGTGGTAGCTCAGCTCTCCTTGCCTAGAAGGTGTATAAACTCAGGTGATATCTGCCATTCACCAGAAGGTCAGCTAGGAAACAATGTAGTATTCTACTTATGCAACAGATAAATACAAAGAAAGATGTTGTACAAATAGTTCTGAATGGTTATCACTTAGTTTATGAATTTAACATAAAAATTCATGACTTAACATTTAATAGATGTATTTTAAGGGATACACAGTATTTTACATATAGCATGTGTGCTTGATTTATTGCCCTCTGGTTCCTCATGCTGAACTTCAAGTTGCATGGAGTAGAGAATCATAGACTTATAAAATCATTTAGAATGGAAAAAGCCTTTAAGATCATGGAGTCCAACCATTAATCCAAACCCCATTAACCCCAGCACTCCAAAGTCTGACAACCCTTTTGGCTCCTAAGGGCCACATCTACACAGCTTTAAACACCAGGAATGAGGTCTTTAGCACTATCCTGAGCAGCCTGTTCCAATGTTTGACAACCCTTTTGGTGAAGAAATTTTTTTTTAATATCTAATCTAGACCTCTCCTGTTGCAACTTGACATCATTTCCTCTTGTCCTGTTCCTTGTTACTTGGCAGAAGAGACCGACCCCAGCTCACTACAGCCTCCTTTCAGGTAGTTGTAGAGAGTGATAAGGTCTCCCCTGAGCCTCTTTCTCCAGGCTAAACAAACCCAATTCCCTCAGCTGTTCATTATAAGATTTGTGCTTCAAACACTTCACCAGCTCCATTGCCCTTCTCTGGACAGGCTCAAGCACCCCAATGTCTTTTTTGTTGCGAGGGGCCCAAAACTGAGCACAGGATTTGAGGTGCAACTTCACCTGTGACAAGCACAGGGGAGCAATCGATGCCCCGGTCCTGCCGGCCACACCAGTTCTGACACAAGCCAGGATGTCCTTGGCCTTCATGGACACTTGGACACACTGCAGACTCACATTCAGCTGCTGTTGACCAGCACCCCGAGGTCTTTTTCCACTGGGCAGCTTTCCAGTCACTCTACCCCAAGCCTGTAGCATTCCATTGAGTTGTGACCCGAGTGCCAGACCCGGACTTTGCCTTGTTGAACCTTCTACATTTGTCCTTGGTCCATCAATCCATCCTGTCCAGATCCTTTGGCAGAGCCTTCCTACCCTCCAGCAGATCAACTCTCCTGCCCACTCGCAAACTGAATGAGGTTGTGCTTAATCTCCTCATCCAGATTATCAATAAAGGTCTTAATCAGGACTGGCCCCAATACTGAGCCCTGGGGAACACTACTACATAAGATTACTGTTTTCACTGGAAAAGTGAAAATGCATTGCTGAAAATCTGGCAAGGAATTGCTAGATTTTGAGTCAAAATAGTAAGGATATGAGCAATCTGAAAGACAGCATAGCAACATCATACTTCTCCAGAAGATGGTTGATTTCATTTGTCATGAATTTCTGTGAGTGTGACAAGATTAAGATTTGTGTCAGACTAATAAGCAAGCAGATAAAAACAACCAACCAACCAAAACTTAAATAATTAAAAAAAGGATTCAAAGAAATAAGAAATCTGTAACTCTATGAAAGTAGAAATAATAATAATAAAAAAAAGTTGGACTATAACAGGTAAAAAACCCCCAAACTTTATATATTCACTCAAAAGTTTCAAAATTTTCAGACTACTGTTTTTAGTCATCAGCATTTAGAAACTATTTCAAATAATTTTCTTGTTAAGTTTTATAAGTGTTTTATGTGAGATGGAAAAGATCAGAGCTGTTAGTTCTTCAAAACCATTTTATTGTGTGCAATGAGGTAGACATGTTAGGAATGTGGAAACACACATGCATACAATGAAATGAATTAATATCTCTTTATATAATATTTGAGTATTTTATCAAGGGTATGTATTTAACAAAAGAATCACTGCCTGTATTTTGTAACTTTGTTCAGCAGATTTTGAAAGTCATGTGAAAAGCCTCCTACAAAAACATTTTATAGGAGAAGCAAAGTATCCAAGAGGAGATAAATTTTGAGGCTGTGGCATGCAAACCAACAAAAATACTGATTTTGTGTAATATTTTCAGTTCTAAATATAGAGAATGCCATGGCAATACTATCTCCTTGAACAGAAAAAAGAACACATAAAGCAACTATGAAAAGTGAATCAACATCCTTTTATAAAATCCTTACAAAGTATACATATATTTTTGGTATTTTAGTATTTTTATAATATATA
>VXAY01002896.1:14914-31211 GCA_013399855.1 Oxyruncus cristatus
AGGAAATCAAGAAGAAAATCAAGGAAATCAAGAAGAAAATCAAGGAAATCAAGAAGAAAATCAAGGAAATCAAGAAGAAAATCAAGGAAATCAAGAAATAAGAAAAGAATTGAGAAAGGCAGGAAAATCGAGAAGAAAATCAGGTAGCAGATAAGTGAAGAAGAAACCCAAGAAAATAAAGAAGAAAACCAAGGAAATATATAAGAAAATCCAGGGGGGAAAAACACATAAAAGAAAATCCAGAAAACATAAAAGAGAAATCCAGAAAATATAAAGGAAATCCAGGGAAACCCCCCCACACACATAAAAATGAGTAAAAAAAAAAAGAAAAAGAAAAAAACCCCCAAAAATATAAAAGAAACAAAGCCCAGAAAACAGAAAAACAACAGGAAATTAGAAAAGAAAATCCAGAAAAAAAATAGAAGTAAATCCAGAAAAAATTTTATAAAAGAGAATAGAGAAAATAGAAAACAAAATGAAGGAAATAAAGAACAAACCCAAGAAAGCGGAAGAAAATGCAGAAGAAACCCAGTGATTTCTGCTGGCCCATCCCGTGCCCCGGGGTTAAGGCCTCAGCCGCCCCTCAGAGCCAATCCCTCCTGAGTCTGCAACAGCAGCCGACGGGATTTTGAGGAGAACTGAGAAAAACTGAACTTTAACGAGACTTTTGAACCCGGGCTGAGGCTAAAAACGACCCATTGGAGTGGGAAAGGAGCATCGTCTGCCCCTGCCCTCGAGGTTTCCCTCACACACACACACGGAGGGGGCTGAGGGGCTGAATTATCCCCACCCTGAGCGGACGGAGGAGCCGAATCCCCCTTTTCCCAGCCCGATTCCAAGCAGGAGGAAGGCGCAGCTCTACCTTAAGGCGTTGTCCCCCACTCCCAGGCAGCCCCTCAGGCTCAGCTTCCGCAGGAATCCCCCACATCTCTTGGAAATGTTCTCGACCACCCGGCCCTGGGGGAGACAGAAAGGGCATCTCAGCATTCCACCCCCTCACACACACAAAAAACCCACCTCCCAAACAGCTGAATTCAACACTTGCCAGATTAACAACCAAAGTTTGTTACTTCAGGGTGCTCAGGAAAAGAAAAACGCCACGGAGAGGGTCGAAGGGAAGGGGAGGGGGGGGATTATTCAGCTTCTGAAGATGGAGAGACACGGAGCAGTTCCCTGGAGCCCATCAGCTAAAGATGGGGGAATTCTGAGGACTGTCCCCCCAGTCTGGGGCTCCTGGACATCCACACAGACCCCCCAAGGAATGGTTGGGGAGCTACACCCCGGGGCAGCAGGATTTGATTCTATGATTCTAATAATTTAGATAGTGATTATCCTGTCTAGACCTTTTACTCTTCACTAGACTTCCGTTTAAATGTCGGACCCTTTTTTCTGATCATAAATCAGTGGCAAATGTGCAGATTTGGACTCTCTGAAGTTTTACATTGACAATGTTTCCTCCAAGCATTCCAAAACACCGAAATCCTGGAATGGCAAGGGGGGGAAAAAAAAAAAAAAATCAAGTCAAAGGCAAAAGCAAAAATTATTTATGGAGCGTTTTCCCTCTAATCCTAAAACTGAGAGGACTAGTGGCAGCAGTGATGAGCTTAGCTGCTTCTTGTGCCTAATGCTTGCCGTGAAGTCAAATCTGATTGACATTTCATCATAAATTTCCATTCCTCGTAACAAATATTTCTTTTCCTCTATTTGTAAGAGCCTTTTAAAGATGCTTCCTTAAAATAANCAGCAGTGGATAAACCCGAACTCCCATTCAGGAGCAGAACCAACCCAGGAGTTCCGCCCTCGCGGGAAAAGGGATTCTCAAAGGCTTGTGCTCAAGACAGCCAGAAAAACGCTTTTTTTTTAGTTCACATCTGGGCTCACTGGGAGCCTCCAGAAGACCCCGGGATTTCCCTTTCTCCCTGTGAATGAAGGGCAAACCCGCTGGAGAATATTTGAACAGCGCTCAGCAATTCAGAACCTTCCCCCTGTGCTCTGGTTGTTCATCACAAACCAGGAGCGTCCCTCGGTTCTCCCTGTGCCAACTGGCATTTAGGAGCAACAGAAGGTGAAGAGGCTCCTCTAGAATCTCTTTTCCAGTCCCCAAAAAGCCCCCCCAAACCTGAGGATCGGGCTCGACACAACGTAATCCCACAACCAAAGAGGGACACTGAGACCTCCAGGTGAGTTTTGGCCACAGGAGCAGCTCCACGACCTCCACATCCCCGTAAAAAGGCTTGGAGAAGCTGAAACACTCCCAGATTTTGCAATTCCTCTGGCAAGCCTGCGGATCCTGCTTGGATTAGGGGATCCAAGCACGTTGGTATCAATAATTTACACCAGCTGACGGATTTAACTCCCTCAAAGCAAAGCCTGAGCTCAGGAAGCCCAGCGGGGTCTGGAGGTGAGGAACAACAAATTCCAGCATTTGCTTTTAAAAGGGGTTGGTTTTTTTCAGGGATTTTTTCGAACAGGATAAAACATTCTGAGGGAAGACCAAAGGGTTTCATTTCATTTTCTCATCCCTTTTCCTGCTCAATGCACTTGGAGTTTGAAGACCATCCCTATCAGCGCAGAGCCCACGTCCAGCAGATTCAACAACGAGGCAGCTCCAAAGCTGCACCTTTTCAGGGACAACTTTTGTCTTCGTCCCCTCTCAGATCATCTTCACTGGAATTCCAATTTTTGGTTTTAAAGAGAGACGGGGAAGGATTCAGCAGACACTCAGCCTTCACGGCCTCATCAGTGCTGTGCTGACCGGGAGGGAAAGGAGAAACAGCCTCAACTCTGCTCCACACAAGCAGCAGTTTTCCCCCAAAACGTACATTTTCTGCTAATTTCTGATTTCAGAGCAGGCAAAACCACTTTGCTGCCATCGCCCCCTTCGAGGCTCGATGCAGACACATAATTTTGTCCATTTTCAAAAGCTGAATGGATTGCCCAGGCTCAAGAGGCTCCCTGAAGCTGAAGAACTGAAATTAATGATTTCTATCTCCAGGGAAGGTAAAAAGGGTTACTCTTGGGAGTACGAATCCACTCCAGGCTGTAATTACAGTTGAACAAGGCCGAAAAAAAAAAAGAAAAAAAGGGGGTTTGTATGTCACTTAATGATACCTCAATGTCCCTCTGGAAATCAAACAGGTCAATCCGTTGCCAGTTACTGCCATCCAGGGCCAGAACATTCCATGCCTTTATGGGGAGGGGAAAAGAAGTGTTATTGTGTGGTTAACATGAAAAGAAAGAAAAAGAAAAGTCAGTGGGGACCTAGTCCCAGTGTGTGCTCCTCGGAGAAACTGCATTCTGGGTGGAAAAGCAAGAGGGGAATTCCAACACGGAGAGCTGGGCAGGTTCCCGAAGCGCCTGCTGGGACCACCCCCTCTCCCCCCACCGGGGTCCCCTCCCGGCGCAACTCGGAATTCCAAGTCTCCCCAAGCAGGGAATTGGTGCCCCCAGGGCGGGAGGAGCCGTGGGCACCTTCACATTCCCAGCTGGAATGGTTCTGCCCCACACCTGGGCACACACCCCTCGGCACTCAGCAAAGCGCTTGAGTTTTGGCCCGAACGCCCCGAAAATCCCACGCGGTTCCTGCTGCAGAGGAGGGGCAGGAGCCCAGGGCTGGGGCTTCTGCCCTCGGTGAATCAGCAGGGAGCTGTGTGTAAAGTTTTAATTGCACCATCAAAGCAAACAACCAGGCCTGGTAATAACCAGGAGCTCAGCGTTGGGAAATCGGGGATAAATACAGGTGGATTCTCCGCCCCGGCCCTCCCGTGCACTGAGCTCACCTCCAGCCCAAAATACCAGCTCTTGGGCAACACCTGGTGCAGAGGCAGAGCAGGGGACAGAACTGGGCATTAACTGCTTTTCTTTTTGTGGTTGGAATTGCTGGTGTTTGTTTTTAGGCCCCTGGGAAAAGCAAGAGCTCCGGTGGGAAATGCACCAGTGGCTGCACAATTCCACGGGCAGGGAACGTTCCAGAGCCTTCCTGCACCTCCCATGGGTACTTCACGTGCTGTGCCACGGGGAGGAGCGACGTGTTCCCTGGTTCCCTGTGCAAACAGGAGCAAGGGACAGTCCAGGAGGGCACCTCGACATTGGCAGGATCCCATTCCGGCCGGGACTGTTCTGCTGCGGATTCCGCCTGGGGAACTGTGACGCCCAGGCCCCACACACGGGGCCAGTTTTAGTGCAGTAAATAACGTCTAAGCACGATTTGTTTCGATTCCAAAGTGCCTGGGCTGATGCACTGGGCTGTGGTGCGGGTTTGAAGCCAGCACTGAGCAGTTTTGGGCAGGCGTGACCCAGCCAGGACAGGGAACGCTCCACTCCAACACCTTCCCTGGATGGACATCCCACCCTTCCTGCAGCGGTGCCTTCTCTGGCTCTTCCCAGAGAAAGCACCTGAATAAACCTGGAAGCTCCAGATAATCTGACCTGCAGCTGGAGGAGCTTTCCCAAGCAGATATTCCAAGCTGGATTTCACCACAAAGGACAGAAACCACCCCAAACAAAACACTCTTTTTTTTAGCCCCTCCCTGCCCATGCTTTCTCCGACTACATCCAAGGGGGAAACAAACTTCCACTGGCTCTGCAGCACCTTTGTGAATCAGAATTCCTGTATTTCCACCCAAACCATTTTAGACTCCCAGCTCTGGGGTTTCCAGCAGCCGGGGCTCCCTGGACAAACCCAGGCCGAGGCGGGGAGAGGTTTGGGCAAAAAGTCGACCCCCTTCCTACCTGGGACACTGGAAAATGCTATTCCAGCCTGGAGTCCCCTTCACTGGGAGTTTCCCAGTGTTAACAGGGGACACCAAACAACAGCTGAGTGGCACAAAGGCCCCTGGCACGACCCCTCCATGCGACTGGGAAGGGCTGGAGCGAGAGGGTTCCCCCCCCAGATCCAACCCCCTGATAAAATACACCAGGAAGGAGGAAGGCTCTTACCCTGGAAACTTGAGCACAGCGACACAGAGTGACCACATCCAGGAAGGAGAAAATTCTGGAAGAGAAACGGGAGACACCTTATTGGTTACGGACGTCCAACACAAAGTGGAAAACAGAGAGGCTGGTGGCGGGGGGGGGTGTGGTGTGTGACAAAAAGGCCGGGGCAGCAAAACTCCTTTGTGATTCCGGGGAAAGCCGGGCCGTGAAAAGAAGTGCAGAGGCAGCAGCTCCCAAACGAAAGCAAAACGCAGCTCTGGAGCCGCAGGGGAAACGGGAAGCTCAGCCCTTGGAGCAGCTCCGGGGAGGGAACGCGGCCCCGAAGAGAGCCCGGCGGGCGCCCCCGAGCCCCATGGTCAGCGGCACACGGCAGCACCCCCGGGGGTGTTGGGATGGCTGGCTCTGCTTCCCTGTGGGAGCGAGTCCAACAGCAGCAGCTCCCAGAAGTGGGCAGTGCCACCATTCCCAGCCCCGGGGATCAAAGCAGGCGACAGCCCCGGTTTCGGCGCCCGGATTAGTCCCGGGTTTCACCCCGGTGATTAGAGGGATGGAGCGGTGAGGAAAGGCTGGGAGAGCTGGGATTGCTCAGCCTGGAGAAGGGAAGGCTCCAGGGTGACCTAATTGTGGCCTCCCAGTACCTGGAGGAGCCACGGGAAACACGGAGAGAGACCCTCCACAGGGGCCTGGAGCGGCAGGACGAGGGGGAATGGCTTCGGAGTGAAAGTTGGGTTTGGGTGGGATATTGGGAAGGAATCCCTCCCTGTGAGGGTGGTGGGACGCTGGCACTGCTTGGATAATTTTTCCCAATTCTGCCTTAACAAACCCAAAGGCACCGAGCTGGGATATTCCTTTTTCCATCCAGGCACGATCCCTGCTCTGCTCCCAACTCTTTTACATTGGTCTTTTCTCTCTCCAGAGTTGACAGCGAGGAAATAATCCACAAAATTAACTTTACCACCGAGCAGCGACCGCAGCTGAAGGCAGGCTGAGCTTTCCCAACGGGAATTAAGGCTGGAATTGCAGCAGATTAAACTGTTTCACTGCAAAGTAACTCCCCATGTGCAGCTGAACAGCTCAGCCCTGGACAGTTTGGGTAAAACACACCCACTTGGAGCAATTTTCAGGTTTCACCCTCTTAATCCACTCAGGGTCTCTAGGACTCCTCACTTTCCCACTGTCCCTAACTGGATTAGATTCAGGCCCCTGCTGAAATCCCTGGATGCTGAGGGCTCCGAGGTGAGCCAGCTTAGACCTTCAGCCTTCTAAAATTACCCACAGCAGTTCCTGCCAGTGAGTCACCGCTGCAGGTGCATCCAGGGGGAGAGAAACCACAGCTCTGCTCCCACCTCCTCCTCGATTCCCCAGAACTCCAGCTGCCCAGGGGATCAACCAAGGTGGGGCTGGAATGCTGGGTGGCAGGGGCACTGCTGGGGGCGTGCCGGGAAGGGGGAGCGGGCAGAGCACGGATCAAAGCTGCTTAGGCCAGGAGAGAGCTGCAAACTGCTTGACCCGCCCATGAACCAGCCAGGAAAAGCCCAATTCCCACTTGCCTCGTCCCTGCTCCTGCCAAGGTGGGGGGGGTTTAACAGCCCCACATCACCCCGGGAGCGGAACCTTCCCCGGAGAACACGGAAAATCCAGGCTGGGGGCGGGGGTTTGGCTCCCGGACCTCACGGAATAAAAGCACCTTTCCTCCGGCAGCGGGAACGGCAGCACAGGGAAACGGGGATGAGATGCCCCTCTGGGGACACAACCACGGCTGGAGCTGACAGGGGCCATGGATTCACCCTCTGGAGTCACCAAACTGCCCAAAGAGCAGCTGGAGCAGCCAAGGAACGAGGGCAGAGGAGGGAATGCTGCTTTTGGGTGCTTTGGCTCATCTCTGCGGGGTGTGAAGGGTGACGCTTCCAAAGGTGTCACCTCCTGGCTCTCAGATGGCAGGAGGCAAAGCTGCAGCAGGAACAGCAGTGCGAGGACATGGATTTGGGATTGTCTGCTGAGGCTGTGGCTGCCCCAGCCCTGGAAGTGTCCAAGGCCAGGTTGGAGCAACCTGGGATAGTGGGAGGTGTCCCTGCCCAAGGCAGGGGGTGGGAGTGGATGGGATTTAAGGTCTCTGCCATCCCAAACCACTCTGGGATTCCACAAACACTGCCAGACAACTGGAGAAGGACCTGTGGCAAGGAGGAGGGAAGGTCCTGCACCACACAGGGAATTCCATCGGAGCTCCCACACTCCTGCCCTGTGGGAATGTTTGTGCCTCGGTGTCACTGGCCATCCCATCCCAGCAAACATCTGGGATCGGGGTCAGGACAGGAGAAACCAGCAGTTGATAAATGTTGAAAGTTCATAAGTGATGGTTTGGAGAGCTGGAATCCACCGTCAACAGACTGCGAACATCAATGAGCGTGGATTGACAGGGCGGCCTTTGAAAGGGAAACTTGGAATGGTTTCCCTGCAGGAATCTCCTGTAAATGGGTGTCAGTGTCTGCAGGACAAAAGCTGGTGTGTCTGGGCAGTGCTGCTGGGCAAGGGCTTGTTCTCTCTTCCATCTCAGATGGATTCGGTGCCTCCCGTGTGTGGCTGAGGAGTGGAAGCTGCCCTCGAGCAAAACAAAGAAAGAGCAGGAGGATGGGAAAGGGGAGGGCAGCAGCCTCTGGCACCCCAGAAGCACGGGAATTCTGTGGTCCTGGGGTCTGGGAGGGGATGGTGCTCCGGGGCATCACCCCTGTCCCTGTCCCACCGTGCTCTGCCCTACCCGGAATGGGGACGTTTGTCCTGCATTTCCAGAGGGCAGGACTCTGACAGAGCTCTGTCCCCTGCCAGCTGAGAGGCAGGAGGTGACACCTTTGGCGCTGAACGTCCCTCCACACACGCAGGAATGAGCCAGACCCCAGCCCTTGGTTCCACTCGGGATCGCTCCACTTCCATCTCCCAGAAGCCTCACCCAGGCTCCAAGCCAGGTCCTGCTCCACAGACACACACCTGCCCTTCCCCTGAAATCCGTGTGAAATCCCCACTGAATCCCATCCCCGGCCTCTTCCTCCCTACCGGATTCCCCACATTCCCTGCCTCACACCTCCGTGCTCTTCCCAGCCCGCCCGGGTCTCGCCACCTCCCCGCCAGGGTAAACCCCGGGTTTGTTCTATCTGCCCCCACCACAGCAACAACCCCCTCCCAGAAAAACCAGGAAGACCATTTTTTTTTTCCCCCCCCTTTAATCAGTCCCCAAATCAGGCTCCAAACCCCAACATCCCCCCTGGCAGCGGGGAGGGCTCCCCAGGCCACAGGCTGCGCTCTCGGGGTGAGGAACTGCGGGATGAGAGAACCTGGATCGCACTGGAAATAACACTCCAGAGTGAGAACAAAAGACAGGGAGGCCTTTTCCCCTATTCCCTCCATCCCAGCAGCAGTTCCTGCCTCACACTCCTCTCCCCAGACCTTACAGCCACTGAGTGCTGACAGACCCCCGCTCCCTGCAGTGTAAGAACGCTGTCGGTGTTAATAATTCAAGCTCCCACCTGCCTTTGCCTTCCCCCTTTCCAGCCCAATCTGAGCTCAAGGCACTGATAAACCCAAATCCAAGTGAGGGACAACCACCACCCCCCCTCCTGCTTCCCAGGGGAACTCTGCCCCACCCAGGGCCAGAGCATTCCACAGAGGCGATCCTAAAAAGTCCTTCCCAACCTTAACAACCCCCAGAGCCCGATCTGGTGGATCTTCTCCAACAGGACCACCCAGCCAGCTGCTGAACATCTGGCCAAAGCCCACTCGGGTGCCACAGGAGCAGAGGAGTCCACTTTTGCCCTGAACTAAACCCCGCAGGGAGGCAGAGCCCTGCTCTCCACACCGGCTCCCCACTCGGTCTCACTGAGGACTCCTCCACTCCTACAGTTGTCCTCCACCTCTAAAACAGGCAAGGAGCAAATTAATTCGGCGTTTTAACCCCCAAAACTCGCTCACACTTGGCACAAACTGCTGCTGGCGCAGACCTTGGACCTTCTGCTGCCTTTTGGGGAGGGCTTGAGGAGTGACCCAGTCCAAGCTCGAGCAGCAAACCCCCAAATCCCACCCCCAGTGGCAGGGACTCACCGCAGCAGCAGCTCCTTGGGCAGTTTTTTGTTGATCACGGCCTCATCGTTGTTTGAGAACATCTGCAAACAAGCACAGGTCCCACAGGTCAGCCACACTTCCAGGGAAGACACCCCAGGGAAGAGGTGGCTGGTTAACGGGGCTGTTTCCAGACACCTGGTCCGAAAAGCTCTTAGCAGGTAAATTTTGTGCTCCAGCTTTCCAGCTGTACCTGAGCAGGGATCCAATCCCATCACCTTCCAAATATCCAGTCCCTGAGCATGGATCCAATGCCATCACCTCATAAACATCCTGCGCCTGAACGTGGATCCGTCCCCTTCCAAATATCCTATCCCTGAGCAGGGATCCAACACCACGACCTCCCAAATATCCTGTCCCTGAGCAGGGATCCAATGCCATGACCTCCCAAATACCTTGTACCTGAGCACGGATCCAATGCCACCACCTCATAAAGATCCTGTACCTGAATGTGGATCCATCCCCTTCCAAATATCCTGTACCTGAGCAGGGATCCATCACCTTCCAAATATTCTGCTCCTGAGCATGGATCCAATGCCATCACCTCATAAACACCCTGTGCCTGAACGTGGATCCATCCCCTCCCAAATACCCTGCTCCTGAGCATGGATCCAATCCCATCCCCCATCAAAGCACCCAGCAGTACCTCAGCTTGAAATCCAACGTGAAAAATCCCACGTGCCGCCTTTTAAACGCTCCGAGCAGGGAATAAAAACCGGGCACTGAACAACCCCCGCCGGCACCAGAGAACCCCGATCCCGAGGCCTCCGGAGCCCAGCTCAAAAGCTGTGTTCCCAAAACCACAGCTTGCCTTGGAGTCATCCCAAGACACCGGCGCAGGACACGAACTCCCCCGCGCGCTCCTTCCCAAAATCTCACCCAGCGTTTCCCCCACGGACACTTTTATCACCTCCCACCGGAGACATCACAAGTTGGCAGGTCCTGAGCAGGAACCAGACAGGCAATTTGCCGCTAATTAAGAGTGGAATTGTGCCATTCCCGGCTCCCAGAGCTCCGGGAAGGCCGTTCCCTCGGACACAGGGGCACCTCCTGGAGTCACCAGCACCACCCAGCTCCTGGCAGGTGACTCTGGAGAGCCACGGCAGGAGGGACAGACATTCCCAAGGCTGGGAAAGCAGCACGTGCCCACTCTGGGATGGGATCAGCTAATGAAATGGCTGAGCCAGGAAAACCACGGAGAGCTCCAGTGAAGGGGAAAGGCAGAGGAATTACTCTCTTCCCACAGTCACACCAACAGATCCCATCCCCTTTCCCACTGCTGTCCAGGCCAGCACCCTCCTCCCTAAAAAAAAGGGGTAGGAGAAGTCACAGGAGCAAATCAGAGCCGGAGGAGACTCCCAAAGAGAGAACACATTAAAGCAGAGGTTCCAAAGCAGCACAGCCTCCCCTGCCTCATCCCAGGGAACTCCACTGCTGCCCATCAAATCCCACCTCGATCCCAGCACAAATCCCAGCCTCACACTCCTTTCTGCAGGAGTTTCCCTTTGACCAGCACTAATCTAAAGGAATGTTTGGTTTTTTTTGTTGGTTTTTCTTTTTGGTCTGGCTAAAAATAGTCCTTGGACTTAAAACCTGACCGGGGGTGGGCCCAGGCAGGATGTGCTCCAGGGGAGAACCTCTGGAATTCCCCGCTCTCCTGGGAGGCTGGGAAGTGCCAGGGGACATCACCAGTCCCATTTTCTCCAGCCTGCCCTCAGAGCCTGGGAGGAAAACAGGCTGGAACTGGGATTTTGCTAAGTCATGGCAAGCACGTACAGCTAAATATATCAGTGGACACGGTGACTCTCCAGCGAGTCCTCACCAAAATAAAACGGCTCAGAAAAAAAAATGGAAGAGGCTGTTCCGGACTTCCAGGCTTTCAGAACGTTTCTAGGGATAAAAACCCAAAAGCCCCCGAGTTTGCTTCTCCTAACATCTCCTTCCTCGCCCCCAGTGGCAGGTGGTGTCCAGTGGAATAAATTATTATGGTCAGGGCACAAGAAAAAGGTGTTTTTCTTGGACGCAGACACTGCAGCACGTCTGAAACGCAGATTGTGCCACCAAGGGTTGCTGCTGTGTGAAGTCAAACTGGATATTGGGAAGGAATTCTTCCCAGGGAGGGTGGGGAGAAGCTGTGGCTGCCCCAATTCCTGGGAGCGCCCAAGGCCAGGTTGGAGCAACCTGGGCTAGAGGGAGGTGGCCCTGCCCGTGGCAGGGGGTGGGAACTGGATGGGATTTAAGGTCCCTGCCAACCCAAACCACTCTGGGATTCCATGGAACCAAGCAAGTTCAGGAGGACAGACGTACAGAGGAGTGCCCAGGAGCCAGAACCATCACAGCCTCTCACCCAGCACAAGGTGTGACTGTCCACGTGCTGTAACAACCCTCCCCCTGCCCTTCAGAACGTGAAAAGTTCGGCCCTGCTCCCAGGGCAGCCCCTCCGTGCTGCCTGTGGGGCTGATTCCCGCCTTTCCCTGCTCCCGGGGCAGCGGGGGAAGACACGGAGCTGCTGCTCAGGCCTGCCTGTGTCAGCCCTTCATTACAGGGCAGAGCCACCCAAACCGGGTCGGCCGCGGCACCGCCCGGGCCGGGGGACAGCGGGTGACTCTCGGGCTGTGTCACCCCTGCCCAGGGGGCTGGGAGGGGGAGCTCGGCACGGCCCCTGCCCCTGGAGCCAAAGCACAGAGCACTGTGCCACCCCTGCAGCCCCTCGCTTGGCCCCGCCACTGCCACGGGCCAGGGGACCGTGGAGGCCTGGCTGCCTCCCGCAGGTCTGGGTCATGGAAGCACGGAATGGCTTGGAAGGGCTTTAAGGATAATCCAGTTCCCACGCCCTGCCACGGGCAGGGACACCTTCCACCAGCCCGGGTTGCTCCAGCCGGGCCTTGGACACTTCCAGGGATCCAGGAGCAGCCACGGCTTCTCTGGGCAACCCGTGCCAGGGCCTCCCCACCCTCCCAGGGAGGAATTTCTCCCCAGTATCCCACCCAACCCCAAACCCTCTGGCCCCCTAAAACCACTGCCCCCCGTGCTGTCAGTGCAGCTCCTGCTGGGGTTGCAGCAGCCCCGGAGCCAAACCCAACCAGGGGAGAGCCTGACACGGACTCTGAACTCCAACACTCCGCTCCCGGAGCAGCAGCAAATTCAAAGCTCGGCGGAGGAAAAGGGATGAAGCTTATCCAGAGCTTCAGGGAATTAGTGGCTGCAAGGTTAGAGGAGGCACCGGGCTCGGCTGCGGCGCCGAGACACGAACTGACCCACCTGGGTGTTCACTCGAAGGAAAAAAAAAACATCACACCGAGAGCCCAGGAAGCACCAACAGAGCCTGACACACACCAGGAGACACAGAGAGGGAAAGGGAGGCACCAAACCCACCCAACCACCCAGCAGAGACACCCACAGAGGCGGGCAGGGGGGAAAGGAAAGGCACAGACCTTCCCCACATGCAACCAGCGAAGCGCTTCATCCCTCTGCGTTGTTACGGTTCCCGCCAAATAAACCACTCAGAATTTAAACCCACGATCCACGGAGCGTCAGCGAACATTCCCATTTTAAAACACTCCAACTTCAGCTAACGGTGAGCTGCAAACTCCTTACGGACCCAAAAGAACCAGGCAAACCACGTGCCGAGCATGAAAATGGAGCTGCGCTGGGGCCCAAAGCTCCCTGTCCTCGTGGGGCTCAGGACATTCCAGGATTCCACGGCCCCCCAATCCCTGAGGAAATGCTGGCCAGACCCTCCTCAGCTGCAACCCAGCCACGGGAAACGAAGCAATTCAAAGCCAGCCGGAGGACAGGCGGCAATTACTAATTATTAGAGAGCAAACAACGCGCTCTGGAAACCGGTTTGGAGCTGGGAAAGGTGGGAATCAACTGCTGCCCGCAGAAATCGGGGATCGCAGACACACAGCTGGAACATCCTGGGGTTTGCCTCCCACCCAGGCTGTGGCAGACACTTTAGGGATGGACCTTCAGAGCCCTGAAAGAGCCTTTTGCTGCTGTGAAGCAACAGCAACGGGACGCCCGTGGGAATCCACTGCGAGTTTAAACCCCGAGGAGCTGGAGATGCGCTGGGAGGTTTTCCCAGCTCAGCAGAACTCCAGCATGTCGGGTAGAACTTATATCAGTTTTACCTGTTATGGTCCCTATGGAGATGAAGAAGCCCAGTGCAGAGTCACTGAGACAAGGCAAGACCCAGCAAACCTCACTCACAGCACCGACCCGGCAAAAAGAGGTTGAGCACAAACACCACGGAACAACAGGAAAAACGTGGAATTTACCCCGTGTTTCCTTCGGGAAAGCTCTCAGGGAAGCTTTGAAATGACTTCTGAACAAACACTGTCAATATGAACTGACGCCTTGGCTCCAGTGTTGCTCATTTTGGGGGGAAAAAAAAACCCCAAATCCCATTGTTCCAGGGCTCAAACAACCGAGACCGGAGCGACACCGGTTCCCTTCCCAGCACAGGATTTCGGGAAGCAGCAGCTGGAGCAGGCTGAGCTGCCTTCCTGGAGGCAAAGAGGACACACACTGCAGAGATCAGTCACCAAAGTGCCAGTGAAATCCAAGGCTTTCCAGAGGGATCCAAGGCATGGAGTTGTTTACAGCCTCAAGCCGCTCAGACCGAGGGAATTTCCCAGGAGTTACACAGGGAATTTGTTTAAACCCCATTCAGTGCAATCTGAGTTAAGTCTCCGAGGAAATGGCTGGCTGTGAGCGAGGCAGGGCCGGGACAGGCTCCATCCTTGGCTGTGGGGATGCTCTGCTGGGATAAGGAAGGGTGGGAATGCAGCCACTGCCCTCCTGCCCCGCTGCTCCCAACCCTGCCCGAGCAAAATCCTGACTAAGCAGGACAAACCCCGGCCAAAAAGGCTGATTACAGGCTTAATATCCCTAAAAATAGCTCCGTGGGCCAATGGCTGGATGGCCACTGTCACATCCCTGCTTCCTCAGCTCTGCTGGGCTGGGAAAGCTGGAATTCCTGCCGGGGGTGGTGGTGGGGGGGGGATGAGCTGCCCCAGCCCAGCCTGCACTGGGGGCAAAGTTAAACGAAGAACCTGTTTGGGGGGGATTTTTTTTTTTTTTCCGAATCAGGGGCGATTCAAATCCCAGTAAGGCCCTCCAGAAATGCAGGCTGTGACGAAGCTCTTCCCACTCCACAGCCCTCGGACACGGTGGCACTGCCAGGGAGGGGAGACCCCTCCGGGTGGGCAGATGGATGAGGCCACGCTGCTGCTCTCAGGGGGGAAAACTCCAGAGCCAGGACGTGCAGGTGAGGCACCAAAAAAAACCCCACTGATTCCAGACATCCCACTCCGACTGCACACCCCACTTAACCCCACCACCCCCCCAGAACCTGCTGCCTGACCCCAGAGAGGTGCTGTTTGTTCATCTGCTTTGCTCTCCTGCCCCAGGCAGCTCCCCCCAAACCACCCCACAGGAACCCCCCCGCCCCCCGTGCTCCCTTCAAATCCCAACTCCAGCCCCGAGTTACCCGGGGGACTCCGGCTGGGGAGGAGGACACACATCCGAGGAGCTGCCCCTGCACAGCCCTGCCAGGACCTGGGGCAGCCCGGGCACAGCTCAGGGAGGCAGCAGCTCCCAGTTAATCAGCTTTGAGGGCCCAGGAGTTGTGTCTGGGGCTGAATGAAACACCTTCCCCTGCCCGCCCAGCGCCAGTGACAGCTCGGGGCTGGGATCACACGCAGACTGAGCACCCAAAAAACCCACGTTCGTGCTCCCGAAGCTGCTCCGGCTCCTGCTTTTTTAGCGCCGCCAAAAACCTCAGCACCCCACAGGTGGTGTTTTAAAGGCCCAGCACAGGTATCTGATTTAAAAAGATGCTGCTTTCTCAGCCTCTCGGGGGTTTAAATATAGATTGCTGCCCACAAAAACAACATCCCCAAGCAAGAAGGAAGAGTATAAATAAGACAAAGACTTCCTGACCTGCCAGGAACACCCACTACCACCCTTTATTTTTACCTTCCTAGCAAAACTCCTTTTAGCAGGGCAGTGGTTTACTACAAACACACTTGGAATGGATCAAAACCGATCCCCCCAGCAAACCCAGGAACCGAGGCACGAGTCAGTATTTTCAGGCTAAAGCCAAGACTTACCCAGCTCTCCAAGGCTCATCACAACCCAAACAAGCTGCTTCGACAAATTTCTTAATGTTCTGCCCCTCCCCAGCACCTGCAGCCCTGTTGTGATTCCTGGTAATAGTGTTACTGCTGGTAATATTATTCTGATTGGTAAGAAGGGTGTCTCCATTCACTCCTGGGTTTTCATTCAGCCCTTACGTAAGAGGTGTTGGGATTACTGGCACGGCTATTTGGAAATGAAGCCCAGGGACGGTGCCCTAATGAAAACCCACCCGAGCTGAGCAGCGAGGGGCACTGGGGGGAGTTTGCCACGTAGGAAAAGCAGGGGGTCCCCAGGGATGCACCTCCCCAGACACACAGGGGCCTGCCCCTCCTCACAGCCACGGGCTTCACGCCCCACCGGGGAGGGCAAAACCCCTCCCAGGGCCGACTTTCCCAACGGGGGTGAGTCAAAGGAAGCTCCCAGCCAGGCATCCCGGCGAAAACAGTAATTAGTGCTGTGCCCCAATTAATGATGGGGTCCAGGACAAGGGAGCTGTGCCCGTGGCTCTGGCTCCCCTCCCTGTTACACAAGTGGTGATCCCAGATGGACACGGCCCAGCGCCTGGAGCCTCTCCCTGGGGACACTCAGGATCCCAAAACGCCCCTCGTAGGGGCTGCTCTGAGCAGCAGCTCCCGGGGGAACTGCCCTGGATCTCATCCTGTGCTCACCCAGAACCTGCCAGGAAAATCCTCATGGGAGTCGTACGTGGGATCCAGGGAATGGTTTCGGTCGGGAGGGACCTTAAAGATGACCCAGTTCCAACCTAGGGACACCTCCCACTATCCCAGGTTGCTCCAAGCCCCGTCCAACCCGGCCTCGGGCACTTCCAGGGATCCAGGGGCAGCCACAGCTTCTCTGGGCAACCTGTGCCAGGGCCTGTGTCCGTACCTGAATCCCAAGGCTTGGAAAGCTCAGGTTTTGCCTCTTAATAAAGGGAACTTGCAGGAAAGAGTATTGGGGCAGGAGTATTTCCAAGAGCATGGAGAGGCAGGACAAGGAGTGGACTCACACGGAAAGACAGGAGGTTTAGGTTGGACGTGAGGAAGTTCTTCCCTGGGAGGGTGGGGAGGCCCTGGCACAGGTTGCCCAGAGCAGCTGTGGCTGCCCCATC
>VXAY01002897.1:6393-18195 GCA_013399855.1 Oxyruncus cristatus
GGCTCCAAGCTCTCCCTGCATCCTTCCCTTCTCCAGCCGGGACATTCCCAGCTCTCCTAGCCAGGATCCAGAGCCTGACATTGGATCCATCCACAGCCCGACTCCTCTCTGGGAAGGAGTTCCGGGAACAAGGGGGTTCCCTGGGAATCTCGGCACTCAGGGAAGGGTCTCCCTTCCCATTTTCCTTCATCCCGGAATCCCAGCCTGGTTTGGGTGGGAAGGGCCCTGAAATCCCATCCCATTCCCACCCCGACAGCTCCCGCTATCCCAGGTTGCTCCGGCCTGGCCTTGGACATTCCTAGGGATCCAGGGGCAGCCACACGTTCCCTGTTTCCCGGTGCTCCAAAGGCCGGCAGAACTCCTGTTTTCCGAGGGTTTGGCCCCGGATATTCCCTGTCGGAGAGCAGCTGTGGCTTCCAGGATGTTCCGGGATGATCCTCCTTGGCCAAGGCCCGGCTGGTGGAGCCGGCGGGAATCTCCGCCCTCGGTGCCGGATGGAGCCCTGGGACAAGGCGGGAAGGAGCTGGGAATGCTGTGGGATCCGGGGGGGTTGGAATGACGGAGGTGCCACGTTTCCAACCCCCCCTGGGAACACCCGGATCACCCCTGGAAGGCCCAACTCCCTTTTCCCAGCGGGAAGGGGTGACATTCCCGTGGCTTTGCCGACTCCTGGCTCTGCCCCGGGTTGGTTTGGGATGAAACCACATCCCAAAATCCCTCAAAACTCCAAGTGGGAGCTCTGACAGCAGCAGGACAACGTCCCGAGCTGGTTCCCTGGGATTTGTGGGACCTTTTCCATCCCATCTCCTGTGGGATTGAGGTTGGATTTGCCTCTGGCCTTGTCCGTCCCCTCCGGTGGCTGCTCCCCACCAGCATTCCCAGGGGATGGCACAATTCCCGGTCCGTGGAGCAGGATCAGGGAAGGACTTCAGGAGTTTGAGGTCTGCTTTTTCCAGGTGGAGAAACATCCCTTCCCGAGTTCCCATTCCAAGGATTTCATGCCCTTGAAGGATCCAGGAGAAGACAAATCCATCCCCAAACCCCTTCCCACCTCCCTGCTCTTCCCAACCCATCCCCACCTCCCCGTCCTTCCTGAATCCCTCCCAAATCCATCCCCACCTCCCAGTCCTTCCCAAATCCACCCCCAATCCATCCTCAGCTCCCAGTCCTTCCCAAATCCATCCCCACTCCCAAATCCATTCCCAAATCCATCACCACCTCCCCATCCTTCCCAAATCCATCCCCACTCCATCCCAGCTCCCAGCCCTTCCCAAATCCATCCCCGCTCCGTCCCCACCTTCCCCCCCTCCCCGTCCTGCGTCAGCTCCTCCGTCGGCGCCGCCGGATCCCCCTTTCCGTGCCGGATTTTTCCATGACAGGGAGCTATTCCGAGCCCCTTGATGGCCCCGCCCGGAGCCATAATTCCCACTTTAAAGGCTCTTCCATCTTCATCAGGCCAATCCAGGCGCCGCCGTTTCCAAGGAAGGCGGGAAATCCATTTAGGGAACGTCACCGAGGCGGAGCCGGAGCGTCCCCAGGGATCCCTGTCGGATGTTCCCGAGCTCCCGGAGTTTCAATCCCCCCTCCCGGGAGCGACTCCGGCTGGAGCTCGGGGCCTCCTCGCTCCCGGACGGGCTGGGCCTCGTCCCGTCCTTCCTGAGGGCGGGAATCAGGGAATTGCGGATTTAGGGAGGTTGGGAAAGCCCTGGAAGGGCGCCGGGCCCGACCTCGGAGCCCTGAGCCCCAGTCCTGCATCCGCGTGGGATTTTAATTCCCTCCGGGAATGGCGACTCCCCCCCTGCCCCCGGGCAGCTGCCCCAGGGCTGGGCAGCCCTTTCCAGGCAGGAACTGCTCCCGGTATCCCGGGGGGTTGGTGGATGCAGCTGGATCCCAGCGGGATGAACCGGAGCGGGGGAGGCCAAGGCGACGCGGATCCTCCAACGGGAAGAAAATCCCACCGGGAGGAGCCTCTTCCTCCTCTCCCTGAGCTGAAGCCCATCCATGACGATCGCTGGGAAAAGCTGGATCATCCTGCCCCCGGCTCCGAGCGTGGCCAGCGGAATTCTGGGATGGGTTGGGTGGGAAGGGACCTCCTATCCCAACCCTGACCCCTCCTGCTATCCCAGGGAATCCAGCCCGGCCTGGGACGCTCCCAGGGATCCAGGGGCAGCCACAGCTTCCCTGGGAATTCCAGCCCGGCCCCTCCCCACCCTCCCAGCCGGGAATCCCTTCCCAGTCTCCCAGCTCTCCCTGCCCTCTGGCACTGGGAAGCCACTCCCTGTGTCCTGTCCCCGCCGGCTCGGGACGTTCAGCCCTTTCCCGGCAGTGCCGGCCGCGGGGGTGCGGAATCCGGAGGGTGCCTGGGTTTGTTCTCCACGTGATTCCTGCCCTTTCTGTTCTAATTCCCGGCCCGGGCGACACCTGGGTGTGAATTGGCTCCAGGCCGGGCCGTGACATTCACGGCTGGGCTCAAATCCCACGGGATGAGGGGCGGCCGAGCCGCCGACGCCGGAGCGCCGGGAACGGGGGGAGCTCCGGGGCTCACGGGAACCCGCCGATGTCCTCGGAGCTTTGTCCCGGGATCCTCGTGTCCGTGCCAGGTTGTCCTGGGAGCCTCGTGTCCCTCCGGCACGGACACGTGCCGTGGGATGTGGAGCGAGTCATAAAAACGTGGAATTGTGGAATGGTTGGGGGGGAAGGGACCTTAAGGATCATCCCATTCCATGGGCGGGGACACCTCCCGCTATCCCAGGGAACCCAACCCGGCCTGGGACGCTCCCAGGGATCCAGGGGCAGCCACAGCTTCCCTGGGAATTCCAGCCCAGCCCCTCCCCACCCTCCCAGCCGGGAATCCCTTCCCAATCTCCCAGCTCTCCCTGCCCTCTGGCACTGGGAAGCCATTCCCTGTGTCCTGTCCCTCCAGCCCTTGTCCCCAGTCCCTCTCCAGCTCTCCCGGCGCCCCTCCAGCCTCTGGAAGGGGCTCCAAGCTCTCCCTGCATCCTTCCCTTCTCCAACTGGGACATTCCCAGTTCTCCCAGCCTGGATCCAGAGCCGAGGGGCTCCAGCCCTCGGAGCAGCTCCGCGGCCTTCGTGGATTTTTCTCACAACTTTTGGGGTGTTTCCTTCACCAGGGATCACCAGGAATCACCAGGGATCACCAGGGATCACCAGCAATCACCTGAAATCACCAGGGGTCACCAGGAATCAGCAGGGATCACCTNCCCACATCGGGAGTTTTTGAGGGAATTGCAGCTGAATTTTCTGGTTTTGGTTTCGTTTCCCCCCCCTTGGAAACGCAGATCAAAAACGTCCCCCCAGCGCTGGGAAAAAACAACCAACGGAAAAACCAGGGATGTCTCCCTGTGGCAGCCCCGGGATCGGGCTGGGATCGGCTTCCCGACTTCCAGCTGGGGATAAATCCCGGATGCTGCCCAAACACACACACACACACACGTTCCACGGGCGCATCCAGAGCCAAATCCCGGATTATCCCCCTGCTCCTAAGAGGGATTTCGGCTTCCTGAGGTCTGGGGGGTTCAGGAGCCCGGCAGGGAATCTGTTCCCAAACCCCCATTCCCGCGGGATCCTTTCCCAGCCCCGGCCCCTTTTCCCCCTTTTCCACAGCTCCGGCTCCTCAAGCGACTCCCTGAAACCGCGGGAGGGAAAACGGGATGGGAAAGGGATTTGGGAAGCGGAGGGGAGGAGCTGCCAGGGGGCTGGAAGAGCCTCGTCTGCTGCTCCAAGACCCCAAAATCTGCACCCGGACCCCAAAATCTGAGGTTTTGACCTCAGGATTTCCCCTCCACACCCCAAAATCTGCCTTTTTCAACCCCAAAATCTGCACCCGGACCCCAAAATCTGGGTTTTGACCTCAGGATTTCCCCTCCACACCCCAAAATCTGCCTTTTTTGACCTCAAAATCTGCCTCAGACCCCCCGAATTTGCATTTTTTTCTCACCTCAGGATTTCCTCTCACACCCAAAACCCGCCCTTTCCATCCCAAAATTCATCCCCAGATGAACAATTCTGAATTTTTTACCTCAGGATTTCCCCTCCACACCCCAAAATTTGCCTTTTTTGACCCCAAAATCTGCACCCGGGCCCCAAAATCTGAAGGTTTTAACCTCAGGATTTCCCCTCCACACCCCAAAATTTGCCTTTTTTGACCCCAAAATCCGCTGCAGACTCCAAAAATCTGCCTTTTTAACCTCCAAATCTGCAGGTTCAACCCCAGGATTTCCCTCCACGCCCCAAAAATCCGCTTTTCCGGACCTCGGAAATCGCCCGCGGACCCCGAAATCTGGGGGTCCTTCCACGGCCAAACCGTCCTTGGGGTCCTGATTCCGTGATTCCAAAAAATGCAGCGGGGAGCGGATGGAGCGGGATGTGGGACGGAGCGGGATGTGGGACGGAGAGGGATGTGGGATGGAGAGGGATGTGGGATGGAAAGGGATGTGGGATGGAAAGGGATGTGGGATGGAGAGGGATGTGGGATGGAAGGGGATGTGGGATGGAGAGGGATGTGGGATGGAGTGGGATGTGGGACGGAAAGGGATGTGGGACGGAGAGGGATGTGGGATGGAGAGGGATGTGGGACGGAGAGGGATGTGGGATGGAGCGGGATGTGGGACGGAGCGGGAAGAGCAGGAATTCCCGGCCCATTCCTGCATTTGGGAGGAAGGAGAAGCCGCACCGGAGGCGGCTCCGGGTTCTGCTCCCCACGGCTCCACATCAGCTCCCGGGAATGCTTGGAAACCTGGAGGGCGCTGGGATTGGCATGGAATCAATCATGGAATCACGGAATCATGGAGTCATGGAGTCGTGGAACGGTTTGGGGGGAAGGGACCTGAAGGATCATCCCATTCCAACCCCAACATCTCCCGCTCTCCCAGGTTGCTGCAGCCATTGCCAGGAATGGGGCTGGGAAAGTGTGGGATAAGTGCTGGAGATCCAGGAGGAGATGGAGCATCCAGGGGGTGGGAGAGCCCGGGAATGGGGCTCAATGAGGTTTTCAGCTTCGGGAGAATCCTGGAATACTGGAATGGTTTGGGTGGGGAGGGGCTTTAAATCCCATCCCATTCCATGGGCAGGGACCCCTCCCGCTATCCCTGGGAATTCCAGCCCAGCCCCTCCCCACCCTCCCAGCCGGGAATCCCTTCCCAATCTCCCAGCTCTCCCTGCCCTCTGGCACTGGGAAGCCATTCCCTGTGTCCTGTCCCTCCAGTCCTTGTCCCCAGTCCCTCTCCAGCTCTCCTGGAGCCCCTCCAGCCTCTGGAAGCGGCTCCAAACTCTCCCTGGAGTTTGTTTTTCCCCTTTAATCCCCTGGAGCCGCATCCCGCAGGATTTGCCTGCTGAGAACCGCGATCCCAGCCTGGAGCCATCCCAGCGGCTCCCTCCGATCCCAGCCTGGAGCCATTCCCAGCAGCTCCCTCCGATCCCAGCCTGGGGCCATCCCAGCGGCTCCCTCCGGCTCCGCGGGCTCCCGGGACGGTCTGGGTGGGAAGAGACCCCAAACCCCAGCCAGTCCCACCCCACGCCGCGGGCAGAGACACCCCCCAGTATCCCGGGGCCGCCGCGGACTTCGGGAATCTCTAACCCGGGAAGCCGCCGGCCCGGGGAGCGCCCGGGGCTGCCTTGGATTCATCCCAAACCTCGGGAGCGCTCGGAGCCGCCGTCCTCCCCCTCCGCTCCCCCCAAAAAACAAAGAGGGAGCGGGGAAGGCGCCGAGCGCTCGCTCGGCCCTGAGTCATCCCCACGGACACGCGGCCCCCTCCTCCCTCCCCCGGCTCCAGCCCCGCGGCTCCGGCGGGGATGGAGATGGGCCGGGAGCGGCCGGGCTTTGTGCGCCGGGAGCGGGGCCCGGCTCGGCGGCCGCCTTTGTGCGGGCTCAGCCTTGAGCTCGAGGGGCATCGAGCGGCCTCCTCTTCTCTTCTCTCCTCTCCTTCCCTCCCCTCCTCAGAGCCCGCGGCCGCCTCTGACGCCAGCGGGGCCGCTGCCTTTATTCCCGAGGATAATGAGGAGCGGGGAGATGAGAGGCGGGAAGGGGGCTCGGCGGGACGGGGACGGGGCCGGGGGGGTCGCGGCCATTCAGGAGCCCGAGCCCTGACGGGGGCGGCGGGGAGGGGGTAAAAGTGCCTGGCGAGCGGCCGCACAAAGGGGGCTCTGCCCGCTCCCGGCCCCGCGGGAAAAGGGGGGGAACCGGGAGCGGCGCGGCGGAAAAGCGGGATAATGGGCCTGCTGAGAGGCGAGCTCGGCAGATGTCGATCCACTCGTGCGCCGTCGCGGGGAGGGAGGCGGGGGACGGGCCCGCCGCCCCCTCTGCCCGAGGCTGCGGTGGGAGAGGGGGATGTTCCCTGACCCCCCAGCCCCCCAAACACTCACGAAGCGCCCTCGGGGGGGGTGAGATCCAGTTTATCCCCGTTTCGGGGTCCAGATTCCCGTCCTTCCCCTCTCTGATCCCGCGGGATCCCCCGGCTCGGGATCAGCCCCGGGATGCGGCGGGGCCGAGGGATGAGCCCCGCGGGGTTGGGGGGGGGCAGCCCGGGGAGAGGCGGCAGCGCAGGAAGGACTGGGCGGGATGGACGGGGGGACAGGGAAAGGGGATGTGATCCATGGCCTGTGTCCCTGGGAATGGCTGCAGAGGGACAGGGAAAGGGGATGTGATCCATGGCCTGTGTCCCCGGGAATGGCTGCAGAGGGACAGGGCAAGGGGATGTGATCCATGGCCTGTGAACCTGGGAATGGCTGGAGGGGATGTGATCCATGTCCTGTGTCTCTGGGAATGGCCGGAGGGGATGTGATCCATGTCCTGTGTCCCCGGGAATGGCTGGAGGGGATGTGATCCATGGCCTGTGTCCCTGGGAATGGCTGGAGGGGATGTGATCCATGGCCTGTGGCCCCAGGAATGGCTGGAGGGGATGTGATCCATGGCCTGTGTCCTTGGGAACGCCTGGAGGGGATGTGATCCATGGCCTGTGTCCCTGGGAATGGCTGGAGGGGACCAGGGAAGTCTAAAGGGATCTAATCCATGTCCTGTGTCCCTGGGAATGGCTGGAGAGGGACAGGGAAGGTGGGAGGATCTAATCCACGTCCTGGGGTCCTGGGAATGGCTGGAGGGTACGGGGGAAGTTTGGGGGATCTAATCCATGTCCTGTTTCCCTGGGAATGGCTGGAGGGATCTAATCCATGCCCTGTGCCCCTGGGAATGACAAGAGGGCACCGGGGAAGTTTGGGGGATCCAATCCATGCCCTGTTTCCCTGGGAATGGCTGGGAGGGCCCTCATCCCCCACCTCCAGCGGGATCACCATCCCTCCCTTCCCTACAAAGACCTTTTCCCAGCTCCCCCCTGTCTCCAGCCCCCTTTCCCCATCCCCTCCCCGCCGTGTCCCTCCACCCAGCACTTCCCTCGCTTTGGGGATCCTTATTCCCACTGCTTTTCCCAGCACGACTTCCCAGGCTGGCACCTCCCTGCCGGCTCCAGGGAAGGAGCTGCATCCCTGTTTTTCCTCCCCCGAGGGAGCTCTTCCCGGAGCCAAGGAAAGCCGGGAGCCGGCTGTGGGCTTGGAGTTCTTCCCTAATCTGGGAGCTGACCTGGGATTTCATCCTTCCCGGGGGGAAGAGGGCCGGGATCCACCCGTGGGGAAGTCGGGGAAGGACACGGAACGCGGGTTGGTTGGGATGGCGGGGTGTCACCCGAGCCGTGTCCTCGTCACCCGCCGATCCAAAGCCTCCTTCCAGCTTTTTTGGGAGGGTCCTTCCCACGGGGGTGCCGGGTGCTCCAAGGGACACTCGCGCGGATATCCGGGATAATTCCCGGGGGAGATTCCCTTCCCCGGGCGCTTCCCGTGGGGGTTTTTTTGGGATCATCTGAGCTGCTCCCGTGGGAATCGGCCGGAAGCTCCTGGTACCAAGGGGAGACGATCCAACATCCAGAGGTTTCTGTCCGACATGGAGAACTCGGCTCCTGTCCCGCGGGCTCATTAATTAACACCTGGAATTAACATCTCATGTCCCTGTGGCTGCATAATTAACATCTGGAATTAACATCTCATGTCCCTGTGGCTGGATAATTAACATACGGAATGAACACCTTGGATTCCGATGGCTGATTAATTAACATCTGGAATTACCATCTCATATTCCTACAGCTGATTAATTAACATCTGGAATTAACATCTCACATTCCTGTGGATGATTAATTAACATCTCATATTCCTATGGTTGATTAATTAACATCTGGAATTAACATCTCATGTCCCTGTGGCTGGATAATTAACATATGGAATGAACACCTTGGATTCCGATGGCTGATTAATTAACATCTGGAATTAACACCTCACATTCCTGTGGCTGATTAATTAACATCTGGAATTAACATATCATATTGTTATGACTGGATAATTAACATGTGTAATTAATACCTCACACTCTTATGGCTGGATAATTAACAGATGTAATTAATATCTCACATCATTGTGGTTGATTAATTAACTATGTAATTAATATGTCACATTCTTATGGCTGGATAACTAACATATGGAATTAACATCTCCTATGGCTGATTAATTAACATATGGAATTAGCCTCTCATATTCCTATGGCTGGATAATTAACGTATGTAATTAACATATCAAATTCCTACAGCTGACTAATTAACACATGGAATTATCATCTCCTATGGCTGGTTCATTAACATATGCAATTAATCTCATATTCTTATAGATGGGTAATTAACAGATGTAATAANGATTAATTAACATCTGGAATTAACATCTCACATTCCTGTGGATGATTAATTAACATCTCATATTCCTATGGCTGATTAATTAACATCTGGAATTAACATCTCATGTCCCTATGGCTGCATAATTAACATCTGGAATTACCATCTCGGATTCCTACAGCTGATTAATTAACATCTGGAATTAACACCTCACATTCCTGTGGCTGATTAATTAACATCTGGAATTAACATATCATATTGTTATGACTGGATAATTAACATGTGTAATTAATACCTCACACTCTTATGGCTGGATAATTAACAGATGTAATTAATATCTCACATCATTGTGGTTGATTAATTAACTATGTAATTAATATGTCACATTCTTATGGCTGGATAACTAACATATGGAATTAACATCTCCTATGGCTGATTAATTAACATATGGAATTAGCCTCTCATATTCCTATGGCTGGATAATTAACGTATGTAATTAACATATCAAATTCCTACAGCTGACTAATTAACACATGGAATTATCATCTCCTATGGCTGGTTCATTAACATATGCAATTAATCTCATATTCTTATAGATGGGTAATTAACAGATGTAATAAACATCTCGTATTCTTATGGAAGAATAATTAACGTCTGTAATTAGCATCTCACATTCCTGTGGCTGATTAATTAGCATATGTAATTAACATCTCACATTCCTATGGCTGGAAAATTAACATATGTAATTAATACCTCACACAATTAACGTATGGATTAACATCTCACATTGTTATGGCTGGATAATTAACATGTGTAATTAATATCTCCTATGGCTGGATAATTAACATATGTAATTAATACCTCATACTCTCATGGCTGGATAATTAACACATGTAATTAATATCTCACACAATTACATATGGATTAACATCTCACACTCATGACTGGATAATTAACACACGTAATTAACATCTCACAACCTTATGACTGGATAATTATCATAGGTAACTAATACCTCACACTCTTATGGCTGGATAATTAACATATGTAATTAATATCTCACACAATTAACATATGGATTAACATCTCACATTGTTATGGCTGGATAATTAACACGTGTAATTCATATCTCCTATGGCTGGATAATTAACATATGTAATTAATACCTCATACTCTCATGGCTGGATAATTAACACATGTAATTAATATCTCACACAATTACATATGGATTAACATCTCACACTCATGACTGGATAATTAACACACGTAATTAACATCTCACAACCTTATGACTGGATAATTATCATAGGTAACTAATACCTCACACTCTTATGGCTGGATAATTAACATATGTAATTAATATCTCACACAATTAACATATGGATTAACATCTCACATTGTTATGGCTGGATAATTAACACGTGTAATTCATATCTCCTATGGCTGGATAATTAACATATGTAATTAATACCTCACATTCTTATGGTTGGATATTTAACATATGTAATTAAAATCTCACACAATTAACATGGATTAACATATCATATTGTTATACTGGATAATTAACATGTGTAATTAATACCTCACATTCTTATGGTCGGACAATTAACACATGCAATTAATATCTCCTATGGCTGGATAATTAACATGTAATTAATATCTCCTACGGCTGGATAATTAACATATGTAATCAACATCTCACGTTCTTATGGCTGCGTAATTGACATATGTCATTAATATCTCCTATAGCTGGATAATTAACACATGTAATTAATATCTCGCACTCTTACAGCTGCATAATTAACACGTGTAATTAATATCTCCTATAGCTGGATAATTAACACGTGTAATTAATATCTCCTATAGCTGGATAATTAACACATGTAAATAATATCTCACGTTCTTATGGCTGCATAATTAACACGTGTAATTAATATCTCCTATAGCTGGATAATTAACACATGTAATTAATATCTCACGTTCTTATGGCTGCATAATTAACACGTGTAATTAATATCTCCTATAGCTGGATAATTAACACGTGTAATTAATATCTCCTATAGCTGGATAATTAACACGTGTAATTAATATCTCGCACTCCTCTGGCTGCATAATTAACACAGGTAATTAAACGAGCCCGTGGACATAATTCCCTTGACAAAGCAAGGGGGGAATCCCTGGAATAACGAATGAAATCAAGGAATCCTCCAGGAATAATAAACGGACAAAACATGTTATAAGTAAAACATGTTAAAACATGTTATGAATAAAACGTGTTACAAATAAAACACGTTAAAACATGTTATGAATAGAACGTGTTACAAATAAAACACGTTAAAACATGTTATGAATAGAACGTGTTACAAATAAAACACGTTAAAACATGTTATGAATAGAACGTGTTACAAATAAAACACGTTAAAACATGTTATGAATAGAACGTGTTACAAATAAAACACGTTAAAACATGTTATGAATAGAACGTGTTACAAATAAAACACGTTAAAACATGTTATGAATAGAACGTGTTACAAATAAAACACGTTAAAACATGTTATGAATAGAACGTGTTACAAATAAAACACGTTAAAACATGTTATGAATAGAACGTGTTACAAATAAAACACGTTAAAACATGTTATGAATAGAACGTGTTACAAATAAAACACGTTAAAACATGTTATGAATAGAACGTGTTACAAATAAAACACGTTAAAACATGTTATGAATAGAACGTGTTACAAATAAAACACGTTAAAACATGTTATGAATAGAACGTGTTACAAATAAAACACGTTAAAACATGTTATGAATAGAACGTGTTACAAATAAAACACGTTAAAACATGTTATGAATAGAACGTGTTACAAATAAAACACGTTAAAACATGTTATGAATAGAACGTGTTACAAATAAAACACGTTAAAACATGTTATGAATAGAACGTGTTACAAATAAAACACGTTAAAACATGTTATGAATAGAACGTGTTACAAATAAAACACGTTAAAACATGTTATGAATAGAACGTGTTGCAAATAAAACACGTTAAAACATGTTATGAATAGAACGTGTTACA
>VXAY01002908.1:0-29923 GCA_013399855.1 Oxyruncus cristatus
CTAGCCATGATGATGACTATCATTCTAATGCCATTTCCTCAAATCTTTCCGATTTCACAAATTATTAACACACCTTTCCACAGCTATGGCTCTAGTGCTGAGTAATTCTAATGGATACTCCCCAGTTATCCAAGGGACAGTACTAACTTCTTTGGTCAGCATTTTCAGAGTTCATATTTCAGAGTTTGGTCAGTTACTTTCAGAGTTCATATTCAGCTGCTTGTCTTTGGTGACTCCCAAATTCTTTCTGAGTCATTCTTATATTAATGCATTGCACCTAACTAGAGAAACAATTACTGGCTTACTTTTTTCTTTTTTCTCTTCTTTGCTACCCTTATTTCAATGACATTTGCAAACTTTGTTAGTAATGATTTTTAAATTTATTGCACAGACTGTGTTGAGGAATGTTTTAAGTAGTGTAAATCTCCCAGAAGTAACATCATTGCTTAATGATAATTCTTCATGTAAGATTACAATTTAACACTGATCAATGACTTGTTTCCAATCTATATGGCATGCCAACTCAATTTTATATAATCCTGAATTTATTGGCAAATAAAATGTCATGCAGTCACAGTCCTGGACATAGGTTTATTCTATCAGGTTTTTTGTCTTTAAAAACCACACTTCCTGTCTAATCTGAAAAAGTCATCAAGTGAGTTTGATCACATCTGCTTCCCATCTTTATTGGAGTTAGTTGTATTTCCTTGCACTAATTCTTTATGGATCAATCCCTGTAGAAGATTTTCCATTATTTTGTCAAAGATCAGTGCTGGTTTGACAGATCTGTAATCACCTGGACCTGCTGATTTATCCTTTTTGAAATATTCACACAGCACTGGGTTTGTCCTGGCATCTGTATTATTGTCTCAAAAGTTATTTCAAGATGATTGTAGTGTTCTAGAGAGGGCTGGATCAATTCTTTCAGAACTCCTTAATGCAAGGTATACAGATTTATTGATGCTAAATGCACAGCTTTCATAGCAGGCAACTGTGATTTTAAGGCATGTCATAGAAAATTCTGTAACTCTTCCCAGTAAGGTTCCTCTCATTCTCAAACTTCTGTTAAAATTATTTCTTTTTCTTTCAACCTGAACTATAACGTGACCCATGACAGGCAACAACGCAGGCAACGCTTGCTGGTATGGTTTAAAATCATTCAAGAGAATTTGCTTAAAATTAAAGAGTTACAGAAAATTACTCATCACTGCTCAAAGCTCTATCCCTGCCTTGTTTTCTTTACCTCTATAAACATAGCCCTTGGGGCTGGAATTTATCCCTGAAGGACCTCAGAACATGGTGGAAACATAAAACATGGTGGTACAGTGACCTGTAGGAAGATGGAGCCCCTTTTCATCCTGCAGTGACTCTCCCTTAGCTCTCCCTCATTACATCATTCCTCTATCTTCAGATCCTCCGTGTCCTTCATAGCTCTGTTTGAAGAGGAAAGGAGAGGAATGATCCTCTCTTCAGTTTGTCCACTATACTATTCATGGATCAAGGAGACCATGCAGGTAAAATTGACTTGGGTAAGGGCAGCACAGGCAGGCAATGTGTGGCCTGTATCCCAGGCATGGATAAGGCCAGGGTGGTACAGGGTGTCACTGCCCTGGGTACTGCAACACCACAGTGGTCTCAGAGCAGAAGAGTTTGGGGATCGTTGTTAATATGCAGTTAAAGCCAAGAACCATTGCAGTGCTGGGCTGGACTGGCATTAACCTATTACCCACATTATCTGCTTACATTTTCTGACAGACCAGCAGAAGTGTATTTTGCCTGCCAGCTCCCTGTGTGAAGAATTTCTCAACCTTCTGTGCACCTGGCTCCCAGGGCTGTGGTGCTTCTGAGAGGGCACCACTTCCCAGGAAGCTGGAAAAGCCCTTTCAGGGTATATCAGCACAGCTAGATTGTGGTGGATATTGAGGTGCTCATGGCAGTCTCATTATTTTTTTTAAGCTAAACAATGTAATCCTTAGATTTTGGGAGTTTCTTTTTTTCTTTTGAAAGACTTTTCTGACTTTCTTTTCTGACTGCTGACAGTGAGATGGTATCTCCCCTTCTCCAGAGTTTCTGCAAATGAAACTCAGGAAAATGAAATGCATTTCATATGCCATACGTGAAAGGCTGAAAGAAAACTCTTGCCTGGATGTGCATGCATAATAAATAATTCAGATTTAAGATACAGTGCTTATGGTCTTTGAAGAACTGTTTCCATGTCGAGGTTGAATAACAGGCTTGGGAGAGGAGTCAATTGCATTACAAATTCTTCGTAAGCAGCAGAAAATGATAGAGTAATACCAATGTCTCAACTTTCACATCTGAAAATAGCACACATATACAGTCCCGATTTGATATAGGGGTCTTCTGAGACAGAGTGTATTTATGTCTACAAAACATAGTAGGGATTCTTGTATGACAAAAAAAAAAAGTTCATAGTGTTGTCCTGGCAGGCTGTAAAAATTCACCTGGGAGGAATAGGTACTTTTCCTGATGGAAAAGGAAAGAATAGGATTATCAGCATGCTTTAAACAGAAGTTTTGAAGGAAAGATGCTGTTACCTTCCTCTATGTAAAGAGATTGTTCATAAGGAAATAATGTATTTTCTGTGGTTTTCTGAGTAGCTCTGGAAACAGGAGATGACTTAAAGAGCACTCAAGGCTCAGTTTCTTTGTTATGAAGATAATTCTGTGATTGTTAGGTTCTGGATAGGAAGATGTGAAAGGTAAAAGAAAAATATAGCAATTTCTTATCTTCTATCTGTCTTACCGTGGGAGATACTTTGTACTCCCCAACACAGTACAGTGTGGGAAATCTTCAGTGAGTTACCTATGTTTTCTTAAAGCGAAGCAATTGACATTTACTGATGCTCAACACTACAGTCAGTGTAGTGTCCCTCTATTCCTCTTTCATCATGGGAGTCCTGGTCAATGGCAAGTTGAATATGATTAAGCAGTGCCCTGGTAGCCAGGAGGACCAACCTTGTCCTGGGAGGCATCAGGCAAAGCCTATTAAGCCATGGAGAATTCTCCAGAACATTCATATCTACAAAAGTGAAAAATACAGTCCTTGAGAGTCAAATTTCATCCAGGTGTTTAACAACAAGCATTTTGATTTTCACTGACTTCTAGAGGAAAGTCACTGAAACGAGAACTTGGAGGAAGAAGAAGGGCAGATCCAGAAATAAAATTTCTTTAGAGTATAATTTAATGAGTAAAGTAGTTTTCTTCCCAATTAAACAACCTGGAAGACAATTTTCCAAGGAATATTTGAAAAAATAATTATCGTCTTCAAAATCGGAGGACCTTAACATCTGTACTTCTTAACAAAACTACTTTAATTTTCAGAGCTTGCAAACTTCTCATGTGCCCATATTGGAAAAGGAACAGAAAGGAACTTAATATAAAAAAAACTTTCTGAGATCTTTCTGCTCAAGTTCTGCCAAATACTCTTTCTGTGTCTTGAAGAAATAGGATGATTACCTTTCTGTCTAAATGAGATACAGACACTGAAGAATAGTGGAAAAGAATGTGCCCTTTATAACTAATGTGTGAGTCACTGGGTTTGTTAAAAATTAGACATGGGTTCAGATCCTCCTTCTTGTGCATCATGTAGTGCTTCTAGCTATAATCCCATTGTAAAATCCTGACTGTCTAGGCTTTTGTTTTCAACCTCTCAGCTGAAAAAATATATTCCAGATTTAAGCTGAGCAAATTTTGGGTTCCAAATTTTGGGACCTACATCAAACCTATTGTTGCAAAATTTAAGAAAACAATGGTTTAGATCCAGAAACAATCTTTGCAACCAAAATGACAAAATACACCAGGATTTTCGGCAAAAGCAAAAGAAAATAAGAAAACTTAATACAGAATTCAGACTTGAAAAAAACCCACAGTTCTAAGATCTCAGAATCAAGTTGAGGATTCTAAAATTTTCAAAGAAAGCTAAACTATGAAGAATTTTTTACTTGTCCTCTCTGGCTCTCTGCTCTTAATCTCTTTTTCTTTCCATTACAGTGGTGTCACTGCTGAGGATGGTCTGGTAAGGCAGTCCTATACAGATAGTTCCTCATAGTTATGAAATTTCCACTGAATCCAAGAGAAATTTCACATTAAGGCTGTGAAGCGTTCTTGGAATCAGATGAAAAAAGTAGGAGAATGGGGCCAGGCAGCTTCCATCCAAATGTGTGATATCTACTGGAAACACATCTCTGGAGAGCTCCTCCCACTGTATGATTAAGGACTGTGTAATTCCTAGCCTGATGGATTCCTTGCTACCTATGAAAAACATAAGACTTTTTCCTTGATAATACAGGACATAGTTCTGTGCTGAGAAGAAGTAACATCTGTTCTACCACTAGAAGTGTCTTAAGATGGTAAACCTCCTCCAAAGCCCTTCCTGCTCACCGTTGCTTTGAAGAATCTTCTACTCTGTATGTGGTTGTCTTTTTGTGGTCGAAAAAGGCAGTTTATTTTTAGAGAACATGTTCTACACAGATCTTTCTGTTTGATTTTGCTTTTAGCTGTGAGTTGGGCAAATCCTGTATATCGTTAGGCTTTTAGAGCTTTTCTCCTGAGGTTTTTGGGGTCTGTGGTTCAGTCACCTTCTCTGGAGGTACTTAAAGTACAAGTAGATGTGGCACTTGGGGACATAGTTTAGGGGTGAGCTTGACAGCGTTAATGGTTAACTTGATGACCTTAGACGTATTTTCCAACCCAAAGGATTCTGCGATTCTATGACTGGGAGCAGCAGCAATGAAGGGGTAGGAAGGACAACTCCTGAGGATCTCCCTGGTCAGTTATTCTCTGATAGGTCTGTATCAGATAGGTCAGTACTAATATCCCCTTTTGTGGCCACAGTCTCCTGTGGAAAGACTAACCACGTCTCATGCAAATGGCATGAAAAGAAGCAGGATTCTACAAAAGAGCATGTGCACATGTGGGCTACAGATTTGGTAAATTTTGTAAGAATTGTAAAAAAAAGGTAGAAATTTTGAGTTAATCTTCTTTTTAAAGAATCAGTTGAGTCAGATTCAAGGACTACTGCAACCTGAGAAATGAATCCCAAGAGTTGCAGGTCCTGCCTACAGCATATCTTTTCCTTACTGGAAATGTTCTGCGTGAATGATTTCCAATTATATATTAAAAAAATATTCATAAAAAAGGAAATAGATATTTTTTTTTTTTTTCTACCCAAAGGCTTTTTGGCTCACTGTTACAAATGTTCTTTTATTTGAATGGGTTTATTTTTGTTAATGCCTCTCAAGTCTCCCAAAATTCCAGCCTTACTTAATTGCAGTCCTCTGCTTCAAACTACAGAATAACTCACACAGGGCCATAAGTATTGGACACACAAAACCCTTCTCTTCATGAAATCTACAGATGTGTAGTAAATTGGGGGAGGGTTGGTTAGCGATGTGCTCGACTGATACCCAGCAACCCAGCCACAACCAGTCTTCGTCATGTGAAAAACCAAAAGACCCTATATAAGCAGAAAACACTGCATTTGCCTTTTTCCTTTTCATCAGTTTTTTTCTTTTCCATTTGTAACATCAGTTAAAAAGAAATAAGTATGCTTATTACTTTTGTAAGATGGCTATGAATTATTTAGCTAAGAAATAATTGCAGGAGGCATGGTAGGGAAAATTACCCACAAAGCCAGCAAAACTGCGAGTCAACCTGCCGTCATTGGACACACAATCATCATTAATTTTAATGAGATGCGGGAGTATGCAGTTCAGCAGGAGGAGGAGAATGCAGCCACTTCTCAAAAACCTACATGGCATGGTAGGCTGGAGGAATTTTACTAGCACTCCAGATCGATAGTGGAGACAGCAGTCAATATTAGTAGACCTCACAATCATCATTAATTGAAATCTCTCAACCTTCAGTTTGCATAACAAAGCAGCTAGTGCCTTAATGAAGAATGTAATATCTTGCAATCCCAACCTCCTGCAACAACCTTGTGGACTAAGATGGTTGAAACAGAGACTGCATCCACTGCTGTAAACCTCTCTCTGTACCTCCAATGTGCCACACACACGTATGCATGCTCCTCATATGCTGATGTACTGTAAGGCAGACAATTAAATAATACCTAGAAATTAAGTGTCTTAATTCAAATACAGTGAATCAAGAAACTTTAAGTGCAGTGGCAGAAGAAAGTAAAATAAATCACCAAATAGGCTCATTTTAGTCAGAACTGAAAGTACGGATATTAGGAAAAAATATCTAAGTAAAAAGGTAATCTTCAAATTTGGGTTGGAAAATTTGGAGATTAAAAAAAGATTTTGAACTGGAACAGTTCATATTAAAGCAAGTTTTCTGATTTGGGTCTTTCTTTATCTTTTTTTTTCATTTTTTTTTAAATAGAGTGAATGAAAAGGCATTTGGAAAAGATCAGGAAGGCTAAGACATAATATGAATCATTTGCTAGTTGTCAGCCTAAATGTGAAGATGATTGAAGCTTGCAAGTATTCTGTCCTGCCATATGTTAGTGTCTGTGTAAAAGAATCTGATGAAGATGATGAGATAACAATTTTCTGGCTGTAATGAGTAAGGGGACTGGGAAATTGCTGGGAAAATTGTGGGATTAAGGCCCATTTATGCCAGAAAATTGCAAAGAACTCTCAGAGCAACTGCAGGAAGGTAGTGGCTGAAGTATTTATTGATTCCACAAATCAGTCTTTTTTAAAAAGCCTAGCAAAAAAATGCTTCCAGGTCTTACAATGCAAACCCATACTCCCATAGACATTAGAAGTTAGTTATTTTCACCACAACTCTTTCATTCTCCCCATCCTTGGTATGAGGAACAGTTGTGACTAAAAATCTCAGGAATAAGCCTCTTTCATATTCCTGTTTTCTCAACTGCTTTCTGCTATTATTTCATGTGGGAGAAGAAAGTATAATGTCCCTTCCAAATCTCTACCATCTCTCATGGCTTATTATATTTGATAGTGATAATAACATATAATTGTTCTCATGGCAGTTCTGTTCGAAAGCTTGAAGACAAATACCTGATTACACAATCTAAAAGACAAAAGTACAAACCCAAAAGTCTCTGTTTTTCCTTGTCTAAATTTTATATCTTGCTTCTTCTCTTCATGTATTTAAGCCATCTACAACTTTTCCCTTTTTATTTCACTATTTTTTCTTTTTTACTCTTTCACCCACTCTTTATACTTCACTTTGTCATTCTGTAAGAATAGGTGTAGCATTGGTCTTAGTTCATATTGCCTTTGATCTCTCACTTGTGTCTCTTACAGATTCTTCTGAGGTGGTTTTTGACTTGTGCAAGATTAAATATGAGAAACAGCAGAGATGATTTTATTGACGCTGAGTTAACAGAATTGGGTTTACTCAGATTGAAAAATTGTTATAAAAAGTGCTATTGTTTTTCATCTTCTCAGTACAAAAACAATCCTTGCATAACTTTTCTGTAGAGAAAGCAGGAAAGCTGCTATTCCAAAAGAGCCAGTACCCCAGCAGATCAGATGCTCAGTGAAGCTGATTTGTGGGAATGAAACAATGTGAGTTCAACCTAATTCCAGTGACTTGATAGTTCAGTAGTTTTCTCCGATACTTCTTTTTTCTAGGTTTGACCTGGAATTTCTAACCGTAGACCCATTTCTAATCGAAGAGACATAAATATATATATATAATTTATATACATTATATACATTTATATACACATCTCAAATCTTCATTTGCGAAGCCTAGCCATGATATATNATATATATATAATTTTTCCCCCTAAGTTTCTCAGTGAATCAGCACTGACTAATGAAAAATTGATTTTGACTTTGGGTGTACAATGTATCCTTTTTCTCATGTTTGCTGTGTATGTTTCAATCTGGTGCTTGGCTGAATGATAAAATTAATCTCCAAGAGCGTAATGTCTTCAGGCACATTTTACCTGAGACTCAAAAATTACCTTGGCATTTTTGAAGGATGCTAAATCATATTCCTAGCGTTCTTCTAATTCCTGTTTAGTGGGAGAGGACTAAGAAACCCTAAAACCAAAGGAAAATTTATATAGGGCTGACTTGATTTTTCTCATTTTGAAATTTCCTGTTAGAGCACAAAGCTTAATTAATCTAGGACAGGGCAGCCCTCTTGTCTCCATGGGCACAACATACCATGATCCCAGGCAGACTTTGGGAAGGAGGAACAAGCTGGTATTTGTTCAAAAATGCATTAAAAAACCAGGCTGCCAAAAAAATAGAAAATTACAGAATCTACTCTAAGGGTAATGATAAGGATAGAAATTAAGCATTTTGATCGTTATTCTGCCAAAATGATGCAATCCCTGTTCTTTTAATGTTTACTTTGGGAACATATCCATGTATTCTCAGTTTTGTTCCTTTTGGTTCCTACTTCAATCTTTGGTCAGAGAAATGAGGTGAGATAAAATTGCAATGACTAATATGGTCCCAAAGAAAAAAGCAGGCTGTTGAACTGGATTAGGGAATGTGGATTTATTTTCATGGAGAAAATTTTATCTTATAATTTTCCTGAATAAACTGTAGGCACTACTAATTACTTCCATTTTGCCTGCAAAATACAGCTTGGTTAGCAGTACTTTAATTTCTGTGCAAGAAGATCATGGTGTCAAGGACAATATCCAGCACCACCCCAGAGTGCAGTCAGCACTAAACAGGAATCAGGCTTTAGAAGGAGTCCAGGAAAAGGTTAATATTATATGTAGTTTTGGATTTTTGTCTGAAAACACTTTGTTGGCACCCTTTTTAGTGCTAAGCTGTTTGCTGATTAAGTTTCAAAGCACTTGTTAGTTCTGTATAGCAGACTTTTATATTGAAAAACAAAAAGAATAATGGGGGAGGTTTTTTGCATGTCCCTTATATGTTAAATATCTTCACACGTTCTGCTGCAGAGGCTTGAGGATACATTTATGATCTACTTTTTTCCCTTCCCCATGAGTCATGCCAACTACAGCATGCAGAGAGGCTGCAGGATCTTGACCTCCATGAGGTACTTTTTGCCCTCTGAAATCATGAGATTACATGAAAGATCTGACCAAAGAGCCTGACCTGCCTGGAAAACAGATATACAAATCATCTACTTCACCTTTCTTTTAATATAGAATTTATAGGTTGAAAATATTTGGGGTCTGGACATATATTTATATAAGACTAAGATTTTTTTCAAACTTTAATCAATAATTTCTATTGAAATTGCAATTTTTATCTACAACTAATTCTAACAAAAAGTTGTTAAAATGGGCTGACTAAAGAAAGAGAGATAGCTCAGAATAGATGAAGCATTGGAAAAAGTTAAAAACCAAACCACTGTAAAATGACTCTTTGAGCAAAAAAGAATATTTACATAAACTTCTATGAAGACTTGTATGATTAACATTATTTTTCATCAGTGACTAGGTGCAGTGCTCACTCCAACAATGTTAATGCTATTCCCTCCATTATATAAAGCTCAGGCACAAATTCCAAGATGATGCACCAGCATATTACAATTATGATAATTACAATGTCAGAATGTCACTAATGACACAAATATTTCTACATTTCTGGATTATCCCACATTATTTCACTGAGGGCAGGCTGAAGCTTTTTGTGTCAGACCTACTATACACTACAATTTTTTTCAAAATTTGAAACTAGTGTCCCTAATTTTAGCTAATTTTTTTCTTTTCCAGAATGTGACTGGTTGTATTTACAGCCAACTTTTGGTAAAATTTAATTTGGTTTTAGTTGAGAGAAGTAAAAACGTATTTCTTAGCCTTACAAATCTGCCTGATCAAGGCTTGTATATGGGAATTTGCTTAGGTTTTAAAACACAGTCTTCCACTGGACTATGTACACAGAAGTGTGCAACAAGCTACATACAAAGCCTATTGAATGAGTAGGTGCAAAAGCAAAGTAGGATCAGAATGAAAAAGTGAGTGAGGTAAAGTCCTCAATCAGTATAGCAAGCAGTGGTCACTGCATAGAAATTTTCATTCAGAGGTCTGTTCTTTTGTTTTTTTACTTTCTTCTCCTTCCAGTCTTTCGTAGGAAAAAGTGCAAATTACTCTCTGTCATCCATTAGGGGATAATCTGCATATACACAAGCCATCCTTTTGGAACTGTATTTCCTATTATTTTAATCTCACTTTGCTCACAGAGCTTAACACCATGCTTAATACAAGTTCTCTTTTTACTGATCAACACAAGGGCAGAATTTGTGCCTTGCCATAAGTCTGGTAACTGCAAGTAAAACACTGGATGGGAATTATTTGTCATCCAAAATTCTACACATGTTGCAATGAGAAAAAAAGAAAAAGAAGATATTTTCACAGGGGGGAAAAAAAATCATCATTAATGAAGGCTCTGAGGGTTTTTGAAAGGGTTGCTTTGCAATTTTTGTTTTTAAAAATCCAGTGACAGGATTCCAATGAGCACACAATTATCAAGTTTTGTCAAGAAGGTTTCATGAAACCATGATTTCCTATTATGGCGTATTAAAAATGTTCATCATTCACTGTGTCTGTATTTAATTCTAAAGAGAAATCCAGTTGCATGTTTTCCTCCAGAATATGTGAGGACTGACGATGAATGTGTCATATCAGTTATGTACCTTGTGAAAAAGTATTAGTAGCAGAAAGTACAGTTTGCTGCAATAAAAGCAATATAAGTACATAGTCAGTAGTTTTCATTGTTTTTCTGTCAGGGTGACAGCAAGTTTAAAACTTTCAATCAAGTATAACACAGGGATTGGTTTTGCCTGCCTTTATCATACCGTCTTTTTAAGTTTTAAATACGATGGTTTAGAAAGTAAAATACTTTTTAAAAAAGCATGGTAAAAAATTAAATAGATGTCTCTGTTCTGGATTCAGAGGGGTCACTGCTTTGGAAATGGAGCAGCTTGAAAGTGCTCAGAATTTATTTTGATTCTTTGACTGTTTTGCACTCAAGGTGAAAGGAGATGCTGACGTCAATTCAATTTGATAGGCAGTGATTCTCCACTGTATATGACATTAATTAATTCTCATTTTAGCAGGGTCAAAAATCAGAACAAAGACTAAATAAATCAGGAATATCTTTGTGGAAATCAATGAAGTAGCATGAGGGAAAATAAGCATAAGAGCAGAAAGAACCCCAATAAATGTAGTTCATTATTCATTTCATTTAATTGCTGTGGAAAATAAGTGCCTTTGGACTTACTAAGCCATTAGCAGAAGACACTCAACTCCTGCCTTAAAGACAACGGTGACTAATACTTAAGTGTTTCTCTGCATCCTGAAGAGACATGAAATGATGATCCCACCACTGGGACCTTTCACCACTGGACAGCAATCGAACTGTTTCAAAAGGATCAGGTGGGAATGAGGAAAAGACATTTCCCAGAATTCAGAGTTAAAATAAGGCTTTCATTTTGCAATTAGTTTGCAATATACTAAAAGACTCTGTGAAAGAATATCTAAACTGCAAATAAATTCAATTAGCTGTTACAGCTCCTCTCAATTCAACACTTCTGCTACCTGTAAGGAAAGTCTTGTCCTTCTCACTCTAGCTACACCTTTGCCATTCTCCACATGCTGGGGTAGATCTGATCCTCAATCCGTGCAGATCTTCTTAGAAAGAGTTGTGACCTGGACTCTTGGAATAAGGTCTCTCACATTCTGTAATCAAGATGCAACTGTGGACGACAAGACACCACATATCATTATCCAGTGTTGTTTTTAAAATCTGGGGCACATTGTTATAATGAAGATATTCCAAGTTACCGGTGAATCTAGACTTCGAAGAAAATTTATTTTCAAATCAGTGTAGAATTAAGGAAAGGTCCTTATTATTCCATGCAGTTCACAAAATCATTGTCAGTAGGAAAGAACTTCTGCCCTTTATATGTGACTGCTAGTGATATGAAGTTGAGGAGATAGTTTTAAACTATTAAATTTGGTTTCTGATGTCACCCGTCTGGTTTTATGCTCCTTGAGTTTTCCAGATGATTTAACTGAAGCTATTTTAAATATTTTAAAATTAATAATGATTTCATGTGTCTTTAGGTCTATAAAATCTGAATTTGCATCTGAATGTCTTTAAAATTCTGTGAAAATGAAAACTACTGTTCTATTTCTGTATTATGAGTTATTCTATCCATCTGGATCAATACAAAATGCTTCTTGATTATTTGTCAAATCCATAATTTGTAGACAAAACACATTCATCTTAGGGAACTTAAATAAATAGGTCAGATTTAGAAGTTTTTCAGAAATGAAATTTTTCCAATGTGTTAAAAATCATAGCTCCACTGCATGATATCAGTGCTACTCCAGAGTTTATAAGAACAACAACAACAAAAAGAATAGCTATTTTTAGCAATTAAAATATTTCATGCAGAGTTTGACAATCCACATTCACTCTTAGTTCATCAGAGGGCAAATCAGGGCATAAAACATGAATGTTCAGGGACATTAACCTGTACTGCAGGACAGAATTTAGAGAATTGTGATGCATGTGTACAATTAGTAATGTAATTTCTTTGTATTTCCATTAGTAGAAACATTGACACAGACCATCTAGACTAAGTGTAGCTTAATTGGTGAATTACTTTTCTGAATACAAAATATGGGAGTTAATAAGTAACCAAAAGAAGATGGGAAAAGACCCATTAAGCTGCCCTGTTTTATTCTTTTCCTGCTGTTTTAAGTATTGGTCTGTTTGAACCCCAGAGTAGCTTAAAGGCATAAACCAACACATTTTGACCACTGTTTACATTAAGAAGTTTATGAGCCTTGGACTATGAAAAAAATGATTTTTCACAAGAAAAAAAATAATCATAGAACGATAAAACCATACCCCTGCTCAAAGCAGAGTCACCTACAGCGGATTAGATCAGGTTTTGAATATTCCCAAGGATGGGAACCCCACTGCCTCTCTAGGCAACCTTTACCAGTGTTTGATCACGCTTGGAATAAAAAAACTTTTTTCTGACATTTAAGTCTAATTTCCTGTATTACAGATTGTGCCTAATAGTTGCCTTTGAGATAGTGCAATAGAGCAAGGAATGTAGAAATACTGTTGTCTCAGAGGAGGTATTTTTTTGACCAAGATATAAGCAGTTTGTAAAAGGAAACCCATAAACATATCTGTGATTCAAGCCGAATATCTACTTGGGTTTATTTAGATATTTCTACAAGGTCCATTTTATATCTTTTAAGTGCATGTGTGTCTACACTATCATAAAAGTCAGCTCCCTCATTTATTCCAAGTCCCAATCTCTTCATTATACACTCTGTGTATGTACAATTTCACACCTAAGCTTTCTGTCTGAGTAAAGCAGTTAGACTTTTCTGGAATGAAAGTTGGTGGCAATTCTGAGAACATTTGCTCTGTTGGGCTGTAAAGCACTTCTCACATTACTCCAAGCATTTTGAACTGGGAAAACAAACAAAAAGCCAGACAACCATAGAACCAAATCAAACAAAACTCCCACAGGTGGGCTAGCAGAAATCTGTCTCAAGTAGTACACAGTTTAGATGCAATCAGTTTGCTCTTGAAGCAGTGAGCATTAATGTACATGGACATGAGTCTTCAGAATCAGATAGTTTGGGGATCAAGGACTAGTACAAACACACTAGTGTAGGTGTAGCTGTAGAAATATTAGATATTCAGAAAGCTTTGAGATCAGGCATTTTTCTCTTATGAGAGTAACAGTTCTTGCTGTAGTCAAGGGGATCCCCCTTATGTTCCACCAGGGATGATAGATCCAAACAGGATGAGGGTAAGGTCCTTTGCACAAACTGGTACATCCAGTAGGTATGTATGTATGCAGGATGTATGACTGAGGCAGCAAAACTGTAGAGAAAGGGAAAGATTGAGGAGGAACAGTTTTGAGACATAATTCAAGATAACTCTGTTCATATGCTTCTTATCACCATTTCTGCAGGTTTCCTAAGGGTAATAAATTTTAGTTTCATCCAATGACTTTATAAATATCTTTTTTACCTAAGTAACATTGCCAATTAAATATTGCTAGGTTTCAAAGAACCTGAGACTCAACAGTTGTTAGCTGTGGCTACTGCTGACAAATACATGCATGGACTTTACTGTCAAAGACAGATGGGTTTTCATTTGAGACCCATTAACATGATTGAAATGTCCAATTATAAAGACACTGTGAAAATGAAACACTGCATTTTCACCACAAGACAAGATCACCATTGTTACACTATACCTCACTCATGTTACCTAACTGACTGTAAAAAAATATTAAGCCATGTCTTTCCAGTAGTTTTGCTTTAGAGCAAGACAATATGATGGTTGCTCCAAGTGAAAAAACACACACCTTTTGAGCAGTGAGCTCAAGGCTTATATGTCTGCAAGGTCTCAGAAGAGCTACACTTACGAAGTCTTCACAGAGCATCTCAGGTGATAATATATCCTTCTCTCTTCCCTGAACTCTGTTTCTTTACAAACTTTTTCACAAAGAGGAGCAAGGTGGCATTGTCACCTGAGTTTTTGAATGGTTTGTTGTTCCTAAACTTGGAATCTTTCAACCTGACCTTCAGTACTTCTCTGAGGTGCCCACGTTAGGGATGGAGCTGGTTGGGTTTACTGAAAAGTCATCAGAAGTAAGCAGCTGGAGATATTGTCCCTGTATTGCCTTATTGTAAGTGCTTTTCTTTTCTGTTTATACATTAATTGGGAACAATTCTAAGTTAGCATCATGTATAGGTTGATTGTTTAAAAGTTAGTTCAGGGACTTCTCCAGCTTCATTGAAACCTACCTCTACCACTTCAGTTTCAACAGAACAAGAATTCAGAAACTGCAAATTCAAGGAAACTCAACCTTCAGCTTTCCATAACTTCTTTAGGAAGAAATTCTTTACAGAGAGGGTAATCAGGCATTGGAATGATCTGCCCAGGGAAGTGGTGGATTCTCTGTCCCTGGAGGTTTTTAAGATGAGACTGGATGTGGCACTTAGTGCCATAGTCTAATAACCACAGTGGTAGTGGATCAAGGGTTGGACTTGATGATCTCAGAGGTCCTTTCCAACCCGGTCGATTCTATGATTCTATGAAAGAAGCATCCGGGAGAGTTTCTCATAGAAGTTTCAAAGGACTCAAAATTGCACTTTTCATTGGGTGTGGCTGAGCTGGAGTTCATTTCCCCACAGTAGCCCTCACAGTGCTGTGCTTTGCCCTGGTAGCTAGAAGGGTGTTGATAACACACTGGTGCTTTGGCTACTGCTGAGCACAGCATCAGCACTGTAACATTCCTTCCTCAATCGAGGGCAAGATCCTGGGAGGGAACGCAAGTAGTCCAGCTGACCCGAACTGACCAAGGGGATATTCCATACCATATGACTTCAGCTCAGATACAAAAGCTAAGGCACGGATCAGGAAGTGGGGCATTCATTGTCTCCAAAGGCTGCCTGCTGAGAAACTGTTGTGCGTGTTGAAGACCTGCTTCTCGGGAGTGTCCGGCCATCGCTGCTCATGGGAAGTAGGGAATAAACCATGTAATCTTTCGCTTCACTTTTGTGCGCACAAGGTTTCACCTGGTTTCTACTTTAATAAACTGCCTTATCCATACCCACGAGTTGTTTTTCCACCTTACTCACTCCCCCATTCAGCTGGGGAGTCATAAGGTGGCTGGGTGGGCTCCTGGTGTCCAGCCAAGGTCAACCCACCATACACTTTCACATGTTTCTTGTATTTTAACCATGCCCTGAGGTCCTCACACAAAACTGGGTCCTGTTATGGTAGGTATTGAAGAACCTCACAGGAAGGTATAGCTCACATACTGTATTGTTCTGTCTGTCCAGTCTCTAATTAACAGTCCAACTCACCTACTAATACTTATTAAATCAACAGGTTTATTGATTCCTACATGTATCTAGAATTGCCAGATTGCAGCAACAGCTGTGTGAAAGAAATCCTAGAAACAAATGAAACCAAATATCCTTTAGAGCTCATTATAAAATCACAGAGTAACTCTAAAAGCTCTAAAAGCTACCAGAAAAATTGTCATAACAATGTTCTGTGGTCCCTTTACTGGTTCTTTGGAGCTACTCATAAGACTGCAGAATGATGCAATGTCCTTAGTTATTACTTCGATTTCAGAAGAATCTACAATGTGCTAAATACTTCTACAGTACAGGTGAAAATACAGTCCTTATCCAAAAAAAGGGAAAAGGTTTAAGAAAAGAGAAGAAGAAGCAAATAGAGTGAGATATTTTACTTCTTCTTAGATAGCTCTAGTACCACATGGACAGGTTTTTTTCTCTCTTTCACAAAGAATCTGAGATACACTTTCACTGGGCCCTTTTCACTTATATCAAATCTCTTTTTTCAACTCATGTTCACTCATGGGATAAATGAGACCAATAAGCAAAATGGATTAAATATCATGGTCTGAACGCCACTAAAATCAATAAAAGACTTTCTCTGCTAACGTCAGTCATCTACAGACTATGGTTTAATCAGCCAGGTGCATTTATGTGTCACCATTTCCTTTAAATTAATTTTAAATACAGATAAAAAAATTATCATAATTGGCACAGATTCTATTTCTGGGACATCCAATCTTGGTACACTACTGCCTGAAATACCTTCCTAAAAAGAGATGAAGTCTTTGTGCATGGGAGAGGAATGGGGGTCAGACAAGCATATAGTTCTGCTTATACTATTAAACTTTGTTCAATAATACTAGCTATCTGTCTCTGATTTCTTCAGACTATAAACTGCCTGTTCCCAAACACTTTTAAAGCAATTAGCACTTTGTTGACACTTTGAATTATTAATATTATTGTTGTTATTAATATTAATTCCAAACAACAGCAAGGCAAAGTGGGTGTCCTTCATACAAAAAGGGAAGCATATGTTTTGACTGTCACCAGCTTTTTGCTATTTTTGTGATTTGAAGTGTACTATTGATACCAGCAAAAATACTGATACTGGTGCTGCTGATAATTGTTGTCATGGCCAAGTGTCACATCTGGCAAGTTAGAGCAGATCTTAGCTCTGCACATTCTTTCCTCGGCTGGAAGCGCTATAGCCCAGTCAGTCCATACCATTAGGTGTATTATCTCAGAAACATCAGCTGAAACAGGCATCCCTGCCTGCAGTCCTTTGGAAATCTGAATAATATCTGACAGATTTTCCTCTGAAACAAAATGCATGTGGTGTGTTAGCTGCCAAATATCTTATTTATTTTTTTCCTTAGGGAGACAGGAGATCACTTCTTTTTCTTTTAAGCTTGATCATCTTCTTTTCTCATTTTGTGCACCAACAATGATATTTTTCCTTACTCTCCTTCTAGGATAAAAAATGCCTGTATGAGTTCATTTCAAATCATGACCAGAATGAGTGATGGATTCTCTTACTGCCCATAACATGCATAGATGCCCATGTCTATCAAATGTCATACTAAAATGGTACAAATAATAGTTTCTCCTTCTTGTCACTCATACATCCAACAACTATGATTTTGTATTCGGAAGTGTATTTCCTCCTCTCCTCCTCTTCATGCTTCTCATCTCCTTTTGCTTCCATGGGACAGGCACAAAAGCCTGAAAACACAACACATTTTGCACTCTCTTCTGTCTCATTCTACAAAAGCATCTTGCTGATGCACCTTGAATCTTCTGTCTATCTCACCTGAGGATCATGACTCTTAGAGAGGAAGAGAAATTGAATGTGCTACATGTGGAATATAGGGAATAGAACAGTATTAGCACACTGTCCCTGTTAGTAACCTTGCCTTCTTGAATAGCTAGAGTCAGTGACTACCTGAGATGGATGACTCAAGCTCGGTGGGTGCGCAGATGACAGTTCAGGCTTATGTGCACAAACCACCTTTTATTCCATGATTCAGCCTCATGTCTGGTCTTCCAGTGTAGCTGGGGTTGCAGCTTCTGACACATCCTTCCCCTTAGATAACTTTCCCTTATGAGGTCATGCTGCTTCTGTTCAAAAAGACATCACAGAGAGATTCCTTCACTCTTCCTGGACTTCCATCTTTGCCTATATTTTCTTGTAAAGTTCTCACAAACTGTAATAAAGGACTGCAGTTTTCACAAAAACTTGTGCATGCAGGAAGCCACTCTGGCAACTGGAGGCAGTGTAATTTTTATCTTGACCAATCACTGCAATCTCATACAAGCTCCAGTAAGTCTGTGTCATTTCAAAGCAGTTGCTGACAACCATTCAGTCAATTTATGGTCAAATAGAAGATGCCCACTGAAGCTGCCAGTACTCATTCACAGGAGATCTGGTGGCCAGTCTCTGATTCGTCCTTTGACGAGTCAAACCAGTTCCATCCAGAATCTGGACATTTTATTTGTAACCATTCAAGGCTAGCCTGCAGAAGGGAATCCTCCCAAACTTGTCAATCACCACTTTTTAGGGTACAAGTGTCATCTTCAACAGCACTGAAGGAACTGTTACACTACATAGCATGGAATTAAACAGAAGTTTCTTATTTAAAGATACATGTGTTGTAAGCTGCAGGCAAGGGTTTTGGCAGTTGTATCTGGTGTTCCCATGACTGAGCAGCAATATAACCCTGTCCCATAGACAAGTATTGAATTACCTTATTACTGTGTGCCTTCTTAATGAAACATTAGCAGCTTTGGGATCTGACAAGTTTTATCCATGATTACTTCAACACAGGTAATATGAAGAAAGCAAGCTGAAAGACAAAAACATGTTCTGATATTTATTTTAATTCTATAATAACATATTTGTTCTAATCAGAGAGGTACCTTCCAGGCAGATGTTCAAATCACGTGGGAGTTCATATGCCAAATGCAAGATTAATGGGCTCACATGCTAATGAAACACACTTTCACTTTCCATGCCAGAGAATAAAAACACCACCCTTCAATGGTGAAGCTGAAGCTATACCCTTCCTTAGCTGCAAAGGTTTATTCCTGTGGGATTCTTCAGAGATTATTTCACTGATTCATCAAACAATCTGTTTAGCTTTGTCCTTTTCATGCTATAAGAAAGGGCTTAGCCCTTTCCCCCTCACATAAGCAAAACTCATAATTTGCATGTCTAGGGTATATAGTACCATTGCTCTGAGGAGCATTTCCATCCTGCTTCTGATGAGGCACCAAGGAGAAAACACTTAAAAATGAGTACCGGCTTAGTTATAAGAAATGACATTTCAGTCTGCCCTAGATAATAGAGCAAGAGTCAATTTAGTGTCAAAAAATAGCAAGTTGCCTCCCTATATGAAAGGTTTTTGGTTTTGTTCTCTTTCAGTGGCAGGCAAGCTGGCTGAGATTCTATCTCCACCATGAAAAAAGCCTTTATTTTGTGTTATTAAATGAAAGCTTAGCTTATCACTGACATCATAGGCTAGTCCTAATGGCTTTTACAATGGCCCTAATGGACAGCCTGAGAGACTCCCTGGGCCACATTCTCAGGTTGTATAAACTAATGAACAACTGGACCCTCCATTTTTAGTACTTCCTTAGCCCCGTGTGTCGTTTTCTACCCAGTAGTAAGCCACAGCATACACTTGCCTCCTGTGTCCAAGATCTGTTCTCACAATTTTCATATGATTAATCATTTTTAAACAAGTTCCTGCTTGAAATCTCAAATCTCTGTGTTCAGAAGGTCAGATCCAAGGTGTTCATGAGTATAGCCTTCTTGCCCATCTTTGCCTACACCTGTGTGACTGAGTGTGATTTAGGAATTTCCCCCACCAGCTTATCATTGGTTTTGTAGAACCCAAATTACCTTCATTTTCTTTGAATTTTATGGAAAGGAAATAAAACATAATAAAATATTGTTCCCAAAAGGGCAGTTAGTATAAAGTGTAGTATAATCTACATTTCTCTTCTATTTCAGCTGCCTCAAGAGGACACTATGTTGCCAAGGTTATACAGCTGTAATCATCATGTATTTATGCAAAATAAGAACTATGTAATATTGTAACATTAAATATGATGAGATTATTAAAAGGAAAATACAGATGAACATAAGACTTTTCTTTTAATTCTTCCATCTATAGGAGTTCAAAACAAAGCTTTAGCCAAAAACCTGCATTTATACATTTCTTCATTAATTTACCAGTCTTGATAGACTAAGACAATTAGTGTCTCTGTACATTTATTAAATATATTGATTTTTAGGTCACAAAATGTTCTTTGTGAGAAATTGTCTTGTCAAATAAGCTCTGAAGGATCTTTATTTTATAAACACAAGTTGTCAAGCACTAGAGAGTTTATAGTTGGAACCAACCACACCACAACAAGTAGCTACTTGGATGGATTAGCTGGTGTGTGTGGTACCTCGTAAAAAGCATCAGATGCCCTTAGCTCCCAGTCAGCCACGGAACAGAGCCCTGGACTGTTATCTTACTCCCTAAAAGTTCTTCCTGTATGCGGAAGGATAAGGACTGGACTTCCAGATTCCCTGGTTCCCATCTATATTGGCTCCAGGCACAGGAAAACCCCCCTCTCTGTTCACCAACTTGGGATGTGGATACAGCTCCACATTACTCTTTTGTAGATACACTATAGAGTCATCATGCTGTCTTGCCCATGTAGGAACACAGCAACATGTAGAAACACAAGGCCAGCTCCAGATTTAGACAGCTTTATAGTGTTGCAGAGCATCAGAAGAGATGTGCTGAATCAGGTCCAAATCCACCCAGCCTGTTACACCATCTCTGGCAGTGACAAGGTGGGTGCCTGGGACAGCATAGAGGAAGGTGGAGTCAAACACTGTTATTTCCCCAAACAGCTTCCACTAGTTGAACGTCAGGGGCCTACTGTGCCAAGTTTGCTTTCTAGGAGTTTCCATTCCTGGATTTGTCTTCCTTGTTTGTTCTCTCTTTGAATCTAAGTGAGTTTTGAGCAGCAGTAACATCCTGCAGCGGCAAGATCCCCACCTTATTTACATACAGTGGGAAAAAATACCTCTTTTTGTTTGTATTCAGCTTACATCTTACTTATTTTGGTAGGTCACTATTCCTTCACTGGGATGAAATGGTGAGCAAACCATCCTTATGTACCACCTCAACAACACTCATAATTTCATAGGCACTTCTCCTACCCCTCTAGAATTGTTCCCTTTCCACAGTGATGTCACCTGGTTTATTTTGTTCTTGCCTCCGTGGAAGGCTCTGCACTCCTTTGGTTATCCTTTTTGCTTCTCTCTAACTTTTTTCTGTTTTTCTGGCACCCGTTTTCAGATGGGGAGGATCACAACTGCCTATGTAAGTAGAATATAAAATCTGCCATATCTCAATGTTGCTGAGACCAGAAAGTGAGGAATGAGCCCTTGCACAAGTCTAAACATCTCCATACAGGTTTTATCAGAATTTGTTATCTCATGTTCCCCAAAGCAGTAGTTGTGCAACAGATTTGGTTGCCTTTCAGTCAGGTGTAGCGTGATTCCTGAATGTATAATACTCCACACACCCAAGAAACCAAGCTGAGACTCCACACTATAATTTTTCAAGTTGCAAAGCTAGTTTAAAACAGTCTTCCCCACCTGTGTTTGGTAGTCAGATGTGGCAATTGAACTGTCTGAGTGACTATACTGAAAAATGGTTCAGTGGAATGATCTAAGCTAACACTCTTTCCCACCCTTCCTCAAGTGTTGCTTTTCTTTGTTTATTAACCTGTATCACTCCAGCTGTCAGCAGCAAAACCAATGAATGAATTAGCCTTGCTGAAGGACTGATAAGCTTCCCACACAAGACGTGGGGTGGCAGAGAAAGGAATGAGCAGGTGAGAGGAAAAAAAGAGGATGAAACTTCTTAAACTGACTTCCCACCAGGAAAATCCTCATGTAAAACCATGGTCTCAGAGGTGATGAGTAGCTGCACTGATTTCACCAGCTGTGCTTTTCTCAGGGAGAGAATCTGCAAATGGGAGGGATTTGGTAGGGTTCCTGTGTCAAAGGGTTTTCTGTTTGTGCAGGCAGTGATGCTCTGAATTGTTTGTCATTTCTCAGGTATAGGCCCACTGCCTGAAATATCTGCTTTACATCAACAACACACCGTACCCTCCTTCTCTTAAAAATAAAAATAAGTAAGCAGATTGAGAGACAGAGCACGGAAGGATGGACAAAATAGGAATTCTAAGGAGCAGTGCAGGGGCAGACTGTTCCTGTGACTGGGAGAGCAAGCCAAGTTTGCAAAGGACAAGTCAGGAGGTTTAGGAAGACAAGACTGGAAAAAGTGAAATAGGAAAATGCAAACTCCAAACTCCCAGTGACATATTTAAATAGATTCTGCCCTCCTTAAACTTTGGATTTGCTGCAGTTTACATCACTAATCCTTGCATTCCTCACATGCCAATCAGGCCTCTTAAGGGGGCACTTGGACAGGGAGGTGGTCTGGGACTTGCCATTCCCGATAAGCAGAAAGTACTTGCAAAGATATTGTACCCAGCGTGCCTTTGTGGCTGTCAGACAAACAGAAGCAAGTTCTCAATCAAATGCACTCAGCCAGGTCCTCTCCCAGCATCAACCTATACCCCACCTGATACTAATTTTTGCTAGGGAAGTTGTGGTAAAATAATTTTCAAGTTCCCTCAAAAAGCCTTCAGTATACAAACAATGCATCCTGGAGCATTTGGAGCATTTCACACTCAGAAGGCGGTTGAGCTGTTTGCTGGCATTTTTCATGAAAATGTCTGTCATAATTTAATCTATTAAAAAAATTATTTGCCTGTTTATCACAAATCACACGTTTTGAATTAAAAAAAAAAGCCATGAAAGTGCTAGTTCATGATTTATTTTGGTACAAAAGCTCTCAGAATAAGCACATACAGAATCAGTTTATCTATATGAATATTCACATGTTTATAGCATAAAATATTAAAAGAAATTAAAGCAAGAACACTTAATGATTGCCTTAACACCCCTTCACAGCCTAGCAAGCTAAAACTACAGTGAACTTTGATTTGTTAAGATGTTTCAATAACCAAACATTTTTGTTGCAAGCACATGTTCTTCGAGGAGATATATCAGGTTAAAAGAGTTTACATTAAAAAAAGAGACGTCTTAAACAAAGGTTAAAAATCACACCATGAAAAATGAGATCTTTCTGGAGACCAGGTAACAAAATATCAGAGGAACACGTTCTTCATGGAGAAAATCTGAGCTTTAAGTGAAACCAGAGGGGACCGGGTCACTCCGCGTGACCCTGCAGGCATGCTAAACAAGCCTAACTCCATTTCAGACTCCGTCATTGACTGCTGCAGCGAGGTGCTTGAAATGGGGCTGTGTAGCTCGACAGTATTGTTTTCCGTCTCCACTTTTCACAGGAAGCCCAGATGAAACCTCAACACAGAGAAATATAAGTATTTGCACTTAGATTTTTTTTTCTTCCTCTGGAATTGACTATTGGAAGGTTTGGTGTTTTGATAAATCAGTGCAGCCACTGCACCTTAGTATATGCTCATGCTGATTAGTTCAATTAGATCTAAAAGTCTGCATTAGTTATTGCAGCTAGTAGATTTTAAATAATAAATTTGTTCCTATACAATTTAATAACCTTTATGTTTCTTTGTATCTACATGTTGGTCACATTTATATTTTATTTGGTTTTCTTTTACTTCATGATTAATATTTGTTTCTAATATTGAAAGTTTATTTTTTAAAGTTTATTTTAGTTGCTTATTTGGTAGTTATTTGCTTTTTTTTTTTTTTTTTTTCCTGTTTTCTGTCAGAACTTTCCCTTTAAGGAAGGAATCTTTTAAAGACAATGTTTGTAGCTTGAAATAAATATTTTATGTTAAAGATTTATTTTATTTGTAGCCATCTGTGAGACTGAACTAACACAATAAAAATGTACACAATACCTGAATGCAATTTTCCAGAGTTCACTACTATCTTTGCCAATATTTGAAGGATATCCCTCTTCTTAATTCTTTTTTTTTTTTTTTCAAATTGTTTTATGAATGCAGCAAAAGACCAAAGACACTTTTTAGCACATTGAAATATTTCAAATTTAGAGGCACCCTGATGTCTATCTTTGTTGTATTTGGCTTGTGAAGAAAAGTTATGGGAAGACAGAGTGATCACAGAGAGTCAGACCAGCCTGCTGCTATTGTATACATGGGTGCAGATGTAAAGCTGGATGGAAACTCACATGGCCAAGCACCTACGTTTCGGTGGAGACAATAATGCTAGTCACTACATTTGGTTAAATCCGCCACTGACGTGTAGAAGAGTCTCTGTAACAGAATTTAGAAAAGCTTTTGCAGCTGCAACAAGGTATTAATTCAAGGCAGGAATGGGATAAGACCAGCAAAAATTTATCAAAAGGATTCTCTCACTGCAATAATTTGATTATTTGCTTTGAGTTCTTTATGTTGCTATTACAAATGACTGCAAACCATTTGAAGTACCTATTAAAAAAAAAAAAAATTAGGATCTGCCCTATGTTCTACTCTGGCCCATGGATCTTAAAATCCTTGGTCCAAAGCAACCAAATGTCAGTTCTCATAAGAAAGCCAGTTGCCAGATGTTGTAACAATTGATGGCCCAGATGACAGAGGTCGCCATTTGTTTTGGGCAGCTGTCCTTCAGTGAGCGGTGCCCCCGAGGACCACGGGCAGACGCCAGATGGCTCTGGGTGGGTGCCCCAGCAGCTCCAGAGCCACAGGCTCCCAGCAGGGTCTAGGGGGATGCGGGAGATTCCCAGAAACATATCGGTGAGGGGAGGTGGGATTTAAATCAGAATCTTTGAAGTCAGTGTAAGCTAATATGAATGAATTTGAGGCTGAGTATAATAATTACTGCTGCAAGGGGATGGCAGCAGAGAAGTTGGGCTCCCACAGAACATCTAAATACCCAAATCATTAAGCTTTCCTGTGACCTGTATATCCTGGGTCAAACTCATATGAAGACTACAAAGCCCCCAGGCTAAATTATATATTTGAGGACCCAGCTAATCAGTCTCGCCTAATAAAGCTACAAGAAAATGCATGTTCCAAGCTGACATCACCACAGACAAACTGCATGTAAAAGTGCACTGTAAAACAATGAGTCTAGTGCTCTCCAGCCTCAAACTGGGATGACTAGAGGGGAATCTGATAGAGAAGCTGTAAAATCATTAGTAGAAAGAAGGTGAATAGGTAACAATTGGTCACTGTCTTTTCAGTGCAAGGGCTAAGAGTCATCAAAGGGAAACCAGCAGGACCCAGATTCACAATTAACCAAAGGAAAAACTTCCTCACCAACTGCTGATGTAACCTGCCGCAGGATAGGGATGGGTCTAGAGGCTTATTAGTGTTCAGATATGTCTAAGTCCATTTCAAGCAAATCTGTCAAGGTGCCTGAATACAAAGAATCATGTTTTTCCTTTGTACTTAAATTTTTCTTCAGTTTATTTATTACAGGCTCTGTCACGTACAGGCTGGTGAGTTTGGTAGCTACTTGGCTGGACCACTGTGACCATTCTCAAGGTCTCACCTTCAGAACTGTATAAAGAGTGTATAACCATACAATGTGGAGAGGGAATGCCTCTTTTAAAAAGGGTCCCTATATGGTAGTTTATCCATATTAGCTCAGCCTAAGGAAAATGTCGTAAGGCCTCACAGCTGACTTCTCGCAGAAGGTCTTTGGAGATGTAAGTTTTATCCCCTCCCAGCAGAAAACCAGGCTGTTATGGAATTAATATAAGCTTATAAACAACAGATTTGCTTTATTTTCTTATCTTTTATGACTGCATAGAATCAATCTGTTGGCCACTAGAAGCCTCAGGTTGAAAATCAGCAGTTACTGTTCTTGAGAGATGGATTAAAGTCCTGGTTCCCAGTCTTGCATTCCTTTATTTTCCTGGGTAAAGCTATACAGCTTAGCAGTCATGTGTCATAATCTCATGCTTGCTGCATGGCAGTTTCCAAGGAAACTCTCAGGCTGCACATGCTAGGAGTGATCCTGAGGGAATGTCAGCTACAATTGCTTTGGTGGATGCTTTGCTTTGAGTGGAAGCTTACCCACAGTAGAGGGTGGGTTTTCTTTTTCAGATTAGGAATTGAGTGTTAGAATGTGTTTAAAACAAAGCACATATATTGTTTTCTAGATAGAGATGGAAGGGTAAGACTCCACATCAATTTCATTAATATAGTGTATTTTATTTTCAAACCATGTTCCACCTACCTGTTTCTATAGCCTAGTATTTGTGATTTGTAAAAGCTTGATTGTCTCATTGACACTATTTTGTGAGGACTACTTTATTTAAAATGGCAATAACCATGTAGGTAAAAAGAAGATTAGGAAAACACATTAGGCTGAATAAAATAACCTCTTTTCCTGGAAAGCATAAGCATTTGAAAAAGGCTATTATGCTAGAAAGGAAAAAAAATTAGTTTAAAAGACAAGACAAAAGTCCAGTCTTCTAATGAGGGTAGCACCTGATATCTGCATATTATGTGTATCCAGTACTATCTGAGCATGTTTAATGTTATCAGGCTGCAGCTTTTCAGCCTCTGAGAATAAGCCTGCCCATACTGCACAGCTCCTGTACTCCTCAAAGAGCACGGTTTAGGTTTATAGGGATATTTGTGAAAGTGTCTGTCCATGTGCATACCATTCACCTACTCATTTGTTCTGAAGTTACACAGAGCATGCATTTGGGGAGAAGATTATAGATTTGGTTTTCTTTTTTTTTTTTTTTTCCTTCTTTTGTTGTTGCTGTTGTTGTTTTTGTTTTGCTTTGCTTTGAGATCTGGGCAAACACTAATTTTGGCCCCCCAAATCAGAGATTTTAAAATATAAGGGCTGACAAAGAAAGAGTACATGTATCTTCTAGCTTCCGAATACTGGAGGAGTGATTGCAGGAACCAGAGTATCATTTGATAAAGATTTTTATTGTCCTTCAAGAACTGAATCCCAGACCATAAAGCATCAGAGTTTAAATCCAAACATTTCTTTCCGCCACATAATTTGGGACAATGAACAGAAAAGCTTGGTGATGGTGAGGAAGTCATGAACAGAAGGGAGAAGGTCAAAGCCTGTGTTTTCTTATTCTAAAACAGAAAAGTAACAAAATGTAAATAACCTCAGCCAACTCCCCATCTGCATTAAAATATACTGAAGAGAAAATAAAGGTTGGAAGAATAGAAAGCTACTAGATGTTACCAGTTATTTTAAACTGGTTTAAATTAGATAGGAAATCAGTGCCATATTATCACACAAAATATACAGTAGAGGAGGAAACACTGAAACACATCCCTAATTTTACCAAAATGCATTTGTTTCATAACAAAAATATGTATAAGAAAGAATGCGTATCCAATCTGGAAGAATGTTAGCATTTAACACTCTTTTCATCTTTGTGAAAATACTCCCCTTCTGGGATCTTGCCAAGAGAGAGAGAGATTTTGACAGGCTGACTTCTTCCAGGGAGATACTTCTTGTCTAAACCCAGATTCAGCTGTGTCTTTTTCTTCTGAATAGTAGCTAGTGTGTGATTTTGGTTTCTTTTTTTTGGTTTTGGCTTTTCTTTACCTTTTTTTTCTTTTGTTAAGTGGAGGTCATGATTTGATTTTGAACAAGAACACTGTGATATATTATCTGGCAGATCTGAATTCATCAGGTATTTGGTAGCTATGTATGCATAAAGACTCTGGTCACTTTTAATCTTTAAACATCGACAGAAAACAATCTTCATTTGTAAGCTTCTGCAATTGCAAAATGTAACATGGAACAAAAAAAACCAAGAAAAATCTCCTTCATGACATTTCCTCACGTTTACAATACCGAGATTAAAAAAAAAAAGTTTGACAAACAGGAAGTTGCTTCAAAATTATAGCTCCTTCTATGAAGCTGACATTCTTGGTTGCCTGCACTCTTTGAAGAAGAATAATTGAACAGGCTCTAGTTACAGGGGCCAGCTCTTTTGAAAGCAGAGCTCTCTAGGTGAAGGTTTTTCTTTACTCAGAGGTTAATCAGGGACCTGGATTTCAGTCTCTATAATGCTCCTAGAAGGAAAGGATTGAAAAAAAATTCTTGCTTCAGAATTGCTCAAGATTTCAGTCTCCAGTGTTGATTGGCACTGATAACAGCTTCTCTGGGTTTTTTTCTCTCCGTAATGAAAGCATCATCGATTATCTTTTCTTTTTAACTATTTGCTAATAGCTTCTACCTCTAGATAGTCTAATAATCTATAAAATGCCAAATAATTTGATCTCCAATTCAGCAAGTCACCCTAACACGTTTGAACTTAAAACCTATGAGTTGGTTGCACTCATGGTGTGTTGGTGCTGCATAGTGTTGCAGATGAAGACAATGGGAAAATCTGTACACATAGAAAGAGTCCTTCTCGGATTGCAGCCTGAGCCCAGATTTCTATTCCCTGATTTATGGAATGATCTGGAAATCAACATCCATTTCAGGCACCCAGGATGATGGAAGACATACACAAAGAAAAAAGAAAAAACAGCCAGGATGGATCAGAAATAACCCAATAATCTGGTGGTAAAGAGTGGACCAAAATAGAGTTGAATGTACTGTGGGAAATCATGTGTGAGGGAAATCTGGGTTTTGGTCTCGTGTCTAGGAGGGAAGGAGGTGAAGAAAGACTCACTGACAGTGGCAATCTGAAATGAGCTGAGGATACAGAGGAAATTGGTTCTTAATTGGGTCTTTTTAGTGGCTTCTACAATGTCTGTATCTTCTTCAGTCAGACAGAAAATGTCCTTTTTAAAATTCAAAGCATTGACTATTGAAAAATTTCACAGATAATGAGAAATACTTCCCTGTCAAAAACCTACACCCCATTGCACTATGTTTTTGCCTTCCCTGCTTTAGAAGTCAAGTAGAAGCATTCAAGCAACCACTGTCCAGATAGTCAGGCAAAGCAGACTGTCCCTGCTGTCCTATTTTTTCCTTAACTCTATATCTAAAAAAACCCAAACAAACAACAAAACAAAAAACCACCACCAAAAGAAAAAGAGAGGGAAAAAATGAAAAATTAAAAAGATGACTAAAGAAAAGTCTTTAGTTCATCCTTGACAAATGAGTTTTCCTGTTATTGCTGCCTAGCTGTCCAGCTGAAGGTTGCTACCTGAGTTTCTAAACAGCAGATGATTTGGCTTCATCTGAGCTGGTGCTGTTACATCTGTCTAGTGATTGCATTTATCCAGACTATTTAATTTCATAAAACATAGTGGACATTGCGTATTTTTATTCAGTGCTTTTATATATACTTTTTGTATTTCCAAGACAGTGGCTGCCTGGCTGTTTAGCCACTTTTCTTCCCTTCTGCATAGCCAGACTTCTCTGCTTCTGGCTTTGAGACTTTTTCAAGGGTCTGTAATGTTCCAAAGAGAGCAAGGAAAATAAAACACAAGAGCTCCAGTCAAACATAGTGATGTTACTGAAATGCATTATTCCATGAGGGAGTACTGCAATACTTTACTCTGTAGTCCTAGTTTTATTTATTCCATGAGGTGGGTTCTTTCGTATATAGAGGAAGGAAAACGGCTCCGATAGATTACCGAGTGCTTCACGAGAATGGAGTAACATTGCTAGCTTCCACTGATCCTGTCAAACTATTCAGCAGCATTTCAGGAGGAGCTCAACACCTGAAGGAAGAAGCCCCGAGCAGCTTGTCCGAGGTCAGGGGAGCAGCCTGAGAACTCACGTTAGCGCTCCGGGGTTCCCGTTCCCAGCTGTCAGCATGGCTGCCGAGCTGTTCACAGAGATTACCTGTGGTCTGCCTCCTTACAGTCTTTCCCACCGTTTGTCAGTCCAGGTTTTTGACATCTCATTTAAAATTAGATCCCAATTTTGAAACCTGATCTGCGCGAGCGCCGCTCGGCAGCTCCAGCGAAAGTCTGCCTGCACGGAAGGGCTGTTGGGACGGCAGCCAAGGATCGCAACTGTTCGGCGCTGGGATGCTCGCAGATTTGTCCCGCATTCAGCTCTCCGGGGCTGCCCCCCCAGCGGAGCCCCCGAGCGATGCTCCGGGGCCGTGCGCCCCCT
>VXAY01002908.1:42716-119603 GCA_013399855.1 Oxyruncus cristatus
GGACTGGATGCCATTATCCCCTGTAACAGTGGTGAAGACCAAGGTGCAGCAAGTTGTCCCCTTGCAGTCCATGGAGGACCTCACTAGGCCCGAGTACCCCCCAGCCTCTGGTCCTGGCCCGGCAGGGAGGAGCAGGGACAGTCCTGAGGTCGACGTGCAGCAGAGAGAAGGAGAGAGAGAGATTTCCAGCTACGGCTGATCAGAGCTGTCACCCCAGAGATAATAGAAGAAAACTTCTGAGTGCTGCAAATTTGATTTAGAGGAACTGTAACCCTGAAAGTAGAGAAGAGACTTTTCTCCTCCTGGACTGATATAGGGGGGAGGGATAATTTTGTAAATACATAAAATTTTCTTCATAAGAAAACCTAGTCAGAATTGTTGTATATATTATTCTTTAGTTCTTATCCTGCTAGTAATAAATTTAATAATATTCCCCCATGTCAAGTCTCTTTTGTCTGTATAAAACTTCTCTCAGAGCAATTGTGTAAAAGGTTTGAAAAAATCAGTCCAGAATAAACCCACAACAGCCATCAACAAGAACGCCTTGATGATGTTGTAATTGTGTGTGAGATCTGGTTTCGTGAATCTCAACACTTTGCAGACATTGTAGGCAATATGTTGTGTTCCTGTTGGAGTTTGTATTTATATGATCAGATTATGTTTTATTCTGGTGTTCTCATAGCTGATGGATAAAAAGGTGGACATAGCTAGAAAGACTTTTGTCCACTGGAACTCATCTGGTGAAATTTAGGTGATGGTTTTTCTTCCTGTTTTGACAGTTGCTGCACTTGCAAGTGGAAAAAATGTAGAGAATAGCTTTCTGAGTACTAGCTATGCCATGGTGGGACAGTTCAGCCTTTCTTTCCACTGAGATGAGTTAGCTGAAACCTGCTCTGACTGCAGGGCAGATGAGCTCCATAGCGTCCCCTTTAATCTTGGTTCTGCAGGTGTGCAAACCCAAGGACCTCTTGGTGGACACCCAGTTCTTCATGGTTTTCTATATGTTCTGAGGGAAATGAAGATTGAACCTACTTCAAAAGAATTTTTGAACCCATTGCTTGGTTCGACACAAAGTGTTGTGTACACATTTGGAGAGGAAAGAAATATCCACTTGCTCTCAGGCTCTTCAGATACAGCTTGTCAGGTCAGGCAGAACCAGAAGCCCTTGACATCATGCAGCATACAGAGAGCTTGTCCTGGTGCAGAGCCACTGGGGGAACTTATCGAAGCCATAGCTTTAGGGACAGACAAAAACATTGTATGGTGACAACAAGTCCAAATAAACAAGTAGTGCTTCCTTCCACATTCTAGGCTGGTGTTATTCACAGCAAACATCCCTTCAGTTCTTTCTATCCTACTCACAGAGACACTACTGACCCCTGCTCTCCCTCTTTTTGCTCCAGGATAAGGTTGTAGGGCTCTTTAATGATGGTTTTATTCTCACTTATTTTTCTCACTTTTACGAAGTCCGTTTTTTAGGTAGATAGTAGTTTTTTTGTGATTATTTACTAGATTTAAAAAAAAAAAAAAATTCAATTGCCATTAAGTTCTAGATACACCAAATGACCCATCTCATCTGAAAACAGTATGGGGGAAATTTCACCTAAAATAAAGGCAGATGAATGAAGATTTTTCAAAAAGAAAACACAGACCTGTTACGATGGGTCCAGAGGAGAGCTACTAAATTGGCTAGAGGTCTGGAACACCTCTACTATGAGGAAAGGCTGAGAGAGTCAGACTTGTTCAGACTGGAAAAGAGAAGGCTTCAGGGAGACCTTACTGTGGCCTTTCAATATATAAAGGGTCCTTATGAAAAAGATGAAGGACTTTTTACCATGACTTGTAGTGACAGGACAAGGGACAACGGTTATAAATGGTAAGAGGGCATGTTTAGCTTGCACATAAGAAAGAAACCCAAGGCTGATAAGACACTGTAACAGGTTTCCCAGAGAAGCTGTGGATGCCTCATCCCTAAAAATGTTCAAGGCCAGGTTGGATAAAGCCCTGAGTGACCTGATTTAGAGGAAGGTGTTCCTGCCCATGGCAGGAGGTTGGACTAGATGTTGTTCAAATGTCCCTTGCAGCCCAAACTATTCTATGATTCCAAAATGAAGAAAATCACGATTTTCATTATGAAATGCTGAAAATGAAAGATTCTGCTAATTGAATCTCTTAGTGAAAAAAAAATATTAATAGATATTGAAGAATTATATCAAGTTCCTCAAATATTTTGGTTTCAGTGAGAAAAAGTTCCACCTAAACATTCTTATTAAATAAGTGACATTAAGTTCTTATTTAGCATAGTTGAAGTTTGAAACCAATAAGCTTTAACCAAATACAAATTTTATTCTCAGTGTGGATAAAAAGGTCGAAAAAGTAAAAAGGCAATGGAAACGTGTCAAAAAAGATAATGCAAAGCCACAAGTGTGTATTGTCAGGTTGATCTAAAAGTATTGTCAAGATTTCTATCCTCTTTGCATACAATTATCTATACAGAGAGAAGCGTATCAGAGAGGTCATACTTTAAACTGGAGTTCTGTGTAAACAAGGGCCTTTGAGACTGGCATGTTATTTTTGCTTTTGGTACTGGCAGTAACTGATGGTTTACCAAGTGATAAACCAGTAATCCAACAGGAGTAAGGGTTTTGTGGAATGTCTATCTGATGAATACTCAAAACACTAGAGGACAATATAAAAATCTTCTTTACCATAAACATATATATACACATACAAATTAAAAAAAAAATCTCTCAAATCATCCTTATTTCCATGTTATGTATAGATGTAATAATAATAGAATATGCTAAGGTTCAAAATGTAGATTTTATAGAGAGTCTCTCTCATGCCATCGAATGCACTGATAAGCTCCTTTTTTTTTTTTTTTTGGTTAAAGTTTAATGGAAAAAGGGGCAGAAAGCACTGTTTTCTTGTTTTACAAGCTTTTTAAAATAGAAGGTTTTCCTCTCATATAGCAAGAGAAATCTAAGACCAATGCCCTTTAACTAAAACAAACACCACAAATTTTCTCTGATTAGCTCAAGAAGAACAAACAAAGCATAGCTGTGTTCTTGAGATTATAATCAAAGTTGCTCATGCTTGCTTTGAAACAGTAGCCAAGAACAAAGCTACAAACACACATTATTATCCATACAACGGATAGAGATGTTTGTAGGGTGTGATTCATGGTGATTAGTCTCCATATTCCAAGTTAGGATCTCGAGGTCTGGTATATTCATTTATGCAATCATTATGAGTGGACAAGGAGTAAACTACCCTGACAGTGAAAGCTGAGCTTTCAGTTATTTTCCTCAAATCTAAACCATCAATTTGTCAGCCATGGTGTGTGAACCAATTCCTTTCTATCTATAGTAAGGTACAGCAAGCCTTCAGTTTGGAAAAATTAAGGTGAATAAAGGTCATCAAATCTCTTTATCTGATTGTAGCCAAGAAAATTGCTGAAAGCAAACAACTATGCTGCAGGCATATTGGTGATTTTTCACAATGCCATTGAGTAGAATCTTCAAATTCAGTGCAGTCATAGATCATGGACCTCACTGCACACGCGTGCACACACACACACATATATATAAAAAAAGGAAAATCCAGATTTCAATGAGAGTATTCTCTCACAGGACAGTTGGTGATTGAGGATTTGGTTTTGTTTGCAATTTCATCTTTTTAGTCTTTCAGTGTCTCCTAATTTGTAACCTCCCACCGGTCTTGCTTTATTTTTATACATTTATTATTATTATTCTATTTATCTATACTTAATCAGTATAAAGACAACCATAGAAAAGCTCTAGGTGCACATAAAATTAATTAGATTTACAATTCCAAATGATGGCCAGCAAACAGCATAGCAATAATCCCATAGAGAGAACAAATTAACTCAGCTAGCCAATAAATCAGAACAAGAGAGCTGTGTTTTCTTTTTCAGCTCCAAGAAATAAAATCTGAACTTGTCCCCATGCTTTACCAAATAAATGACTCTTCAAGGATGCTCAGAAGGTCATGACGTTTGACTCGGTGTTTTGTTTGGGATTTTTTCCATAAAGGAAATAATTAAACACATCTCTAGTTTTTGTGTATGTGACGTGTCTCAGTAGGTATGACCTTGTCAGATATTAAGACTGAAATTTCTCTGATGTCACTACTTCTATTTATCATGTTCCAACCAAGAAAATAGCCATCTATATATTAATTGGTTGAATCATTATTAATAACGATAGTTATGCTAATGGTGCCTGTTACCCTCTGCAAGACAATGGGTGATGAATAAGTGCATATTGCAGCTGAGAACGGGTGACCAAAAGCTAATGTTCTGTGTCAAAGCACAGGGCAAAAAAATTCTTTCTCACTGCCCAATAATAATGTCTTGTCATAGTCCCAGATAAGCTCTTGGGTAAAGGGACCATCATATGCTTTATTCACCTAAGAAACATGGCCCTGGTTAACGCCTATATCCCAAATTTACCCCATCGTGTTTTAGGATCTAAGTATCCTGCATCTCTTAAAAGCATAATGTCCTTCTGACATGGTATCCCTCCCATTTCATATCCCAGAGTAGACAGGGAGGCACAGATATCTGCAGAATGTAATTCAGACTTAATGTGTGCCCAAATACCAGCATTTTGGTCAATTACTATTTTACACTAGGTGTTGGGAGTTAGAGAGAGGAGTCTTGGTTTCCTTCAATGTTACAACAAATGAGAAAAAGTGTAATATGAGCCATGGAAAGTAATGTAATGAACTTATCATTTTTAGGTGGTTTAAGGTCTAATGGAATTACAGTGTCTTCCTATAATTTCTAAAATGAACATTTGAAACCAAAGAATTGACATTAAAGGCAAAAGTACCTCTTCACTGACCCTGGGCCTTCCTTTTTGATTAAAAAAAAATGTAGCATATTTGAGAGACAAAATTTGCCAAGGTTAATAACAAAAAGTGAAAGCCAACACTGATGAACTCTCTGCCTGCCTGCATGGATGGACTGTTATCCAACCGCATCTTGAATGCGATTAAAAACAAATTTGACTTTGAAATCCAAACATATCTAGCACCTTCCTCCCTCGAGGATCAAACCAGATGTGCCTTGTTTTTATCCTGCTGGCAGCTAAATGTAATTTCCTAGGTAGACATCCACAGAAATCCTGTGATATCTTAAAAAGTAAATTTCATCAGGGTAAACACAGCTCTAAAGCATTAGACCAATGAAATTTTAAACCCCATCTCACAAAGTTATATTTCACAGAAGTGGAAAGCAGTTTTTATTCCTTTTTTGCTGCAAATTTTGTGAACATATGGTGTAATGTGGAAACATGGATAGTCAGAACAGTTAGCAGTTGCTGTGGTACTGCTGGCTTATTTCCACTTTACAAATTCATACGAAGCTAAAATATCACGCTGGTGACATATGCTTACCGGCTCTCCATTTACTGCCTGCAGCTATGGGCTCCTGTATTCTAATGGTAATTCTACAATCTGTTCACTGACAGCTCAGGGGGCCAGATGATATGCACACTACTGACAGGGACATCACTTTCATGAAACATTTACTTCTCTGCACCTGAATATTGGAGTAATCATATAGAGAGTCGACACACCATGAAATAGAGTTAGACTGAAGATTCTGAGAAGAAAATAGCAGACTGTCACTCAAAATAAAGTTCATTTTATACCCAGCAGAGCTAGGTTAAAAGACATTTCCATACACTGAAAATGCTTTCCATCTTTAAAGCTGCAGTTTAAAAGAAAAATGTTTTCCCTGTATTTTTCTTCAGTGGCTCAAGGGATAATTGCACTCCAAGAATTGCATTTGAAAAACTTGTACTTTCTTGTCCTGTGCTATTGGAATGAAGTCAGAATTACAGTGGGTGTGATGGGCAGTGAAAATTCAGCCCTGCCATATTGTCAAAAGCACCACCAAACTACCCCTGAGTAACTCCATTTCATTTCCTGCGAGGTTAGTGTAAGGTTTTAAACACATGAAGGCCATTTGCATGAAGCCATCTCTCAGATAAGATCTTCCCACCTTACTGAGGCAGCAGCACAGGTGCAGCTGAGCTTTTGGTAGGGGATCATCATCATGGCTAGGCGAGGAAACATACCGCCAGGATGGGATTAGGCGGCTGGTGCTGGGGAGATACATCCATGAGCAGCTAAAGGAGTCAAAGGACTTGCTATAGGATCGGGATCAGCTGCTCAGAGCAAGAACTGATGGAGTGTTCCTAAGCAGGCACAGGCAAGGTTGATAATAAGTATATTCAGTTGAGAGCTGGCAAAATGCATAATGCATAGCATAAATGCTGAATTTTACAAGAAAGGGTAATGAGAAATTCCAAGGCAAAAGGTTAATTTAAATATAAAAAAATTCAGAAAAAGCCTAAAAGGTCAGACAATATTTTCCTAACTTTTGTCATTCCCACCAGAAGACAATGACCAATTAACTGATATTACCAAAGAGGAATAGAGCAAGAGAATAAAACAAAGATTATTTCCTTACTAATTTAGACAGGGCAAGGATAAACATATAATGTGTGAACCAGCAGTTGGTAAGGATGGAAATCTCCTTTCCAGCACCCATATTACCTGCGAGTAGAAATACAGTATTGACATTAATATATTTTCCACGTTCTGGCCTTTGTGAAAGTATTTATGAGCAGAGATGGCACTGGAGAAGAAATTTAAACATTAGTAGGCAGATGTGGGTAAAGTAAAAAGCTGGACTGGAAGGCACAGGATGAAATACTATCTGGAAAGAAAAACAATCATGAGAAAAAAAAAGGGTATAGTTTGAAGTATTCCCACATTAATGTACCACTAAACATGAAACATCACATGAATTTAGAAAGGAAACATACAGAAATCAAAATGGAGACTGCGGAGAAGTAAAGCTTGTGATTACCACTGCTGGTGATGAAGAATCCTCCCTGTCAGTCCCTTGTGATGGTCCACTGAAAATCTGCTTTTTGCTGCAGTAAGGAAAACTGCCTTGATTATGCTATGTTGGAATTATCATACACTAGAACAGTGAAGTCTGGTCAGACATCATCATAACAGTATCTTATCAAATATCAATGTATGTAATATAAATCTTCATAGCTACTTCTCTAATACACTGAAAACCACTCCTGTGGTTTGTCAGTCCTTTTCCAAATTCTGATTTTCTGTGTATTTTCAGTAGATAGATTGCATAAAACATAGATGATGCTATCAGCGTCAAGTTATAAAGAGTTTGTTCTATAATACCTCATGTTCTTAAGGATTTTTCTTATAATATGCTCATGTTGTGACTAAGGAAAGGGTTTTCTATTTAGGTGATCTTTTGGCTTGTTTCAGAATGACAACTGTCATTACATTATTTTGCAATGGTTACAGAGATCACATGTCATCAAGATTTCCCATGTTCTAGGTTTTAAAAACTTTCATTTGTGTTAGATGTAGTTCAAGCAATGTACTTTGGATGTACTCATGTACTTTGAGATGTACTTTTTTCACTGAAAGGTATTACTATGCAAGATTTTTTTATGAAGTGGCTTGTTTTGTAGAAAACTGAAATGTCTGGATTTAGCTTTGAAAAAATACTTTGAATAAACAGAAAAAATATTTTGACCTAGTTGAACAGTTATTTTTAAACAAAAGTTAATTGGAAATAAGAAAAAAACACATCTGAGTTGTGTTTGTATTCTCTTTTCAAGTGAGAATAATTGCATAGAGGAATAATTGAAAAAAAATGTATTTTCCACCAGAAACTAACATGACAAAATAAAGACATAAGAATACTTACAATATTGGAAGATATCTACTTTTTAGTCTATTCCAACATTTCAGAGAAAATATATAACATCTCCAACTAAGTATAGTAGCTGTGTTTTATAGAACCACCTGGAAAGCCGTTTCTGTTTATACAACAGCAGGGATGGCTTAAGGCATGAAGGCTGCTATAGAATGTGTACATCCATTTTATTCTTTTATGGAACATTTATTTATACACCTCTTGTTTTTATTTATCTATCTAAATTTACAGTAGTATATTAAAATTTTATTGTAAAGACTGCTTTTTTAACAATAAAATATGTTTTATTTTATTTTTGATATGTTTAATCAGTTTTGTGTGTGAAGATAAAGAGATGGAGCACAAAATCTCTTCATTATTTTTCCCCAATTTTAAGTTTCTTCAAACACACTGCAATTCAACTTATTTTTTAATTTCCTGAAGCCCTTCCTCTAGAGTGAGGAGGCCATAAATGCAGAGGGGGCAGGTAAATGCCTTGTAACTGCTGTCCCAAACCTGGAATGAGGAGTAGCACTCTAGCTGTATTTTTATGAGATAATTTTAATTAATGTTACATCTCAATTGCATCAGACTTTTTAAAACTGAAGTGCAGACTAAATTTCAGACAATAACATATTGGAGTATAAAGTGTAGAAAATAAGTCATTAAGAAGACTTAGTTGGACTTTGAAGAGAACAGCTCTCTTCACTCCAGTATCCCTGAGACAGTGGGGGAAAACAGCTTTCTACCCAAAATATGCAGCCTGCTTGTACTTGAAGCTTTTTCATTTCACTTCTAAGCTTACACACATTCAAACAATTAAATAGGGAGTCTACTCATCAGAACTCACCATACATGTGTGAAATAAGTGAAAAATCCATGCTCCATGAATTATGTTCACTAAATATGTTTAGTATCCTTTCTTTCTAGTCCCATACTCTGCATGTTCTCACTGTACCAAGTACATTTTTGATTCGATAGTCACCACTGGCTAACTTATGATATGAATGTAAAATAATGTATTTCCTATCTTCTTTGACTAATCCTTCTATGATATGGCATGCTTCTTTTTTTTGATCCTCTTCTTAATCTGTTGGACTAACTAAAAAGGAAACAAATGACACATAGAATAATGCAATGGCTAATCTCTTTAACATGGATTCTTGGAAATCTCGGAGCAACCCAGCCCTTTCCCTTGTTATATCACCTCAAGCCTCCCATAAGCAATGGAGCCAGATGGTGGCATATAGATAAAGTTTGTTTGCTGTTCCGCACCTAATTCTGTGCTTCAACATGTCTCTGCTCTGTGTATTTGTCACTGGCAGTGACTTTTTCAGGTGCCTTTTCATCCTCTTCCTGCAGCACTGGAGTTTCACGGACTGAAATTGAAGTCACTCGGGTGCAGCCAGCAGTAGCTTTTCCCTAACGCTCTCTGATGCACAGAGTCCTGCACTGTGTCTCTCCCCTGAAAGGGAACTGACGGAGTTGCTCCATCCCAAAGGGCACTCTTGGCAGCTCCTTTCTGCCCAAAAATTTTCATAAGTCACACTTGCAGTAGCAAATATTGTGGACTCATGGCTTCAGTGCTGCTCTGAGGCTTCCTTTCTAGCTCTCAGGCCTTAGTGCCTGGACAGTGAAGCTTGAGGATGATGCCTCATTTCTAGTTTGCTTTTTCAAGTGTGTGTTCTGGAGTCTCTCAGCTTTTCAGACTACATCACTGCTCTTGAGGGGGAGAGGAGGAGTAGGCACTGACCTGGTGACCAGTGACAGGACTCGAGGGAATGGCCTGAAGTTGTGTCAGGGGAAGTTGAGTTGAATATTAGAAAAAGGTTCTTCACCCAGAGGGTGGTTGGGCACTGGAACAGGCTCCCAAGGGAAGTGGTCACAGCACCAAGCCTGACAAAGTTCAAGAGGCATTTGAACAATACTCTCAGGCACATGGTGTGACTCTTGGGGATGGTCCTGTGCAGGGCTAAGTGTTGGACTCAATGATCCTCATGGGTCCCTTCTAACTCAGCATGTTCTGTGATTCTGTGATTTCCCTGCATTTCATGTTGGACATAAAACATTCTTCCTTATAAAAAAAAAGTGTTTCTTTTTTGACAACACACATCAGAAAAACACTACAGAATAGTGAATGACCAGATTGACTGCTTCAAACATTTCTGCAACCAAATTTAATTTGTGTTTTCGGGTAGAAAATAATAATAAAACAAACTCATTTTTATTAATTGATATAAGAACCTATTTGTCCCTAATCAAGTAAAGAGCAGGTTGCTGGCCACTCAGCTTGATCCTGTAACAGAAGAATGAGTCACAGGACTGAGTCTGTGGGAAGGGGTCATGTATATGCATGGCTGCTCATGTTTAGAAAACCAAAAAAGTTGTGTTGCCCAAACCTGAAACTAGAACTGATAGCAAGTAATTTGACTCCTTGAACAGCTGCTTTGGATTTGCATTTCTCTAGAAATCGCTATGAGGGTTTAAAAGAAAGATTGTAACTACTGACGGGATGAAGATAATAACCAAGAGAAGAAAAAGGACTTGCAGTTTGCTTACATCCACAATGACAAAAATCAAAACAATCAATCCTCTCAAAATCTAAATATCCAGCTTCTGTGTCTCTACCTATCACTGCCTGCTTTTTTTTATGTTTTACCCTGTAAGCCCAGTGAGGCCAATACCTTGCCTTCCCCTCTATTCAAGCATTATTAGGTCAGAGATAACAATAAATTTTAACAGAGTTTTAAGAAGTCAAATAGGAAAATTTTCTTCTTCTGAGTCTAAGGTCTGTCTTGACTCTGCCTTTTTTTGGAATACTCCCCTCTCCAGTGATTAGCCCTGGACATGTCAGGTGCCAGCTCTGAGAGTCACTGACTGTTCGCTTCAGACCGGGCAGGGCTGCTCTCTGAGCACAGAGTCCGATGACTTCACTGTGGCCAACACTTACAGCTCACATTATGGTTCATCCCAAATGTGGTGGGGCTGCAGGTTCAGTCCAGCTGTGCATGGGTCTTAGACCTTCTTTGCTGGTGTGCAGTAACCCCAGACCAGCCGCAGTGAGCCCGCTACTGGTGTGTAGGTAAACTCCATGTGGACAGCAGGCTCATTTACATATGTCAAAGTGGCACCGAGATTTTAATTTGAAATGTTAATGGGCATAAAAATAAATGCCAGTAGATTTTGATGGAACAAGAAGTTAAAATAACTCTGGGACCATGTGGCCTCTACAGAGGCATCCAAATTCATTGCAACTCTGCTGATTTCATTACCAGTTTATCTGTAGAGAGAAATCATTTCAGACTCTGGCATAGTAGTTTAAAGAGGAATAGCTATTCTCATTACCCTGTGAACTAATGAACTTAATTTAGAAAAAGGGCATATTTTGCAATTAAATCTAAAATAAAGTAAGCAAGCTGAATAAATTAGAATTGCTCTAAAATATGAGAAATGTAGTGAGTTAGTCAGATCTGGCCTTTCCAAAATGGCATGAATTTCCCTTCTCTTTAGAGTTTCCCTCTAAGGAGAAACTAATATCAGAGTGAGTTTTGATCCTAGATGGGGTAAGATCTTGAGCAAGGTACTTAACTTCTCAGCTACACTTCTCATTTTAATTTTTTATTATTCCAAGACCTCATGCAGTAGATGGCTTTGAGTCTTAGAAAGTTAGTGGTTTTAAATAACAACTTATAATATAACATCATAATTTAAGCATTTAGGCCTTGAAAATCATTCCCTTTGGAGCCCTTGAGAGAAATGGTATATATATGCAAAAATGCAGATATTGGTAGGAGCAGCATGTACATATCTGAGAGCAACATTTGGCCCCCTTAAGTCAAATGAAAAAACTTTCACGCTTACATGAACACTCACAAACCCACCCTGCTGTGAAACTAAATATCTTTTTCTGATTAAATGCTTACTCAGTCTGTCTGTACCACAGAGTGACTGCGATAGTAATAAAGCTCTGATGTGGCATAGATTAAACCTTGAGGACTTTGTGGTGGTGCATTCCTAGATAATTATATAATCAATAAGAATAACACTTATCTGTTACAGAGCAACTTTTATCTCTGGATTTTAGGTTGTGCCAGCATGTAAGGTTTAAATCTGAAAACAAAACAATTTAATCTAGTGGAAAAATGCAGTTATTGCATGGAAACGGACTTTCTACTGTCTTCTATTTCTTTAACGAAATTGAAATTATGGATTTATTACTCTGTACTTGCTACAGCAAATGGAGGTGATCCTCAGCAGAGCAAGTGTGAATGCAGAAAGAATGTGGAGATTGTGGGTAAGGTCACGTTTACAGGCTCAGGGCTATTGTCCAGTGTGCAGCATTAAACCAGGCAAATTGTGGTTTCTGCTGAGGGGAAAAGGGGCAGCAGAGAGGTGGAGACCCTCCTATCTCCCCCGGATACTTGCTGAAGAGACTATCAGCATCCTGCCGGTGGTAATTCCTAAGCCCTGGTGCTCCAATGTACCTGGTAAGGGTGTGAGGGGGGAAGAAGCTCTTCTCTCTTGTCTCTCTTGTCCTCAACTGGGCTACGAGCCATATATTGAAACCTTAGGGGTGGTGTAGCATTGCTCCCCAATGCCCTGAAGAGCTCTTTCTCCCACAACACCTCCCAGTGTGAGCTACAGAACAAACCTCCTGAAGACAGAGAAGGTCTCAGTACAGTCACTAGTGTTTTCCAGGAAGCTGGAAAGGCATCAAGAGGTGGGCACTTTTCTGTCTAGTACCTTTTCTTAGCTCTTGTGGCACTTCTGTGAAATTGGGAAATTTTGTTTTCATGTTTTCCTCTGGAGAAAGTCACTTTAGTGGATGATTGAAAGCAAAATTTGGCAGTTTTAATACTTGCAAATCCAAATTTTGTAAACAAAGCTTTTAAATTATCCAAGTCCTACACATTAAAATGAAAGGTTTCAATTCAAAATGATGTGCTGTGTCTGGATTTATCTTTGTTCTAAAAGAATAAAACAATCAAAAAGATAAAAAATGTATAATTTTTTAAAAATCAAAAATGATGACAAACCTTTTAATTTGACCTCATTTATTTTTTTTTTCAAACCATTCACGTACTTTTTTTCACTAATTTTTAAGCACTTCAGATAATGTCATAGTTAGGAACATATTTTGCCCAGCTCTATTAAGTAATATAAGATATTAAAGACTCCTCCAAGCCCTTTCCTTTAGGTATGGACTTTTCCCAACCCCAAATCCATCTCAGAATTAAACCCAAGAGAGCATCCATCTCATCTCATCTCATCTCCCCATGCTCTAATTTGTCCCAGGAAAAAGTGAGTGCCCTGGTGTGGATGTCCATCTGCCACTCTGCCCTTGTTCTGGCCTAGGTTCAGAAAGGGTCTGGACATGTTCCAGGCCTCCACACTGCAGCCTCTTGGAAACCAGTGGGATTGATGAGAGCTGTGACTTGGGCTAAGGACATTAGCAGCACATGCAAAATGATGACTGAGAAATGATGATAAAATGTGATGAATGTGATAATATGGTACAATTATGATAAAGTGATGTTAAAAGGGAATTATAAATGCTGTCCTTCAAGAGTGAAGCGAACAGTTCAGTCTCAACTCATCAGCTATTCCTAGGAGACATCTTAAACTGGATGTTTTGACAAAATATCAGTAATATGGTTATTCTCAGTGACTAGTAAAGACCCTGATATAAGATTTTTTTGGGGCCATCTGGTTTGTCCATTGGAAAAAAAAGGAGATAATTTTATCTCTATTACTTTGACAGACCACTAATTTGATTTTTATGTAATTAATATTGGCTCAGCACCAGTGAAGATTTATTAAATTTAGGGAAAAAAATCTTCTGGCTTAAGACACTGAAAACCAGTTAAGAATCAAGACTTACTATTATTATACTGGGATTTTCTGTCATTGGTTACACACACAAAATAGTATGAACATATTTATACATATGGAATGCAATGTATAGTGAAATTCAAACCAGAAGAATTCCTGTGTGTCTTCTCCAGCCTTTTAAATCATAATTCAGAGCATCTAAGCAAAAAATATGTTTTTATAAAAATGAAAGCCCACTATAAAGAATAGAGAGGAGCAAAATGTGGAATTTCTCACCACATAAGTTTAATTATAAAAAGATAGTTTAAAACAGGGACTGGTTGTTCAAGATTTTCTATGGTGTGAACAGAAAGATTGTTCCAAAGGGTGATTCCAAATTATGATAAGTTTCTGCCCAGAAGCACCTCAATAGTCGCCTCTCACTCCCTTTTGACTGGAGGAAACCAAACGATATTCACCTTGTTAAACTGAAGGTGTACCCCTCTGTTTGTCTCTTTTGTCTGTATGAAACTGAGGTAGAATAGCCTTTGCAATGCTGGATGTCAAGAATCAAGTTGCTATAAATATTCTCCAAGACTTCCACAAGTCTCTCAAGTAATGACTTCGCAAACTTTCAGCTTTTATTTTATTTTATTTAGGCAGAATTCCTACTAGCCTTCCCACGGAAAAAAACGTGTGGAAACAGAAATCCTGGTGGAAAAATCAATATTAAAACTTCAAAGAAATATGCTTTTCCCTTCATTCTCTTTTTCTCATTTTCCTTTGAGAATATTAAAATAATGTACAAAAAAATTACATGAACAGTTATTGAAAATGATAGTTAATTGCAAAATGCTAAACCAACTTTCAGGAAAAACTAGAAACTATAGAAGTAGACATTTTAGGGATGAATATGCAAAGTAATTTTCCAGGTTCCCAACCTGAAAAAATCCCTTCAGAGCTGGAAAGCTTGGTACATAATTTAAATAATTTAAAATCATTTAAATCTTTTACCAAGCTGTATACCTTGGTAAAAGGAGAGGCTGGGGCCCGTATCTTGCCAAAAACCAAGTGGGGTTATGAGTTGTATTTCATCTGGAAGAAAGAACAAAACTAGTTCCAGTCTTCAGAAAGAAAGAAACTGCTATTTGGAGCTGAAAACTCGCATTTCAGAAGGAATATATTTTTGGTTTAGTTTCAAATGTATGAATTTTGTGAATTTCAGAATGCTAATTGCTAATTACTAAAACTGATTCCCTTAATTACACAGACTGTTAAGGAGATGAGATTATGAAAACATGGAATATTTTTCCTAACCACCTAACACACATAATGATGCCACATTACTGTGTTCTTCAGAAGATCTATACTTCTACTACTCCAGCTTTCTTCCATGAGCTGTTTTATAGAGATACAATAGCATCTGATGGCAGTAGGTGCCTGTGTATCAATAGAACAAAGATGAGAAACATACACTGCTAGCTAGCTGCTGTAAATATAAGTTCTAAATAAAAAGAAAGCCAAATGGGAATGCAATTATATTACATATATTATTAAATGACATGAATGAATCCATTCTTCTAGTTAAGTTCAGGCTCACATAGATGAGGGATAACATCAGAGATGATCATGAATGGAGAAAACTGATTTCACACTAGACTAGGGAAAAATTCTGAAAAGGAATCATAAAGAAAGCATTGACATATCCTTATAAATGAGAATTTTTACTGAGGACAAGAATATTACCTGCTACTAAAAAAAGCAGGTGTTCTTCACTGAGAAGCTCACCTGATTTTGCCCTAGGTAATCTAAACTGCTGTTAAAAATGACTCACCTGAGATCTGCTCTCCATTACATTCTCTATAGAAATTGTTTAATTAATTGCTAGAAAGATGACATTTTAATTAACAATGGAAATTCTTGGGGTTTTGTTTCCCAAGAAAATTCTAATAACCTTTGTGATAGGCTTTATAAAAGATTTTCAGCTGGCATAAGAAATGAATAAAACGGATAGAATGAGGAAGGGCGATACAAACATGACATCCAAGTCCTGGATTTTTTTTTTTTTTTTTTCCCATAGACACAAAGCACAGTTCATTTTAAAATGGAACAGAGAGACATTTCTGCACAAACCCTAGAGCTAAATTCTCCTGACATGTCACCTTCATCACATAAATTATGGGCTGTCTGAGCTTGCAGTGTCCTTCACAGTCAATTTCCACCCTACTTTCCATCCTCAGTAGTAAGATTGGACTTTGATCTCCAGTCAAATGATAAGGCCCTACCCAGCATTTAGTCTTTTCGGAACATGCATTTGTACTTTGTCCTTCGTGCACACTATGATCAGGAAGAAGTCCTCATTCCTTCATTTTCAGTTTCTCAATGGAGAGCTTTTGTGCTGGAATCCAGGTTTTCTCCAGCCCATGTCGTTTGTATGTTCCTTGAGACAGGGAACATCTTTTCCTGGATGTAGGTGAAGTGCACAGCACAACAGGAGCCTGTGCCTGAAAATGGGCCTTTCTGCTTCAGATTTGGGTTCCATGATCCCTTTTACAGAGCAAGTTCAAGAGGCTTGTGCTGCCTGAAGCACCACAGTTATGTTGTTCTGGTGTTGAAAGGTTTTGCTTATGGCCACCTCAGCTATGAGTACAGGCATGGTTTGGGGTAGCAGGATGGACACAGTTCAAGACAAACTGTTTTATACAGTAATGATTGAATGCAACAACAGTAAAAACCTTGTTTTAGAAGGCCTCAGTAACTTTTATCGGTGGTATTTTTTCTCAGGGATGAGCATGTGAAAAAAAAAACAAGAAAAAAATTCCAAATATCAAACACAAAGAAAGGAACAAAACAACAAGAGGAAGTAAAATTTGTACTGGTTTTCACAGATATCAGAGAACACTGCCTAAATCTCTAAAAATCTGTTTTAAATATCTTTATCTTTCTATCAGTTTTCCATTTCTAAAAAGCTGTTATTACAAAGACATCTTTTATGTAGCAAAAACATGAGGATTTTCTGCGCTTCAGGTTATAGACTTAAAAGCAATGACACCAGTTCATGAAATGGAGATATGAATTAGCTGCAGACAGATATTGGTGGGTACATATGTATATGCCTGTAGAAAGCAAGAGATTATTTTCTCGGTGCATTCTTCTTAGATAGCATAAATCTATTTTCATCCTTTCATGTTGTACTCAGTTGAGTACATGCACACTGGTGACTTTTGCGTTATCATGAGATATTCTCAGGCTATCTTGGGAGCTGGGAAGTACTGTTGAGTGAACCCTTTCCAAATTCCTCAACAACTTACTCAAACTGTTTGAGAATGAAAACAAGTGTGCTTTCTGTATTGTAAAAATACTGTCACAATGCCCAACATTCCTACCTAACTTTGGTGTTTCCTGACTACCAGAGGCATCTTTGATATAATTCAAATGGTTTCAGTGGAATTGTATCAGCACAAAATATGATCCTCAGTGCTTCACATTACAACTTCCACCACGTTTTAAAATACTGTTACATTTAACTTTTTAGGCATTTTGAAGGCAAGACAGAGAGGAACACACATCAAGACTGCATGGCTGAAAGAGTTTGTGACTTGTTCTCCAAAGTTTTCAGACTAGTTTATCATGCCAGTATTTCTCTTTCTTCTGTCTACCGGGCCAGCTTTGTCGGATCATGACCAATACTCGTTTAATTGGTTTTAGCTCTCATACTCCAATTTACTTGCAAAACTCTTTATCCTTCAATATGATTTCAAACAAGTTTGTTCTTTGTGATTTTTTTTACTTTCTTAAATTTACCTTTCTGGATAATAAACTCTTCATTCCATATGGCACAGCTCCTTCTGGTCATCCCTATGTGTTTGGACATTAAGGACTAGAGGCGGACTAGAGGCTGTTCCACCCTGCTACTCTTTTCCTTTCCCTGCCTTCAGAACTGAGGTTTGAGAAATCCCCTATTGCCAGATATGCATTAATTATTACTGTGATTTCTTTCTTTCAGTTGCATTGATTTCTGTCTAAATCTCCTTATGTGGAGTCTGAAATGAATGGTCATATGTAGATCTTAACACTTTCTTTTTTTTTTTTAATGGGGCAGTATTGGTATTTTTAAGAGCTCATGTCATCTTGACCTAAAAAATAATCTGTTACAATCTCAAATTTAACCCAGTTTAAGTTTTTCTTCTCTGATCAAAAAACTGCAAACTGCCTCCTTTTTTTCTTTTTTTCCCTCTCACCTAAAATCTGATTTGTATTAGTTCTAAAAGAAAGTCTGAATACCTAGTGCTTTCTTGAGGTAACAGGTTTTCCAATATGAAGTATTCTATTACCTCAGAAGATTTCTCCAAGCCTTTTGATTAAAATGACATTCATCACTTATGGCACTATAGCATACGTTGAGGTGAAGAGCAGGTAAGCTGATTGCTGTAACTACAGAGTCCACAAAGTAAAAATTGGACAATTTGCTGTAATTTGGAAAGATGAATGTGATGCACAAAATTATATATTTTATTTGAAGGCCAGATTGAATGTCTCTAATCAGGATTTAAAATCTGAATGAGAAGAAATTGCACCATAATTGTTTTCCCATAAGAGAACAAAGAGGTTGTAAAGGCACCTAATCTGTGTCTTCAAGATTTTGAGCAACAGCAGTAGAGCTGCAGATTAGCAAAGGAAAGGTACTGCTGCTGTTTATCTCAACCTTGTTAACATAAAAACAATTCTATAATTCACTGAATCCTTTTTTCTTGCAAAAATAAAAGATGCCAAATTTCCATATGCAAGTGTTTGGGGTCCGATTTACCGTCAGTAAATTTCTTTGGGTTTCAATGAAGTTGCACCATAGGTGAATGTTGTCCTTGCTCTTCTCAGTTCATACATAAATCCTTTCATCAGGCTGAATTTCAATTGAAAACATTGAATTTTCAATGTTAATTAAAACAAGTTTTTACTGCTTTTAACTCTTAGTTGGAGCCTAATGGGCTTCTGTACTTCTCCAACAGGAAGGATGTAATGCAGAGCACTGTCTGTCACCTTCATTTACTATTCTGTGTGCAGTCTTTCTTGAGCTACTGTATTGACTCTGTGTGTCAGTGACAGAAGGGCCCCTAAAAATCTTAATGCACCCAGACCTCAGGGCCTTTAACAAAGCATATATAAAAAGAAAAAAAAAATGTGTACAACATGGAGCTTTCCGCTATATCTGCCCAGGACTCTGGCAATGCTCTGAACTAATTCACAGAGAAGGGAAAGGGATTTTTACTTCTTTTTCTGCCTGTCATTGTGATATTGAGCAAATCCCTTTACTTCTCTGTTTTCCTTTTTCTTCTGACATTTCTCTGACTTCTCCCAATTGCTTAGAAGATGATTACCTCTCTCAACTCTTTATTTTCTTGTCATATTCAAAACACGCATGCATTAAATTGGTGGAAGACAAAGAGCACACAAAAATATTACCACCTGAACCAGAGTTCAGCAACAACTCATTCAGACAGGTGGGATCTTCAAACAGTCCTCACTCACTTTATGCGTTGAGGCTTGAGCTCAACTGGGACTCTTACAACCATCCCAGTAAACCATAGTAATAAATAACAAATAAAATACAGTTACAATTATGAAAAGGTTTAATTTACAGATGCCATCAAGGTCCTCTCTCTTTTTTTAACAATGTCTCTTTTTCGTGCATTGTAAAGAATGTTGAGCACTGGGAGCCTCAGCTGATGGTGGTGTCTGCATTTGAAGCAGTCCTTGCTGTAAGGACTTCTTTGGTGAAAGCTTTTTTTATCATTTGTCCTTTGATTTACTCACAGCAGAATTGCTCACTGATCTCAGGAGTCTTAGAAGAAATACGGTGGATGTGAATGGCCTTTGTGACTTGTTTTTGGTCTTGGAATCATGCTTGTAGGTATGTAAGTCAATCTCTTTTGCCTACACATGGAGAGATCACATCACCAAGTTCATATTTGGCTTATATGTGGTGTCTTCTATAGCTGACTTTTTCCCTTGGATAATTGGACTGCAAAATCCCGATAGTCCTTGACAGAGTTGTTTTTAAGATTAAGTGTCTGGAACACACTCCATACAACATTCCCTCTGCTCTCCTTTTTAACACCGTTTCAGAGCCAGAGAGAATGAAGTCTTCTTCATGGCCTGATGCTGTGAAACCAACATTAAATGTGAATGTATAAATCCTTAAACAGAAATCTATGGACATAGATCGCTGGCCTGCATATATGGTCCACTGAAGCAAAATTCTCCCTATTCAAACTATTTCAGGGACAGTAGGCACCTTTCTATTTGCAGGAGGAGATCCCTGAGGAATTTAACACTTGCATTGATTCCCTGAAGTATTCCTATTCAAAGGAGAAAATGTATATATCTGCAGCAACGATGAAGGGAATGCTGATATATTTCTTTCTGTGAGAAAGCAGAAACACCTCAGAAAGTTAATTTTGAGACGAAATATTACCTTCTGACCACTTTCATAAAATAACTCCTATTTAACCATCCTACAGACATTTGAGAGAGAAAAAATGTCTTTAAGGTTATTGTGACATTTCCCACATCACTTTATAAATAGATGGTGGCACTAGTTCAAAAACAGTATCTCTGACTTTAAGCAAATCAGTTCTGACTGGCTTCATCAGCTTAGAGCTGGGGATGTGCTAAAAGCCTCGAAGAAAGGATATTACCATTAGAAAGAAAACCATTTAGAAAAAAATCTTGCATGGGTAAAATGGGGAGACAAAAAAGATGGAAAGAAAAAAGATGCATTATTTCTTCCTAATTCTCACTTTCTTCTGAGACTTACCTTTTTAACAAGAGATAAAAAATGTTTCTATGGAAGTTTTTGACACACATCCTTCTCCAATAGGTTTTTCTGTGAGGAACTGCAGACATACAAAGCCTTTTTCATACTTCTTTGTAGTTTCATACTTTGCTGTAAGATGTTAATTTTCAGAAAGATATGCATTAAATGTATAAAGAGATGGAAAAGAGCTGGAAAAGTACATCTGAGGTAATACCCATATTGTGAGTGGTATGACTGTACCTGTTGGATATAGATCTGAGTCCCTGAATTCCCTCACTGCTGCAATGACTCCAGTGCTGAACTCAGGAGGTACCTGTCCCCCAGGCACATACCAAGGCTGCCCCAGTACTCATGCCAGCTGCTTTAAGCCGGCACAAACTGATGTCCACAAGTTGCACTGTACTCCTAATTTTTTATCTTTTTTTTTTTTTTTCTTGATGACATAATGAATAATATATTAGAAAGAAAGGAAAGGGTTCCCTTTCAATGGTCTGGCACAAACCACTGCAAAACTTTCAGCTGAAAATTCATAAAAATATAAGAAAATATCCAGTGGATGAAGGTAGTCAGCCTGACTCTACATCAGCTGTCTTTGTGTCTCACAAGAAGATAAGGCCATGTCATGGGGGCTATAATATGACAGAGCAGATCCCACAGAAGTAAAATACCAAAATCTAGGACAACCCCAAAATCACTTTCATAATTTATGGCATTGACAATGGGAAGAACATGGCATGAGAATTAGAGAAATTTGCCTGATTGCCTGACATTCTCCACATCCTTCAACAGCAAGTGGATCTCAAGTGAGAATCAAGGTAAGAACATAAAAAAATATAACCCGTGGAAGTTACAAGCTGAACCAATAATAGTGCATGAAAATTGTTTTCCAGACATTCGTATTGTTAGTTACATCAACATGTATATTGAGAACAAAAATCTGAAAGAGAAATCAAATCAGTTCTTCATTCTTTTTGACACAGAATCTAAAGTTCAAAATTTGTTATGTGCTAGAAACCTATATTGATTACAAATACTCAGAGTGTGACACTCAAAAGAGGAAATGGAGCGAATTATAAATATTGAAATATAAAAGGACAGTGGGAGATGTTTAGGACCTGATCTATCCTCCTCCTCCCAGGTAATTGGGCCCAAAGCTCTTTGTTATTAACTAGTGACAAGGGAGATTTACCATCTCCAACCTGCAAAGTATACTGTGCCAAAAGAATTGCAGGGGGACTAATGAAAAAGACAAACCTAAACCAGGTCAGAAACTGAATACATATACTGCCTTGTCCCCTTCCTGCCCAGCTCCAAAGCTGTCATAATGTAGGCTATTAAACTGTCAAATATCACCTCTTCATCCCTCATTATTCCTGTGCTAGAAAGTGTCGTAAAATTCTCCAAATGCTTCCCTTTTTCAAAGTAAGTATTTTCTTTTGTGTCTTTGTATTATGAACTACTTAAGCCTAAACCACCACAGAATGACCATTTTAGAAACTGCCATACTTCAGAGTATGGTTTTTTGTAAAGTGAACTAAATTTTACCGTAAATTCTATTTTCCTTGGTTATTCTGGTTTTATCGTGATACTGGAGGGCCCTTAAACGTTTGTCATTTTTCTCAGTCTTCCAGAAATTGTTACATACTACCAAAAAATTATTTTGCCAGTCCATGTAGTGAAATCTCAGGAGTAAAATTTTCCTCCCTCCAGATACCAGGAGGCCTAGACAAGGTAACATCTTCACAGTATGAGGAATCGTTTAGTCTAAGTTTTTAACTTAGGTGTGGGATACTTAACAGTCAGGCTGAAATCATAATGCAGAATCATCTGAGAAAGGTCAGCTATGGAAATAGTATCAGAAGGAAGATTTCTTTATGAATGTTTGGAGAACATGGGATTGACACAGACTAAGCATGCTGAGAAAGAAATGTCTTTGAATCGCTGAAAAGACACTTAAGACTGATTAGAGGTCATCTGAACAACACAGACACTCAGACAAGGGTTTTAGTGCTGGTTTTGGCTTACCCACACTCTCCTTCCTTCCCAATCACCCTGCCCCAGCGGACCTAAATATATCTTGAGCTATTTAAGTCAGCTCTGTGTGTATATGTGTGCACACACTTCACTTGTCATCAAGAAACAACAAAGAAACAGAAACAAAGGTCAGCATCTCTGATGTAAATTAGACATTGGAAAAGCCTACCATATTGCTTTTTCCCTCGGCAACAACTGTGCCAAGTACGTGCTTTGCTATGCTGGCAGGTCCAGATCCTCCCAGACAGGAGGATCCATCAGAGCCCAACAAAGTCAAAAGCACCAAAGGAGTTTCAGTTTGAGTTTCAAGTACCAGCTTGGGGTGGAAAATGGTCAAGGTTTGCAATAGTAATCATTGCACAGATTTTCTTTAGCCATTTCTTCTGCTATGATGAAGTATAATTAAAATATTAGAGAAATAGGTTGCATTTTTGACACACATTCTGGATTTGTCATATATTGTTTCATTGTCTTTTTTTTTTTTTTTGATTAGCTTTGTCTAACAGATCTTGGTAAGTTGTTTTTCTGATTTCTCCTAGCTTCCATTAGATGTCAACACTAACATTTTTCCATCTTATGATTAAAAGAGTGGAGCCTCTGTCACACCTGCTTTTCAGTATCTCTGTTTTTAAACTTTATAATAAAAATCACAATGATTTGTATAGTCTGGGATTGAAATGAAAACAATACCATTCTGTTTTACAGAATCCAGAGGAAAACTTATATTTAATCATAAATAAAGAATGCCTCTGGGTGTCTACAGAAGTGAAGGCAATAAAATAGAACTGTATTATAAGGTAAAGAACTCTTCCCATCAAAGGAAAAAGGAACTGAAAACCAATAATAATTATAGTTAGTGTTAAAATATTAAATTACTGAATTAAAAGTATTGTATCTTTTTTTTTCTTTCTCAACCTAAAAGAATGTCCTTTTGTGCATAGGTTGAGAGGACGTGCCTGTACTAAATGCAACAGGAGGCTGTAGAGCGATTTACTATAAACAGAGCTTTTATAATAAGTATGGAGGATGAATCTATGAAGAAGTCCACCACTGGGATCTAAGACCATTACTGGCAGAAAGCCTGTTAATGGATACTTAACATATGTGTGAGAATGACAAGGGCAAAGAAAACGCAAATGATGACTGTGAACACAATTAAGACAGCAAAGGTTTACCTGAAAGAAAATTTGTTTCTGATGTTTCATTATACTTCCTTAAAATTAATTTGATAAATTCAATCTTCGTCTGTGCAAAAATGTGTATTCTTGGTGCAGGTACTGAAAATTATGTAGATCTTTGATTCTGATATGGTGCAGTAAAGATAAAAAAAGTATCTCTGTCCTACATCGAATTATATCTAGTGCTCAAGCATGTTTTTATGTAAACTGGAACGCTGTCAACCAGTGAGCAATTAAAACCTCCAAGAACACAACTGTACAAATAAGGGGAAAAACCTGAGTTGAACTAAATTATATTCTAAAGCAGGGGTTAAAGTAACATTTCTGGTAATTTGGTGCTTGCATTTCATTATTTCTAATTTAGCTATTACTACTGAAGTTGTTCAAAGTCTGTGAATACTAGTGATTTGCATCTGACCAATTTTTTTTCTGTGCTGTGGGAGATGATCAGTCACGTGTGAATTTTTCTGCTTCACAACTGCTCAGACTGAGCTGAATCACACCCTGAAAATTTCAGCTTTGACTGGAGAAATCACAAGACCTTGAGCACATGCGTCGTTTACCCACTTCATGGAACAAAAACAGAAAGGTCTCAACAAGGAGAGACATCCCCACTTTCGTCAGCCAGTATTGCTCTGGCAGAGACTGTGTGAGAGCACAGGCCCAATCCCTCGTTTTTCTCCTAAGTTCCTTACACACCCAGCTGGAGAGAAAAGGGGTGATCAGTACAGCCACCACTGCAGCTGTGGAGAAGGGCTGCTTTCTGAGAGAGTAGTATTAGCAGAGATGGAGGAAAGAACTGACCCTTCATTGCGTCAGCAAGAAAAAGGGCAGGGCAGGATTAATTTAGAATAAAATCAACTAGACCTGCATTTGAATAGGGAGAGAGATAAAGCACAGAACAAAGTGAAGTACTCACTGAAATTAAAACAATGTTAAAAAAACATCCCTTAAGACCCAAATAAAAAAACTATTCTGCCCAGACTCAAAGTCCAGGATTTAAGAATCATTGGTATTTATTTCTGCATACCACAAGACATTTATTTAATTAAAGAAACATGCTTTCATTGCATTTTGAGTCAATTAAATGGAAAAAACCATGGGGTTTATATATTTTCAGTGTTTTGTAAAACCTCAACTCTCTCTGGATTCTCTGATCTTTAACCTTACTAATTATGTACTTTGTTTTCATTGTGAATACCATTTAGACTTCACAAACTCCTTTTACTCCTTCATTTCCAGTGTCAAGTAGCATATGTGCACAAATGCCCCGCTGTTAGGTTTTCATTGCATCCCTTCTCCAACTTTGGCCACATTGAACCGGTAACTTTCTCTTGCTCTCAACAGATCGATGAAGCCCTGTGGATCAGGAAGAAAACCATGTGTGCTGACTGTCTGCGAGTGGTCACAGGGACCCCTTCCCATTATTTTTCCTGCTTGATGTGGAAACGGCCAAAGCTCCAGTCTGCCACAGTACCTGTGCTGCATCTTTTCAAGCAGAAACAAAGCCAGGCCTCCTGAGCCTTTCAGGAAATGAAGGAGCTAACTACATGGCTAATTTGCATGCAACCATGCAGCATTCAGTCTTTCAAGCTCACAGGATAATTCACTGAAACAAATGCCTGTCTTTTCCTATATTATAAATGTAATATTTAATCTGCACTAGTTGTTCAGACAAATTTTATTATGTACTTGTCTTATACAAGGTTTTAATAAGCTGTGGTGGAGAGCTGTACACAGTACTTAATGCATGCACTGATATGTGTAAAATCTAACATTGGAGAAGACAGCATATATTTATAGCAGTGTCTGGGAGATTATATGTAATGAATACATTATACCACATACACACCAGAGGCAAAGTTAAGGATGCGCAGGAATCCTGCAGTGTGGCATTTCCCAACTTCCGTGTGCTTAACCGTTCAACCTTAACATTCCCGGAACATTCTCCAATGGAATACCTGTCAGCCCACATAATCAGCTTGCAAGTTACTCCCACAGAGAAAGATATTGTAGTTTGTCCTCTTCCAAGAGACATTAATTGATGCATTTTCATTTTGAAATTCACTACTTTCCAGCCAACATACCCTGATGAAGATTAAAAAGCTTTAAATCTTTGTGGAGTAAGGCTCCCCAGGAAGGTTAAAAAATGCTATCTGCATCCCTTTTCCTAGGGGCTTCTCTGTTTTGACCGTACAATAAAGCTATTATGCACAGGTTGAATTCATGAAGACATGATACCATGGAAATACAAGTAATTACAGTATTCTCCCTCATTTTTACCAACTAATATTTTCATTTTTATTCTTTCTTTCAACTTTTTTTCATCTGTCTTTATGTGCTGCAGACATCACTTGCAGCTGATTACTTGCAGAGAAAATGCCAGCTGAAAACTGGTGATTGATAGATTGGTGAGATGTAAATGATTGCATATTGGGCACCCCAAATTGCAAAACAGCTGTTTGGGTGACCAATTTAATCTGAATTCTTGCATGCTGGCTGATTTCCAAGAATTTTAAAGGTTTTGTATAAATTTTCTGTGTGAAATTACACCTAGAGTGCAGTTTTCTTCATTGAAAGTGATAGAATATAAAGATGGGAAAAAATGTAGCATTCTAGCTAGCAAGAAGTTTTGGGTGGCACCACAGACCTTGTAATAAAAGCTTACAATTGAGAAATTACAGTTGGATTTTAGTTCCTTAGTCAAATACAGCCCTGGAATAACTAAAGACAGATCCATTAATTTCTAACATCCAGCCTGCAAACAAAACCAAGGCAGCTGGCATGTACATTCATATAGTAAATTTTATATTATGACTGGATTCTTTCTTTTAGAATTATTTATGAGTGTGTAATTCTCTGAAACAGAAAAATCAGTTGCCAGTGCAGTTTAGATTTTTGCTAAGCAGTAAAAATCATAAAAGAACATTGTGTTGCCTTTTAATTGTCCTTTATCTAATAAATGGAGTGTATTGCTGAAACCCTCTGTTTTCAGAAAAACGGCACTGGGGAGAATATGGTAGGTGAAATTATGAAGTTAGCTTTATTTTTATGCTCAGCATTTATAGGTAAAAATTACTTCAGCAAAAGAAGTTCAGCTGAGAAATTTTAATGTATACTAGTTTGTGGGCCAAATTGGGATCCGGGGAGTTACACTACAGATGCATTTGGCCACCTGTGTTCATAAAGCTTCCAAACCCTAACAAACAGGAGTAGGTAGCAAAACAAAGACTGACTGTTGCAAGTTGTAACAGGCTTAATAGCAGCTCTTGAGACTTGTTGTATCAGGGAACATTGTCGCCGGTATTAAAATTCCATGCTTCTTTGGCTGTGCAAAGATAACCACAGCTGGGCAGAGGCAAATACCCATGGAATGGGAATATGCACCTCAGATAGGGTCCATCCAATGAACATCATCTACTGTCACAGACAACAGGGTGTCAGACTTCTAGCACGAGGTCATCAGAGCTGATCACTGGCAGCCTGGCTGGGCTCAGGATATTCCCTCAGAGGTGGACAATGGTCAGTGAAGTAATTTGACAGCATCCGTGAGACTATTAAATGAAATGGGGTTGGCACAGACCAGGTGAAGAGGGGCAGGAACTGGGCAGTTAAAGTTTCTGCCCCTTCTTGTCAGAAAACCTGCCATAACATCTAGTATTATTATTTATCCTGAAGGACATTTTATTCCTCTTGCTTCAGGTGTCAGGAGTTATTGGTGGGGAGTATAGGTTGATAGGACACCTCCCATTATTGCCAAGAGACATTCCTCAGGGTAAAGATGTTTTGAACATGTTCTCATTTTCCTCTAAAGATGAATGTGTGTGATTGTTTTAAAAGGATTAAATTGATACTCTTTGATGTATCTTTACCAGGTTTTATGAAAGCTTTGACCAAACAGTGCGGGTGATAAATTCATTATGGGTGATAAACTCATTATAGTGATAAACCTGGTATGGGTGATAAACTCATTACAGAAGAACCCTAGTATGGTGAGACTGATACAAGGCTTTCTATCACTGTCAGCAAAATTGCAAACTATAAAACTTGCTCTCACATAAATCATGATCTTGGCACACTCTTCTCCTCCATCTCCCCCTGTTCAAAGGGTGAGCTTAGACACTCACAGAGTTCCAGTTATTATCTTCAATCCCTCAGCTCACAAATCCCTACGTATTGATAACAAGTCCAGGTTCTCAGCTGGTTTCTGATATTTCCTCATTACAGAGGCAAATCAGGAATTCCCTCCCTGTCTTCACTCACTGTTCCAACCCTGCTCTTCCCACAGACCTCCTCAGGCTGCATGGTCTGGGGGTAGAGTTTTCCTTCCTCTGATCTTTCTTAAGGAAGTGCTGTTTGGTTCCACCACTGTGACCACCTTGTTCAGAACAACATCCTATTTCTCCTGCAGTCCTCTGTACTAGCTTTTGTGATTAGAGCATGGTGTTAATAGTGACAAGGTGGTGGGCTCAATCCCTGTATGTGCCATTCACTTAAGAGTTGGACTTGAAGATCCTTGTGGGTCTCTTCCAACTCAGAATATTCTGTGATTACACAGCAGGTCACAAGCATCAGTTCTATTGTCAGTCAGATCTGTATCCAGAAAATACTCTCCTGAGATCCTTTACTCAAGACACATTTTTCCACTAGCTTTCCACTAGTAAGAAATTACTATCTGTAAGGGCCGAGCTGAATGCTAAAACAAATTTCTTGCAACACAGTTTTTGCTATAGACTCTTCAAAAATTAGTGATGAAGATCTTACCCTCCATCCCTCCAGCACCTGTAGGATAACGTGAGAAGGATCTGTACTGCAAGGAAGGTCATGTGAAGGAGAAAAGTAATGGTATAAATCTGCATCTGGAAAATGTATTACTTAAAAGAAGTGCTTTAAAAACCAGGTCTTTCTAGGTGGGATACATACTACAGACTGCACAGTCAAGTAGCCTCCTTGACTGATTTGTTAAGTTTTTGCACCTGGTGTCCTCTGCTGAATCCGAGTCTCATGTCCACTTCTGTTCTCAATGCCTTTGATCATCTGAGACTTAGTTGTTTTCCTGGTGTGTGCTCCCAGACTTCAGACCAGATATTTACTAGAATGTACAGGAAATTTAATCTTGAAAATACCCTACAGTCATTTGGGATCCAAACCTTTCTAGCAGCTGTAGATGCTTTGTCTATCTAACAGAGATAACAGAAGATACTTAGATGAGTGAATAAACCATCATATTTGATAGGAAACATACACCACGTGACAACTCTGTCACTCGGTAACATGACAGAAGTATACTCAAACAGGATTGAGGAGGTAAGATTGTGATGATTTAATTTTAGTGCCAAGGTGAGTTTTCTGAGGGATAGTTTAGTGATAGCGGAATGGCTCAGTGCCTCAAGAAAAAAAAAAGTCTCCAGGTTTTGTGCATTGAGCTGTTTTCTGCTGAATTAGTGATGTGAATTAACTCGATAAAAGATCTTACAGACAGCAGAAATGGCACAAAGGATTAAGGGAGCCCACCTTTCCAGTCTAAGGACAAGGAGGGCTACAGGCATAAGGTGATGGGGAGAAAGCAGCCCTCTTTAACAGCTCTGTGTACTGTTGAATCAGGCACCAAGATACAATGTGGAGATTGAGATAGAGAAATTTGAAGAGAAAAACATTCAGTCAACAGGAACTCACTACAGGGCAATATTCGGTCTCAGGGTGTTTTGTTTCTGGATTTTTTTCATCTTAACTATTACTTTTGTGGTGATATTGCAATAATATCTGCAATGAGGATCCTGTTATGCACTATATTGTACAAATTCAGGAAGATTATCTCTGTTGTAAACAGCCTCAGCCCAATGTCCTCAACATGCAAATCCATGTATATGGGAGTGCAGCATTCAATATATTTTTATATGCATCACTACAAGCTCAGAGTTGAAGTCGTACTTACAAAAAAATTTGAATTTCAAAGAGGAGAAGAAAATAGCACTTGCAATGGTATGGCCAGCTGGTGACTGTTTCATAACAAGGCCTTTTTCTCCCTCCTTTAAATATAATTTACTGGAACTTTACTTAGAGATGCAACAAATTAGCAGCTATTCATTTTGTAATGAAGAAGGCCTTATGAAATCTAAGCTGTGAATAGGCAATCAGAATTAATGTGGACATAAAGGGTTATTTAACAGGCTAATATTTCAATATTGAACTCCATACTGCTATACCATCATAGACCATTCTGTGCAGTTATTTTAAGTTCTTGAGTCATTGCATTGCCTCTGCTTTTGTACAGTACCTGTAGCTATTGCTAACCCCTGCATAAAAGACCACCAAAAAAAGGACAAAATGGTTCTTCTTTGCCTAATATATAAATATAACTCATCTCCCCTCAGGTCTGAAAAAGCAAATGGAAGCTTTTATTCTACTGGAACAAAGTCAGTTCTGGGGATTCAACAATAAGATTACATGCAGGCCTTACTTCAGTTCAAATAACAGCAATTAAGAACACCAAATAATCCAGCATGTGTTCTCTTAAAGTAACTACAAAATATGCATCACTACATCAGTTCAAACCGCCAAGCTATATGCCTTCTAACACCCAAATAATTTTGCACTTCTATCCCATTAGTTAACCATTAGGTGGGCTACCAGTAGCTTATTGCAGTGATGTTTTCCATTATGTCCAGAAAATGTTTCCCATTTGGCAGAGTACTGGTGATGTTGGTTGGTAAAACAAAGGAGTGAGGCTTATGGATTGTGGGTTCTTGTTGTTGCTTTGCCTCTTCTTTGCCCCGAGCTTCTTTCTCCTTGTGAGTAACCCTATTGTTTTGAAGAAATAGTAGCCAATTAGATGGGAAATTGGTTTACCGTGGCTGAGGTTTTTGCAGTGGTTTCAGATGAAATTTTTGTAGCTATAGAATACAGTGTATATGGGCAGCAGGGACAGCAGGTTTGCTGTGCCCAGCCTGCTGTGAAAGCAGGTAGCCTGAATACTGGACAATGGTATAAAACTTTCAAAATACAGAAAGGAGCTTTTAATTACAATCTTTTTCTCATTTCACAAAGATACATGTGGGAAGATTTAGATGTAGGAGACCCCAACAGCCTTTATGGTGTCTGTGTGCGTTCCTTCCTCTCTGAGGGTTGTCTGTGCTTAATAAATCAGTGACTGTGTGCAAAGGTATGTTGCGTCCTAGTTTTGGAGAAGTAAAATTTGAAGAACAAAATCTGAGTTTCTGAGAGTTTCTATGCCTATGACCAATGTAGTAATCTAAAAATTAGAATCAAAGTGGGATCTAATCACACAAAGCTCACTTAGATCATTATAGAAAAACTGATATTTCCTAGGGTTAGGAAACAGGTGTCCAACCAAATCTGACAGATCTCTGGAAGTAAGCTTTTCTCTCCAGCACATACAAATAAAGTCTTTTGTTGATGGAGGGGGTGGGGAGGGGCAGAGGAGAAATTATGGGGAAGGAAGAAATGATGTCCTTTTAGGGATTCTGTGCCATATGTCCCTCTCTGCCTCCTGAAAGGGTCCAGCACACTTTAGTGTGAGAAAGACACCGTGTTCTGTATTGTTAGTCTGGCCAGCAATAGCATGGCTGGGAGCTGCACAGATCTCCAGTGGATTTTTCCACAACATGTATTTTTATGAGTCTGGACAGGCTCTGCATTTGCCTCCTCCTGTTTTTCTCCTTGCTGTAGTTGTACTTTGGCCTGTTGTTCTCCCAGTGGGTCTTTCATTTTAAAATTATTGTTATAAGTGTGCTGGAGTCACAAGGAAGAACCTGCGTGGGTATTAGGTCATGCATTTTCTTAGCAAGTTCTATACATTACATAGGCATGTAGCATATCCCCATGAGCAACTTCTTGCTTGTTTTAATTACTAAATAAATTAACTGTGAATATCAAGCAAGATCTTCAAGCAATCCGTCTACTAGACAAGAGAAGGCATTCAGAAGGTATGAAGGAAGTGAAAATAAGTTGGGCATGTGCTTAAGTGTTTTGCCACTTTTGCTGAGACTGATTTTTCACAGCTACAAAACTGTATCATTCTCATTTGTCACCCTGCCCTCACCCAGGGACTCAGGGTCCTCCAGAATAAGAGCCCTGTCAGCCAGCTGAAGCCATGCACTGTGTAACAAATTTCTAATGTCCCCAAAGGTGGCCTCAAATAATTTTAATAAATCTTTAGCAATGTATCTTCTGTATCTCAAATATGTAAAGGTCAGACGGTGCTATTCTGACTGACCCCGACCCTTAGCTATTTCCTCCGTGATTGTAGCAGGATTGCTCGGGAAGTAATTTACAGCACTTGTGACCAGCAGAGGCAGAGCCTGGCCATTCAGCCTTTTTGCTGGTGCCAGGCAGTGGTTGGTGTTTCCCCAGCCACTCCTGATTTGCAGTGCTCAGGGGAGAGGAGGCACCTTGTCCGCAGGGTGCAGCACAGCCCTGCCAGAGCATGCTGCTAGCACCGCTTGTCTGCGGATTTAATGGGGCTGCCTCTGTTTTAGACAGAGCTTCTTTGCGCCCTTGCTTCCCGGCTCCCCCTAGGCGATTTCCTTGTTTGGTTTTAACATTTTAATTTCGACAAAACCTTAATGCAGCGCTTCACCTGCTGACTGGGTGTAACAGCTCTGCAGCAAATGGGGAAAATAAAAAGGTGCTTAGCTCAGCTGAAGTCCCTCTCTTGCTGCCATAAAATTAATTGTTATCATTATCTAGCTGCTTTCTGGAGACCATCAACTTACCTGCTACACAAACTGTAACGGCAGTAACAGCAGCTGGACCTGACATATAGCCCTGCCCTCGATGTATTAAATCATTCTGATGTAATGTCTCACAAACCACATGACTCACCTATTAAACCTTTTCAGAGGCATGTGCTCTGGCAGGAGGAGAGAGCTTATAATGAGGCCAAACACACAGATAAAAGGAACATATTATGAAAACAAGCTATTGAAGCCGTGCATGCTAATTTGAGCAAATGCATTTGGACATGTAAGAGCTTTGCTGCTTCTGTGTAAAATATTTCCAATTCCTTACTTCCCATTGCAAAGCTGATTGAGTCAGCAGCAGCTTGCCACTTGCATTCCAGGTGGCGTGATGTCTCCTCGTGCACTAACTCATATAGGTCATTAATATGCTAAATAAGTTGTAGCCAATTGGCTCCCATGGTGACAGCTCCAAAAGCTTCATGAATAATCAATGGAGCACCTGGAGGCATGAAATTTTCATACAAAGAGTTTCTAGACTTTTGCATTAAGCTCTGAGCAGGGACAGACAAGTGATAGACATGACTGGCACTTTGAGGAGTTTCAAAAATAAGAAGTGGTTTTTTTTAAAGAAAATAGCATTTCTTTTAAATGGAAGCATTTCTAAGAAAGGCACCTTAAGTGATTCCCTTGCCATTTTTTGGACAGAAACATGTTTTAGAGCTGGTGAGGACGAGTGGGAATACTTCAGCTATTGTATACAATCTGCAATAAACTCATCACAGAACAGCAATGATTCACTGACAGAATTAAACAGTTCCAACCGTAGATAATTAATAAATGATGACTGCTTTTCCCTATTTTTTTCTGAAAGAAATGATATGCCTATAGAGTTCAGAAGTAAAGTTCACCTGATCTAAGTAACACTGTCAATTGTTGTGATCGTGGTCTCAGTTCATCCACTTAAAAGCATGTGCCTTTCTGACATTGTTTCCTTTTTAAGTACTAATGTGTTATCTCATAGACCCTTTGAAACAACTGCATTACTGAAACAAGCAAACCACAGGCAGGACATGTTTTACTGTTTGATTGAGCAGACCAGAAAATTAGTAAAGCTTCCCATAGGGACTAGGAGGATGGTAGATGTAGTCCTGCCCCATGCTTTTCCCAAATCAGCTTGTTCCTCACACGTTCCCAGTGCTGGCAAAAAAGAAACAGGAGATGTGCTGCGCAGTCAGTATGTGTATAGAGATAGCTTTAAGAAATGAGGCAGCTCCGGTATTTCCCCTTCCACATGGGACTGTTGTGCACAGGAAACTCTCTTGAAGGAATCTAGTGCTGGAGGAGCTGTGGGACCCTGCCCCTCCAAAGCTTTGTCCCACTGTCCAGTTCTCTGTTGTGAGCATTAACTTATGCAGATGCACTGGGAGGAGCAAGGGAAAGTGCCAGTCCTTCATCTCTGCTTGACATATTTTTCACACAACTGCTGAGAAGACAGCAATGGCCTCAGCCACTCCTTCTGGTACTTCTATGGGCAGTTTTCCAATCCCTTCCTGCAGAGCCTGCAAATTAAATGTACTTCTGTCTCAGCTGTGTTTGGGGTGTTTCAGATGAGATTCTCAGAAAATATTTGTGCTTTTGCCATCTATTCTTACATGATGTCAATCTGGGTCATCAGTAAAGGAGTTGGAGTGTTTAGGCTGTGGAAATACAACAAACATCACCATGATTCTCATGTACAAGAGTTTTGATGGTGATGAAAATGTATAGATGTTTGAGCTAATCAGAACTGGCACAGCTTGTGTTGGCTGAGTAACTTAGAAATCTCCGGTTTTCCACCTTGAACTCTTCTATAAGTAGAAAAAAAGAGCATAAATATATTGAGAACATGGCCCCACATAAGCAGGGGCAACCCTGCTTATCAGAACTGTACAAAATATTTTTTTAATGTTTTCTAAAGTAACAGAACTACATATTGTAATTTTTTAGTATTATCTTGATAACAAATAACTTACACTGTTCTCACTTTGTACAATGTTGTTCTCTTAAACATGTTGTATTATATGTTTTAGCATGCAAAAAAACATTCTCACATGAATGTGCACACAGACTTACATGCACACATACCAGTCAACTACACAACTTTCTCTTGAGAATACTAAAAAGTATTGAAGGTGTCTTCACGAGTGTCTTGACTTAGACACAAATATCCTGAAATCCTCTAGCTCTTTCATTCATAAAGGATCAAAGCAGAGATTTTCCAGATCAGTTTCTCAAGGAGAAACTTAAAATATCTACATCAGTAGAGTAATGGCATTAACTTCTAAGGTCTCTTAATGGAGGGAGAGAAATTGTCATCAAAAAACCATGAAAGAAGGAATACCATTTTTAGACGGAAACAATTACAAAAATAATATTTTGACCCCCTCACTCTTTGGAGGTGAGGTGAACAGTGTGCTTCTCACTGAAACATGTTAGGAAGGTGAACCTCCACAGCTCAGTTCCATAGGCTGTAAGAGTTTGCTCAAGTCCTCCAAAAACAATGATTTCCAAGGCAAAACACATCTGCCAGGATGATTAACTTTCTTCTTCATAAAGAGAAACAATCTGATAAAAAGTAATAGCATAAATGATGCCCACATCATCTTCTTGCAAAATTCTTCCACACAGCATTGTATGGTACTGTAGGTGTACCTTGTGTCTACATCTCAGGTGAAGAGAGCTTGAAGCAGGTGGGGAACTGAGCAGGAAGGATATCACCACACATCTGCCTTCACAAAAAAATGTGATCAGTATTACACATCCTCAAAGACTGTCTCATGAGAGCTGGGGAATATGGCTGGTGAGTCACAGGGTCTCTACACTTGTATTCACTTTGGCCATGATAGAATTAATTTTTTTCATAGTAGCTGGTATGGTGCAATGTTTTGGATTTGTGATTAAACAAAAATGTGTTAAAAACCTGCAGTGACCAAAGAAATATGCCATACCATATGACACTGCTCACCAATAAAAGCTGGATGAAGAAGGAGGAAGGCAAGGACATTTGATGTTACGTTTATGTTCGCAAATAGCCGTCACACATGATAGAGCCCTGCTTTTTTGGACAGAGCTGAATACCTGCCTGCCTATGGGAAGTAGTAAATGAATTTCCTGTTCTCATTTACTTTGTTTTTTCTTTACCTATTAAAACATTTTTTCTCACTTTTACCCTTCTGATTCTCTCCCTCCGTGGGGGAGTCAGTGGGTGGCTGCGTGGCACTGAGCTGCCTACCAGGGTTAAACACCACCAGTACCATATCTCAGAAGCATCTGGGGGGCACTGGAAAGCTCCTGACTAAAAATGAAGAATATTTTTTTCTTCCTGGGTTGCCGTCCTCAGTTTCCCAGAGACCACTGTAGAGTAGGTAAACCTTAAAAAGATCTCATATCTGCTGCCTTCAGGTTTGTCTGTATAAGATTTTCCTTTCCCAAATTTGCTTTCAGAGTTCTGTGTGCCAGATTTACTAAGCTTTGCAGCTTTGTTACCACATCCAGAACATATCGATTTAGAACCCCACACTGATTGTATGTTTAAGAAATGAAATGCCATGTTGTATATAAATATCTTTCCATTTGAAAAATAAAGTGCACAATTTAAAATAAGGAGAGTAAATACTTGCAATGACTGAGAGAAAATAAGGAAAGTGGTGAAATTCATGCATGGCTTGTTGTGACTCTGTACATGTTACGCCTTACTAATGTGTTACATGGAATAACATCTATAAAGCATGCTCTCTTCTCTTTAAACTTAAACTCTACAGTCTGTGAAAGAATCTTATATGAGATAATTACTAACAGGGATAAAAGCTTGACTTTGACATTTTGAACATGCATCTTTCTAAATTCTGTTAGAGTCATTTGCAGTATCCAAGCAGCTATAAAACAGATTGGTGGCATCTCTTCTGACATATTTTTTGTGTTCAAGTCCTCTGTGCTGTAAGCATAACACAACTACTTGTGCTGTTTAAATGACTTCCTAGATCACAGCTGAAAACTTGCCCTCACCAAAAAGGACAGAAATGTCGTTGAATTGAATTACAGTAGAATTTCTTCTCATATATTTGTAAAACCTGTTCTGATTGAAGGTTCAGTGGAAGTCTGAAGATAACTGTGTTGGTGATTAATCTGTCAATGTGACTGATATTTTAAAAATATATCTGAGTAGAAGATTTTTTTTTCCACTCAAGAACAGCAGCATCTTCTGTGCTCTGCCAGCCTTGTCTTAGGATCACCTTGCATAACACCTCGGAAGACGCAATTACTGACTCTTGCACTAGAGCTGGGACTTGGCTGGGTCTACACTCTGCCTCTGTAACAGAGCAAAGCCCAGACATTCCCACCCAGAAACCACTCCAGCAAGTTTGACAGCCTAAATGGGCTGAGGATCAAGGCAGTGCAGCAGCATGAAAATAAATAACATAGATCAGCAGCAGTGAAGACTGAGGAGCTGCTGTTGACCTTGACTAGGTCTGTGGTTCATTTTCCCTGTTATAAATAAAAAATTGCTTCATCCCTTTTAAAGCTTTGATAATTTTGGATAAAAAGCATAGAACAGTTTTAAAAAAATAAGCTTTATAGTTTATTTGATACAGAAGTTCTTTTTATCCTGAGGGCACTATGCTGTGTCTACTGGGTTTGTTGTCCTCATTGTTCCTCTTGGATCATTATTCAGACAGAAACATAAGAAAAAGAAATGTTAAAAACCTGTGTTTTGTCAAAATTCCATTTTAATGAATTTAAAGAGAATCTGTCAGGAAATAAAACATATCTGATTGCCATAGGAAGACTTAGTTTGCACAGTCACTGTGTTCCATCATGAAGCTACTAAATGTTGCAGCTGCCATACAAGTTTGGGAGAATTTTTCTGCCTTTAGATTGAAAACAAGCTTCCCAGAGTGCAAATCTGAGGCTCTGGGATTTTCCTGTGGCCAAAAGCTTCAGACCTTACTGTCCACTTCCTGAAGAAATTTCCTAGATTCACAGATGTTTTCAGTAAATACATAGCTGATGTTGCAGGTTCACCTAAGTAAGAAAACCCACAGACACATTTTATATTACAAAAGGTAAGACATTACAAAATTGATGGAAACGACAGAGTCTATTCTCAAGCAGCCTCACACCATCACAAACACCTTCATTCACCAGGTAGTACTGTTTTTGACAAGTTCCATTTTGATTAGAACCTCCCCTGACTTGGACCAGGTTTCCATGTTCAGTTAACAGAATCATTGCTACAGGTTTAATGTCTGCCAAGTACTGCGTTTATGGGGATCACAAAGTAAATATTAAATTTTGCATTCTTTTGTGCATAGTACAGCACGTTTTTCTAGATATCTCACAGACCCAATCCCACAAAGAACTGAAATTTCATTGAGCTTTCCACTTTGCCATGGGAATATATGGGGGACTGATGTAGGAACATAATTGCTCTTTTCAGACAGTCACTGTCTGCTGTACTCCTGCAGTGTGTCTGTCTACATGTGAGATATATTTCTTAGGTCCACTTTAAATCAATGAAAGAGAAATAAATATTTTAGGGGTCCAGTTCATATGATCCACCCTAAACACACGCTCAAGGAGTAGGTCAGTCATTCTTTCATTCCTTTCCATTGCCTCAAAAGTGACCAAGGTTGAATAGTTAAGCTGTAGATGTCTAACCTGTAAACATTTCCATGTGGAGAGATGAATCCTCACTGCAGAGACTAGCACATCTTTTTAATCAAAATCACAGAAAAATCAGTGAGATATGGATACTTGGATGATATATGTACTCTATTTAGAAGGTGGTTTAAAAACCTCTTTCTTAATTGCTTATGTAATCATAGTAATGTTATGTTTTATTATGATCTTTTCAAACATAACAGTAAATAATTGTGAAGCAATATTTGAGTCTCTCATAGCTATGGCAATTAAGCTGAGCAGAATTATAAATTATAGAGGAACATTTACAAAAAATGACAAGAATATTCTAGAGCTTTGTCTACAGTACAGGTTATTCCTGGATGTCAGGTTATCCAGTGGCATACATATTCTTTTACAGTTGTCATGTAAAAAATCTTAGATATGCTTATCTGAGACTTGTGTCAGTTGTTTGTTTATTGTCGACTATTACAGTAAATTATATTTAAAATCTACTAATTCTGGACAGTATTTAATCTTCTAAGTTTCAAAGGGTACATAATGTCCAATAAGAGGTATCGAAGATCATGACCCTGGTCGCAGCTTCTCTCAGAATCTGTTACTTGTTTGCTGTTTTTTTTTTTTGTTTTTTTTTTTGTTTTTTTTGTTTGTTTGTTTGTTTTGTTTGATTGTTTTTGGGTTTTTGTTTGTTTGTTTGTTTTTGGTTTTGTTTTTTGGGGGTTTTTTGTGTGTGTTTCTGTTTTGTTTTGTTTTGTTTTTTTTTTGTTTTTTGTTTTTTTTGTTTTGTTCACAATGTTATCTGAAATAGGAGGCAATGGCCTATATCAGTGGAAAGACCCTGAGTAAGACTTTGAACTGGTCTGATTCAGACTGGTGGTTTGCCTGCAGAACTGCAGCACATCATAGGCTTCAGAAATCAAAGCAACACATCCTGCCATCTAATTTGACCCTCTGCATTTCAAATGGTCTTCTGTTCCTATTCATCTTCAAGACATGATAGTTCAGGAACACAACATTTTTCAGTACTTAGTTTCTGAACTTGGTCCTCCCCTCTATCAGTATTTGTTGCTACCTCTAAGCAGTAGACATGGGTCTGCTGTGCACAGGTGGATTTTTTGCACGTGGAAATGGAGCCCACTACAAACCCCTCTGCTGAAGGCCAGTTCGCTGTCACCTGCCCCTCCCTCCCCTCACCATATTATGAGGAAGAACCATGTGTCAGCTTCAAATAGACTGGTGCAGCGTGTTGCCACAGCTGGAGAAGTCTCTTGAAGCAGTTCAGGTGCCAGGAGCTGCCTCCACGTGGGGCTGGAGGTCTGCTGCTCTGGCATCTAGCCTGAGAGAGCAGCTGTGCTCCCTGCTGCCTGAATGTGAATACTTGATCCTTCAACCTGTGCTTAGCTGCCTTAACGCCTTTTCATTATGTTCCATGTTTCAAACAGTAATTTTTTACTTGTAAGAGTAGGTGGGGCCATTGAATCAACGTTTTCAAATACTCATATATGTTTTCATCAAATCCTGGAGAATCTTTTGTCATCCTTCAGCATGCAATGACTCCATATCATATTTGTTTCATGTTCTCCAGACTCAGCTGTGAACTGAGGTCTTGGGAACCAGAGACTGGAAGGGGTTTATTGCCACAGCAAGCACCTGTTCCCCAGATGATTTACTTCCCCTTGGATTTTGCATACGGACCTGACAGACGAGATCTCCTCCATGGAGGACACAGAAATGCAAAATTATTGTGAGGCCTCTGCAATCGTCTTCTCTATTCTGTGTGACAAGGTCTACTCTCACCACAACCCCTCTCTCACTTATTTGTCTCCCATTACTCTCTGATCTCTGCTTGTATACATGTACAAAGATTTTTTTGTCAGCATTTTCCTATCCAGCCATACTTGTAGTTCTTGGTTAGAAGGGGAGTGTATTCCACCTTTTAGTGAAAGCAGAGAGTGTATGGTGAACCTATTCTCAGGAGGAGCTGTGAGATGGTACCAGTGCATAGCCCACATTTGTGCAGGGGGAGCCCATTCTCACATGGGGATATGTTCTGGTCACCACTGAAGCAGCCTGGACAAGCATGCTGAATGAAGGTATAATTTTCAGAAATATTTAGCTCCAGACTGTAACTGACCTGAGAGTTTTACAGGCTTTTAGGATTTGCCAATATTTGATTGACTTTACACAGTGGCAGTAAAGGTCACTTTTGTTTTACAAAAATGGCCTCTTTGTCAAATTTCTCAACCACAATGGTGTAAGAGTTGCTCACCAGTGATTTTTAGCATGAAGAACACAGTGTGTGTCCCACAGCCTTGTTTTCAGACATGACTAAATTCTCCTCTGACATTCACTCCTTTCTTACACTGCTCCTTTCCAATGAAACAACCTACTTGAATTTACCATTTTCTGTGCTTGATGGGAACTGTCAAACAATCCTAAAATAGGCATTATTATCAGCAACCATTATATCCAAGGCAGCTTACTTCAGTAATGAATAAATATCCGTTCTCCTTCCACCCACAGATACACACCTGTCATTAGTGACAATCACAAACTATGCGACACATTTCTGTGGGCAGGACTTTAATTATTTCCCTCAGTTTCCCCTTCCATCTCCTTAGAAAACTTGCCAGCTTAATCAGTTGTGTCTGAGTTGGAAGTGTGCTGATTTAGAAGGAAAGAGCTTGTTAAAGGGTCTTTTAAGAGATCGGGCACGCTGTAGGTGTAGAGTTAAAATTAATGGCATCTGGGCTGAGGTGTGCAGTAGCTGCGATAGCTGTGACAGATGTAGTGCAGCTGCAGATTACACAGCGGTGCAGTCACCCCATGTCACGTGTCTGGGATGTGTGTCATCCCCAGCAGCTTATCTGTGGAGAGAAAAAGGGCTGATGGTAAGCCTGTCCTAAGACAGACAGGACTGAGAACCACCCCTAAGGTAATAACAATTGCTAGCAAGGTCTAGTTACGTTAAAGGAAGAAAAAAAAACACAATGTATTTTTAATATTTAGCAGTTGCCTTGAACTTGTCTCAGCACAGTGACTTCAGTGATTTTCTGGACTGACAAAGTGTATTTTCTCTGGAGCTCGTTACAGAGCTGGGCTGGGTCAGCAGCAAAGTGGTTTCATGTAAAGACTTGAAACAAGGGAAGGCAGAGGATTTTCAAGCCAGCTCAAGAAAGACATTCAGTACTAAGGGGGCACTGACAAAGAAGCTGCAGAGACAGTTGCAAAAGAATTTATCACATAAAATATGTGCAATGCTACACGGAGCTTGTATATGTAATATTCATAAGACTGTCTATTAGACAGTCTTCCTCGAGATTTTGAAGCTGTCTGAAATCTGCCGACTTTCAAACCACTTAAATATAATAAAGCCTGCACTGATTATATCATAATTGCTGACATTTGGTGTCTGTCAGTCTGAAATAACTTTTCCTCCTTGCTATAATTTCCTCTGAGAAGCAAAGCAGAGTCAGTGATTTTCCACAAAGCATTCTCCAAACAGCTCCTGTCTGAATGTCTTGGTGATTTCTTTCTGAGGTCAAACACTCTTGCCCAAAAACTTTCCCTTTCTCCCCACTTTTCATGCATTTTTTTGTCTGGTACTTCTAAGTCTGATACTCTTGAGTGACAAACTGGAGTGCTACCTGTGTATAAAAGAATGTTATTAAAAATCTCAAAAAGATCTTATTAATATTTTATTAGCATTTCTTTTCTTCCTCAGACTGAATGACAGCTTACCCAAGATAGCTGATTTTAATTATTTTTTTCAACCTGTGTTCCTCTTGTCACTGTCTCTTCCAGCATCAATTCAGTCAGATGTTTTTCTTTATTATTATCATAAGGCCTCAGCAGCCTATAATTACTCTAAAGAATTTCTTATCTTTTATTTTTGAAGCTTAGATTTTCCTATCTTTTAATTTTCTTTTTTTATTAATATATTTTGGTAAGATCTGTAATTAACCTTGCAGCTGTTGATGTTCTGCTTCAGTCTGTAACTATTATACTTCATGTAGCTTCTCTCTGTTACCCCCCGCCCTTTTTCCCATGAGACTGTTGGTGGAGGGCTGGTTAGGGTAATGATATTCTTGTCTTCAAAGCAATGAACAAAATGTATACAACAAATTCCTTTTGGAATTGCTTTGAAAAATCCATTTTTAATGCTAAGATGATTAAAATACTGCTCTTCATAGCACACAGTGCGCATTTCCAGGCATTTCCAACCTGCAGTTTCCTAGCGTTTGCTGAGGACGGGTGATGTAGAGGAGATGGCTGCATGGTGGTGTCTGTGTGGCAGCCTCTGCTTCCTGAGAAGGGGCCCTATACAAAGCTTCTGTCTGGGAGGGGACCATGCCTGACAGAAATCAAATGTAAATAATTGCATAGGTTACATGACTACACTGCTCTCCCTGGAAATGAGTCTGTGCCTTCTATTCGAGAGATGGAATTACAGAAGTAGGAGAAAAGTTGTTTCAGATCGGTGATGAAAAATATATAATGAGGCTACTCTCAAGATACCTGCCTTGTCATTAGAAATAAAAGGCTTCTTTCAGGATAATTTATTATTTCCCAGAATTATGATTTGTGGTAGGGTAAATCCAGATGCTATGTTTCCATGATAATTTTCCATTCTTACATTTTTACAGAGGTGCACTTGTCTTGGGGACACTGATTGACATCACTGTGCTTGTAACATCTCTAAGACATTTCTTTTTGAAAAGAAGAAAACTACTCCCAAACAGAACACATTAGAAACATATTTAGTGGAGGTATTGTATCAGCATTTTAAGACTTCAGTTTAACCTTTCCCATGGACTACTGAGAGAAAGTTGGTCCTCCAGTGATGGAGAAAGTAGACAGAGGTTGTTACAGATAGATTATAGTCTCAATACTCTCCTTGAAGGCTTCTACAATGACCTTTACTGTGATATGCAGAGGCCACCTAGTTTATTAGTTAAAGATCACTCAGGCCTTTCAAAATCTCAGGTGTGAACTCCTGAGAAGAGATTATGGATTTTGAGGTGACATATGTCATGATTTTAAGTTGTGTCCCACAGCACAAGGACAAAATGAAAACTCTACCTGTTTAATTTCTCCTGTGTCATACATAGGGAATATGCAGCTCTTTATATGTTGATTGCTTCCTAACCTTTAGAGCTTATGATAAAAAAAGACAATATAAAAGACATTTTTAAAAGCAGTTGTCATGGTGCTTGCACGCTAACCTAATTCTTTATTTGTTTCAGGGTTTGGTTTCAGTATTTTCTGAAAATTTTTGGTAAGGAAAATCAGAACTGGGAGAAATTAGAGCAAGGAGCAAAAGTCACCTTAGCTACCTTCAGCTGTTTAACTGCAGTGAAAGCTGGTGGCCTGAGTTCACCATACTGATGGTGAAAAGGGCCATTTCAAGGAGCAGTTCATCCTATCTTCAGACACATACCTAAAACTGATGAGCGAATTTACTTCTAAAGATACTTTTCTCCAAGGTTTCATGTTGTGCATCTTGAAGATGCACATTCTATAAGAAGCACAGCTTAAACACTTTTTAACAGGTAATTTTACACGTGGTGAGCCTTTCCCATGCAACTAAGTGAGAAGCAGGTGTGAAATTTAGTTAGACTGTCCCAAGTACTCATATCACTGATATTTATATATTCCTGAGACAATAATAAAGATGTCTCAGTGAACATCTGTGAAATCTTTTGAAAAGTGTCCCAAGCAGAAAAAAATAAATAAATTACCAAATGTTGGGGGGAAAAAAAAAAGCAAAAAAAAAAAAAATTAAAAGCAGACAGAGCAAAATCCGATAGCTCTTTTTTAAATGCAGCAGCTCTCTGAACATCATTTGCTGTACTCAGCAGTTCGTTTCAATGCACACAGTCTTTGGGACTATAAAAGAAAAGGGTAATATGAAAACTCCCATCATATGTTACAGCTCAACTTGTGTTAGGTAGCAAATTCATTAGAGTCTGGTACTTTCTTACTGTATCCTAGGAAACAGGAGTCAGTTGAAAGTCTAACTATAAGCCACAATGGAGATAAAGATTTCCTCTATCGTAGCACAGATGTAAGTCTACACTACACTTCATTACATGTTACTGCTCTACTAACAAATCTAGCTGCTCTCTCTCTCTCATTTGGTTTCTCTCCATAGATCTTGTCAAATGCCAGGATGTGCTGTGGCAGTCAAACATTTGAATTCTCTCCTTTAGGCTGGATCAGTATTAGATGTGAAACCATGATGTTCAGTCATTGCATTTTCTGGTGCCAGGCAACTCCAATCTTTGGAGTTCATGCAATGGTATGAACGCAGTGTTCTTGAAATTAAATGATATTGTCCATGTCAACTAACAAGAATTAACCTCTGAAGAAAAAATGCAACAAGATAAGGAATTCCAAATGGCAGCTGACATGTATTTCTGTCTTACCAAATTCCCTCCATATTACCCTGGTTTTTAGTCCAGGTTCCTCCGGCTTTCCTCTCCAAATTTGTTATCTGGCAGAAAAAGCACTTTTTCCAATTCAGACAAGATTGTTTCCTTTGTCTGTGTTGAAGAACCTTTTCTGCTCAGGTCCAAATTTGTTTTGGGAACAGCTGACATCAGTGAAAAAATTGTCAAAGCAAATAGTTTTGGCATTGTCAGAAAACCAGGTACAGTCAACGAAATTATCAGGTAGAGGGTTGAAAATAAACCAAAGCAAGTAATTGTTCATAGTGTATAATTGAGTTGTGGTGAAACTCAAAACAATAAATGCTTTTAGGAAGGAAATAGGCAAATTTATGGAGGACAAGTTCTTTGGGGACTACTCAATGCAAGGGTCAGATTTGACCTTTCCTTGAGCACTACTGACAACAGCTGACAGCAGCTTCCTGGAGTGGGTTAGTTCTTGTTCTGGCTCAAAATTGTCAGTCCTATTTTCTTGAATCCCTTTAGTGTTTGATGAAATATGGCTATCCTGAGATGCTCTTTCTTTTCCATCTATTTTTCCAGATAGACCTTTAGTGGGTCTAAACCTGTGCAGAACACACCTTTTATGTACAATATGATGAGTTTTGTTCCAATCTACCAGTTCTCCCTTTTTGGTAATTTTGCAGTCTATTCTTTGAAGTTTTTACATACAAGCTGTAGACTAAACTGATTGGAAAGATTATTTGCTTGATATGTCAGTAAAGATTTAAATAATACTTTGTGGTCTCATGCTTGAAAAAAAGACACACCTCCTCTATTTACCAAGATTGCAAAAATTATATTAATTGCAATGAAAAAGAAATCACACTTTACACTTAGACAGTGCAAGTTTCAAAGAATCAGAAATGAAAGAGACTAATGAAGTTTTTGGCTGCAAGGCAGGTTCAGTGTAGGCTCCTTGATGTTCATTTTCCATTGTTTCAACCATTTCTCCTGGTGAACTGTTTTACATGCAGAAAATGATATGTGAAAATAAAAATGAAGTACTTGAATCTGTTACTACACTCATTACAACATTAGTTTTTTAGTGGTTTTAGAAATAATGGTTTTATCTTACCTTTCTTGCAGAAGAATTCCTTGGAAAAGCTGAGAAGTGGATGAGTAAGACAGCTCAGTCTGCTGAACCATGAACTTCATTTTCTTGACTCCAACTTTCAGAGCCATAAGGAGATATAGTAGGCTGTCTGAAAGAACACCGTTGTCCAATTTTTCCATCACCAGAATGGCAATAAAAGTAGTATGCATATTAATTACTCACTGATTACTGTACTGACAGAATACAATAAAGTATTCCTGTATGTGGCTTTTGTAAATATATGTCATCACACTGTTTCATGGTTCTGAAGTATTCCAGGTTTTCCTTTAAAAGGAAGCACTAGAAAAAAAGTTTAGCGTCCAAGGCAGATCCTGTAACTTATATATTATTATTATTAATGCTGTTGTTGATCACAAAAGCCCAGGGTCACAGTTTCTGGGGTTTCTAATCCATCTCAACAAAGACAAAGGCACAATCTCTCTCCCAAAGGTATCGCAAACTGGTGTGAAACGCAAAAATTTGAGACACAGTCCATAAAATGAAGATGAGTTTTCAAGGTGATGGAGAAGGAGAGCAGCAGAAATACAGTCCTGCGATTATGTACATTAATTTTGCATACAACTTGATGGATAGGTTTTGGTTTTGTTTTCTTTTTTGTTGTTGCTTTTCTCTTTTTTTGTTTTGGTTTGGTTTTTGGGGGGGTTGAAGTGTTTTTCTGTTTGTTTTCATTTGTTTTTTTAATTTGGTTTCATTTGTGGGGGTTTTTTTTGTTTGTTTTAATAAATAAGTACAGTTGTTCTACTGTAGTGCATTGGTGAGCCTGGGGTAAATACAGCAGATGCACTGAGTTCTGGGACAATCCAAACAGAGCAATGGACTTCTGGCTTAGGCCTATGATTAGATCTTTTCTTTAAAATAAAGCTGTGTTTGTGCAGTTTCACTCATCCATCTGGATAACTTGAAAATAACTGTTTCTGCTTCTGAGTGTCTTGTTATAATTTGAAGTGTCTCAGCACTGCCACTCTATTTTAAGCCTTTAAAAATTAATAACCTCCTTAGCAAAATGTTATTGTCTGGTTGCTTTTGGAAATTCGAGGATCATGACAGAGCTGTTGCACTGCTTCTGAAATTTCAGCCATTTTATCTAAAAGTAAGAAAAGAAATTGGAGATTAGCTGCTGCAGTGCTTTTTTCCTGTTCTGTAATCTTATTGATATAGGGACACAGGCTCTGGTTTTGTATACTTAGATTGAGATCCAACATGACTTGTGATAAAACAATTATTCTGTTTTTACCATGGCTTAAACACATCCAGAATTTGGAAAGATAGGTGTTATTTTGGTTTATGTTTGTTTTTTACAAGTTGCTGTGGGTTACAGTCACATTTTCATTACTGTTTTATTATTGTTTAGTCACATGAGTTTTGGATTTCAAGTTTGTCATCTTATTTCTGCAAAATAATAGTTTATTTCTTGCCTTTTTCACCAGTGTCAGACCAGTTCCATTAAAGTGTTCTCCATGACAGGAAGAAATTTCTTGCCATCACAACTAAACACAGGGGAGAATAAAGTGAAATTTACCAAAGACACTATTTCAGTGCATCACAATATAAGTACTTTATCTGTTCAATGCATTGCTTTGCTGAGTTGCAGTCATTTTCATTATTTTTCAGCTAACTTTTTTTCCTTTCTTTTTTTTTAAGCATGAACCCCTGAAAAACAAATGTGAGCTTCCTGATAATGTCCTTTTCTTTTCTTAGTTACCTTTGAAATCTCTCAGGAAATTTCTCCTAGATAACTGATAGTCCACACATTGAAAATTACTTTGCTGTAAGAAAGATAATGTTCAATAGCAATGTGTTGCTGTTTGAGAATTTCTCTGTCTTTATCTTAAGTCATTCTTTAATCCCTGTTTCACACACGTTGAGTATTTTAATGGAACCTTCTCTTGGCTTCATGGATACTTCCATTTGTACTAGTGTTCTTTTGAAAGTGGGCAGGTTCCCACAAAATGCTAATCACAGGGGTGCTGGGGGGTAACACAGTGCAGGCAGAAGTTGCATACCATGCTCCCTGCTCTGCTTTGAAAAGCAGGAGCAGACAAGGCTAAAGGAGGATGGAGCTGAAGTACAAACATCCCAGTGATGTAACATGCTTTCAATTTGAGCACTTCAGCTGGACTCCTTAATGATATGTTTGTTCACAGTTCATCTCCTGGCTCTTCCAGTATTTCTTACATTTGTCTCAGTAGAGCAACTATAGTAACAGCAGACTTTTTAAAAATGTGGATCTTTGCCCACCAAGTGCTGGACTGATGTGCCTATTATTTTAATATGAAGGACTCGTATCTACATTTTTAATGGTTTGGGGACTCTAGTTAATTCATCTTTTTTCACTTTTCTCCCAAGAAGCCACCAAAAGATAAAAAAACCCAAAAAAACACAAACAAACAAACCCAAAGAACTGTGAGAGGGAAAAAAAATTATACTCTAAACATGTGGTATACATGATAGTAACAGCTGCAGGCCCGTTGACAATATAATACCACTGCAATCCCCAGGATATAACTTAGATACTGAATTTCAGACTGCAGAAGAATGGCACTTGAAGATTCTTGAAAAGAATTATGTTTGGAAGGGGAAAGAAAGTTTAAGTAAAACAGAGAAAGTATGCTGGTGGTCCAGTGCAGAAACCCCAAATACAAATTGTTAAAAAAAGAGAAAAGTTAATATGCTCACAATAAACACATTTGGCTGATATGCACGTTTTCCCCACTATTATCTAAAAGTTTCAGGGTTTGTTTGTTTTTAGTGCAGTTAGGGACTGAAGAACATGGTGAAGGCTTTTGCTTTTGCATTGATATGATGTTAGTAAGCAGTGAACACATGCTAATAAGCAATGGCAGGAATTAAAATAATATCAATGACAAAACTGAAGAATATTGAGAGCAAGATCCCTCTTTTCTATTTCTCTTCCGTTACAATGAGCAAATGTTAACAGCAGTTGTGAGACAATTTTTAATCTTTTTTCTCTTCTTTAATTACAGTGATTGCCTTCAAAAAGAACTAATTGCAAATCATACCTGCTTCAAGAAATAAAACCGTAGACTTTGTTCCAGTTTCTACTCTGCTAAAAGTCCCTCCTCTCCCCCAGAAAATTAAGTAAATTAAACAAGTTTGTTTACAGTATGATATCTGCTTCTTACTTCTGCTAAACCCGTTAGTTTTATGGGATAAACAGTTCTTAGAGAAGATAAAAAACTGCATTAACTCCTTGTCTCTAGTAATGTCTGCTGTTTTCAGTTTCCTCATTACACTTGCATAGGAAGAACCTACATAAGAGCAGAGCCCTGTCTGGGAGCAATGCCTGGGTCCACACTGCTGAGGAAGGACCAGCTGAAGGCCCTTCATGTTACCTGCCTCCTGGAACAATCCCCCAGGGGTGATTCACAGTCCAGAGGGAAAAGTTCAGGTGCAGCCTATTCCCCACAGAGCACCTTAAGCAACACCTCCTTATCCTGTGAGTGTGTCCTGCTATTCTGTGTCTGTTCTGATGGCAGCTCTGTCACCTACTCATCGCGAGCTGGTCTGAATTCCCCCTTAGAAAGGTTCCATTTACCTACCAAGAGACAGACAGAGTTTCTGGAAATCTTTGTTCTGCCTTCCTACATGAGATGCAAATACATGTGGTGGGATTTGTACCAGCATAACCTCAAACTCTTACAAAGGAATGAGCTCATAGAAGAAGGCTTGTGTTGGAGCAGTGAAGACAAAGAGCCAGTTGTAGAGAATTGACTCATTTGATCTATTTTTGGTGTCTAGTTTAAGACTAGGTGAATCACACCATGGAAATAATATACCCTGAAGATGTTGTAAGGTTTTTAAAGACACTAACATCAACATTGTAGATTTTATCATTGGTCAGATGGATCCTATGCAAGGAGCTGGGCTTCAGGAGGAACCCAGAACTCATGCCTTCACCAAATGTAGATGCAGCCAATCCCAGAGTTTAGATAACAGAAGATAGATAACTTTCCAATTTAGATAACAGAAGCAGAAACATGTACTGAGATAGGTTTAACAGTGTAACATCTCGGTGCATGGCTCACTGCCGTCTCATCAGTGAGGACAGTCTTTACAGAGCAAGTGAAAACAGGATCCAGAGTGCTCTCAGGCAAGAAAACAAGTGACTGGTATTCAACTGCGCTGGTGAAAATAATAAAACAAGATTGTTTGTGACAGAAAATTAGGACCTCAGTGTCAAGCACTATGCTCAGTGCATCCACATACCACTGACTGTCAGAAGACCCCATATATGAAAACACTTTCCATGTCATTACACTTGACTCTCTCAACGCTAAGTTAAATTCCATGGAACAATCAAAAGTGTGAAAGAGGATAAAAGAAAGGAGAAAATTCACTGAATTTTCTACTGTTCAGGAAAGGCATAGTATGGGTCATTTTTCCTGTAAAACAAGAGTACCAGAGTAAGAAAGGGACACCCTATAGACAACCAAAATCAGTCCCGCAATAGTGGTTGAACAAAATCTGTCATATTTCACACAGAAATGGACTGACAACACTTACATCACCAGTTCCTACATTTTAAATGAAGGGCAATTGTGGACAGATGACTTGGGGTAACTCTCAACTTGCTATACTTGTTTTGGACGATGTTGACCTGTCCTTTCCTTAGAGACAGGCTGCAGGAAAGACCAGAGAAAACAAACAAGATCTTAATGGGCAAAGAGCCTTGGTTATTGTGAAAAAAATTGGTTAATATGTGCATTTATTTGCATAGAGAGCTTCCTCAGCACCTATTTATATAAGGGGCGATTCTTCTACAGATGGAGGAAGTTTTCAGGACAGAATAAACCTGTGGGTGTGACCATGGTCTTTCCGATAAGCAATACTGATCAGAGGAGTTTTCAGGAAAGATTCAGCTTCCCAAATGGTTCTGATATAATTTGGCAGTAATTTTTACATGTGATAGCAAACCATCATTTTAATCAATTACCTTTTTCTCTGGGTTTAAAAGGTACTCCTGACTAGAGGATATGGCTGCACAAAAAAATGTGCATCTCTTCACATAGAAATACAGGTACTACCACCATAGAGAAGAGAGAGAAATCGCATGAAAAAAAGACACCTATCTGTTCCTAACTGCTTCCTGATTAGTGAAGTAAGTTACACCACTATAAGCTTATACATACAAAGAAAAAAAATCTCAGCTCACAGCTGACAGATGTGGGCAACTCTATAGGTAACCACACTGACTATGAAAAAAGTCACAAAAGATTTGATCAGTAGCTGGAAATATAGGATAGAGGAAATATACAGTTCTTTTTAAAACAGGGTTGTTGAGTTTTCTTTTGTTTCCCCCCCGCCCCCATTTTACTCTCCTCAGTAATCTCCTTTTCCTCCTGCTCCAGAGACTGGGGGTGAATGTTCTTACTGAAACACATATTTTGCCCTGTTGGCCCACACAGAGGAATTCCCATGGAAAATAAAATACCTGACACGTATTTCTTCACATCTCAGCTAGGTCAAGCAATCCAGACAGTCATAATAAACCAAATTATTCTCTTAATCCCCAGAACTGTCAGATATTTGAAGCCATGTAGCCTCCTTTTGTGTATACCACCCATACAAGTGGATAATTTTTTTAATCTAAAGGGTTAGCAAGTGTCACCAAAATAATAATTATATAAGAAATAATTACATAAAAAATTTGCTCCTATTCTTTCACGCTACTTTGACCTCCAGTAAATATAACTCTTCAGTATTTATTTTGCTTTCATTAGTAGCTAAGCCTGAGCTTGGACTGAACGGACTGCAAAATCTTGCCAACACATAGTAAATTCAAACATAAATCATGGCTGGGGAAGTGCTCAGGCAAGTTTAAGCTTGTCTTTCAGAGAAGAAGCTTTAAAAGATTGAACTTCCTGGGAGTAATATTGTTTGTCCTTTCTTGAATTATATTTTCATTTTTTTCTCTCTTTTTCCTTATTTTCTCTTTCCATTTTTTCTCTATTTTTTTTTCTGCCCTGAGAACAGTTAAGTTGCAATTTTTAGGCTTTTAGTGAGCTTCTGGAAATCAGTATCAGAACATTATTTACATCTTGAAGCCAAGCTGTGTCTGGAGAATTTCAATCACATAGCTTTTATGAGATTCTACAAACCGAATGCTGAAAAGTCTTCTGTGGCACTTTAATGCAGAGTAGGGAGCAGGGGAGAGGAGAAAACTCAGAAAAACAGAGAGAAACTTGGCACTCTAAATGCATGTTTCATTTTTGAGAATTAATATTTCCTCAGTGCATCTGTATGAACATGATATCCTTGCTGTAGATTTGATTTAGAATAGCTTTAAATATAAGCTATGCTCTGATACTGAATTTTATTTCACAGAATCCATGCTTAATCTCACCTTTATGAAAAAGAAATGTTAGTAAGTGGATAGTAAGATGTACAAGCTATTCTCCAGAGCTGTGGAGGGTGTTTCATGCCTCGTACACAGTAAAAAAGGAGAAAAAACTTTGCATATATTTATAGCAAGCATGGAAATCATGAATCTCAGCTAGAAGAAATGAAAGAACAGTCTCAAAAATTTAATTTAAGAGGGGAAATTGGCAGTATCATGTTGATGGATGTAAAACAGATGCAACAAAATACACTATTAAAATGTTGGTTTAACACAAAGTGATAATTCTAATATGAAGAAGTGAGCAATAGACATGGCAGATCATGTGAGCATTGGCTGTGCCACAGCCACCCATCATCATTTGTATTATTTGTATGAAAAGACTGGCTAATGAATCAGTCAGGCAGAGTCAACTGTTTGAGAATGTTCAGGTGCTTTGCCATTCTTAAGAACGTTCACCTTATATTTTATTAAAGTTGTATGGCCCACTAACGGAAAGAAGTTACTTCTTAAGTAATCTTTCCAATCTCATTAAAGTCAAGAGAACTGCATGAAGCAATGAAAAGTAAAATTTGTCTTTTTAAAGACCTCCAGGAACAACCTATCCAGCAGCAGAGATGAAGTCTCAGCAGACAGTAAAGTTGCATCTCTTTTTCCCAATAAGGCCTGATTGGATGGATTCAAATCAAATCTTGCTACTTCTATTTTTTTCTGTTAAAGTAATTGATAAGCTTATCTGGCTACTAATATATTAAAAATGGCAACAATATCTCAGAATGAGTTAACTTCTATTGAAGACTGATGAAAACTAATCACTGTAAATGGGTATTGGTAAAGGTTAGAATGATGGGAATCTCAGTGTATCTTAACAACAACAAGCATAGAATCACAGTCCAACCCTTAGCCCTGCACAGGACCATCCCCAAGAGATATACCATGTGCCTGACAGTATTATCAAATGCTTCTTGAACTCTGTCAGGCCTGGTGTTGTGATGACTTCCCTGGGGAGCCTGTTCCAGTGCCCAACCATCCTCTGGGTGAAGAACCTTTATCCATTATCTAACCTAAAACTCTTCTGACACAACTTCAGGTCATTCCCTTGGGTCCTGTCACTTATCCCCACAGAGAAGAGATCTGTTCTTGCCCCTCCTCTTCCCTTCACAAGGAAGCTGTAACTGCAATGAGGTCTCCCATCAGTGTCCTCTTCTCCAGGCTGAACAGACTAAGTGATCTCAGCTGCTCCTCATAAAGCTTCCCCTCAAGGCCCTTCACCGTATTTGTTGCCCTCCTTTGGACGCTCTCTAACAGCTTAACCTCTTTCTCATATTGCAGTGCCCAAAACTGCACACAATATTCAAGGTGAGGCTGCACCAGTGCAGAGCAGAGCAGGACAATCCCCTCCCTTGACCAGCTGGTGATGCTTTGCCTGATGCCCCCCAAGGACATGGTCAGCCCTCCTGGCTGCCAGGGCACTGCTGACTCACATTCAACTTGCCATTGACGAGGACCCCCAGGTCCCTTTCCATGGCACTGCTTTCCAGTATCTCATTCCCCAGCCTGTACATACACCCAGGGTTGCCCCATCTCACCAACTGGTGGAGAATCCAGCAGTTTCCCTTATTGAAATTCCTATGGTTGGTGATTGCCCAGTCCTCTAATTTGTTGATGTCACTCTGCAGGGCCTCCCTGCCTTTATAATTTACATCTTGGGTCAAAACATTGCACAGACATGAAGTTGTTAAACATTGCAGTCATGTTCAGTTGTATTTGCCTTTTCTATAGTTGAGAAAAGCAAAATACAAACAGAACATATATTATGCTCAGCATTGCATTACTGAAGGGCACGAAGTGATAAGACAGGGGAGAAAGGCTTCAAACTGAAAGAGGGTAAGTTTAGATATTAGGAAGGAATTCTCTACTGTGAGAGTGGTGAGACACTGGAACAGATTGCCCGGAGAAACTGTGGATGCACTATCCCTGAAGTGTTCAAGGCCAGGTTGAGATGGGTCTTTGAGCAACTTGGTCTACAGAAGGTGTCTCTGCACATGATGGTGGGGGGTGGTGGTGGAACTATATGAACTTTAAATTCCCTTCTGACCCAAACTATTCTATGGTTCTATCATAAGTGTCTCCATTATATCTGGATGAAAAGTCTTGATACTCTTCACACCCATGCCACAACAATGGCTTTCAGTCTGGATTTTCCACAAGTTCATCTGGAGAGGGGAAGAGAGAAGTTCATGCAGCTACACCCTTGGTCCTTTCTGCCATTCTCTGTAGGTGCTTGGCAGTTGCAACGTAGATTTGCAATATTACTGTCTTCCAGCTGTTGCCTAATGTTAAGTCTGTAGGTTTCTTAGTTTTCTAACTTATGACTCACCAGGTTTGTGAAGTTCTGTCCTCATACAAACCATAAAGCTGGCAAACAGCTCATTTAGTGCCTAGGTTGTATTACACAGTCTTTCCTGCCTGTGTTACCTGTAAGGATTCACATGGGTTTGCCAAATAGATATTTAATTCAGGTACACATAAACAAAGTCACAGTTTTGTTGCTGATGGCAGGAAAGAAACTCTGGTCGGAGGCAAGTTGTGGACAACACTGCAAGACTTTGCGTGTGTCTAGGTGCTGATTCTCTTGGTAATTTTGTAGATACACCTGAAAGTGAGATCCTGACCCTGACTGGTATTTTCTAACACTGCTGGTTGCTACCCAGCCCCCAGCAGCATGGCCACTATCATCCAAGCAAATTCTCCACAAGATACATGATCACAAAAGCTCATTGACACACGTCTCATGGTCCTAGAATGCCAGATGTTCAGAGAGGATGCATGTCACCACCCCATTTAAAAAGAAGCAAAAGCAGAAGGTAATGGATTGGCAGTTGGTGTTGGTAGTCTATGGTCTTCCTTTCCTATTAGTTTTTTCTGCACCTTGAGTAGGAAGCTATGGAAGGAGACAACAGACTTTCTTATGTACAATAAGTCCATGTTTCCCCAGTCCCTACTTCCCAAAAGGGTTCTCTTCATCTACTACTACGACCAAAGAAAATACTATCTCTATATCCTGTAGATCAACTTTTCCATATTGCAGCCTCCCACAGAGCAGGTAGAGGCATTTGTAACTCTGTTCTTCTTTTGGGACAACAAGATGCCTCTTCAGCACACTGGTGAGCAAGATAAGGTCTTTTTTTAAATTAGGGTCAGGCTGATCACATATATGTTTCTAGATCAGACTGGCTTCCCATTTAATTTATTCCTTCTGTATATTTTTTAAAATATATATATATATATATATATATCTTTGATGATAAACTAGTCACTCTACACGCTCATCAGAGTTTGTGATTAGTCCTTGCATATTTTTCTCTCTCACAGACACAGTGTGGAGGACACAGACTGTCTCAGTGTCTAATATCTAGGTAACAAAGGTATGTGTGGGGAACAGTTGCTGAAAGGTTCTGGCTACCTGCATAACGAGTTTAACTGTTTGGCCTTATAGAAGTTTTTCATTTTGCATGCTTCACTCTGTTGTAACACCACAGATATTATAGATGAGAAAGACTGGGCTCACAAGAGTAATGGATGCTTTAAATGGCTTATTGCATAGGTGTGTGAGGGAAGAGAGATGTGCATTCATGTATTTATTTCTTTAATAGCTGTGAGAATTGGGAGAACTAATTTACACTTTATCTGTGTGGTATTTTATAGTAGGGAAATAAGAGAGGAGGACACAGGAGAAACATAATTCATATTTCTGTATTTTATATGGAGTAGGAGTTGTAGGGTAAGGAAGTCTATCAATAGTTTAGCCTTTGTGAGGAAGATTTTGGAAGGGCATTTTTATATCTTTTATGTCATGTTTGTCTACCTTGTATTTAGCAGCTGTTTTGATGGCCATGAGGGTTCAAGAAATGAGCTTCTGGCTATGCTTTCTTAGCCATGCACAAAAACTTTACTTTAGTACTGAAGAGCCCTAAAGAAAGCCTTTCAGCATGTGTGGCATGAAGTGCCCTAATACAGAACCTGCCACCACGGAATGTATACATGGGACACTCCACCACCACACACTGTGGTAGGGCAGAAATGTGGAAATTATGTGAGCTGTGAAGGCTTATGTGCAAAGAAACAGAAAGGGCTGTGCTATAGCCATCAAAAAAAAGATCTGTGTCATTAATAGCCCACATGAAGAAAGCTATTCCTCTCCAGAATGTAAAATCACTGAACAGTACAGATACGAGATGCTCTGACTGTCCTGGGGACCAAGGTTTCCCTCCTGGTATGATAGTGAAAGTATACCCTAAATGACTTGTAGGTTTTCATGTTATGGATGTATGAAATGCCTTTTATAGGTCTGTGTCTCAGGGATTCACTAGTCATCACACAGAAGATCCCTGAGAAAACATGAACAGCTCTTGACACAGAAAGTGTAAATTAGCTTGAGAAACACAAGGTTGCTCTCTTTCTTTCCCATTTCTCATGCATAACCACAAGTCAGAGAGTGGGGAAAGTCAGTGGAGGCAGCAAACTTCATTTGGCTTTAAGTCCAGATTTCATCCATTTTCTGCAAATTTGTTATTGTATCTGTCTTAGTAATATGAGCTGAGAGGAGCTGTAGAAATCCATGAGGGAAAGCTCTTCCAAAATTGCTTTATTGCTTCAGCCTTTTAAGCAGCTGGTTTCTTTCTGAGGAAAAGCTGACAACTACACCAGACTCTGTTGAATTATGTATTGTACATTTGGGGAGCAAGCTGCAATATGCAATCCAGCAAGCAGAGCTTTCCATATGCATTTGTCTAAGGATAAGACACAAATCCAAGTCCAAGAGGTGATAAACCCAGTGGTTTGTGTTCCAATCAGTTATAGCTGTGCTCAAAAATAATACCTTGTAAGTGCACATTAGGGGCAATGGAGCACAAAATTACACATGCAAATGTAACTGAAGACACGGAGCCTTGTTGTTGGAAAAAAATTCTTCTCTTTTATAAAAGAGCACTGAAGAGTACAGCTGTTTGCAGGGTTATTATGCATTCTGTCTTCTGAATTATAACTCTTACTGACAAAGAGAGCAGGTTTAAGAAAGTTTTCTCTCAGGTACAAGAGTGAGGCATAACAGTGTCGTAGGCCAACGCTGAACCATAAATCCTTTAGTTACAAAAAAATCTTCCTAATTATGAGAATGACTATTATTCTGTAGATGCAGAAAAAGTGAAGGTTAGGCCTTCACATTAGCAATCATGTTCCTGAATATCAATACCTGTTGCTCTTCCAAGATAATATTATACAGGTGTTGTGGTTTCACCCCAGCCAGCAACGAAGTACCATGCCGCCACTTGCCCACTCCTCCCACCAGTGGGATTGGGGAGAGAACTGGAAGGCAAAAGCTAGAAAATTTGTGGGTTGAGATAAAGACAGTTTAATAAGGAAAACAAAAGCCATACACACAAGCGAAGAAATACAAGGGATTAATTCACAGCTTCCCATGGGCAGGCAGGTGATCAGCCATCTCCAGGAGAGCAGGGATCCATTGCGTGTAATGGTTACTTGGGAAGACAAATGCCATCACTGCCAATATCCCCCTCTTTCTTCCTTCTTCCCCCCACTTTCTATACTGAGCATGATGTCATATGGTATGGAATATCCCTTCAGTTAGTTTGGGTCACCTGTCTTCTCTGAGTCTCCTCCCACCTTCCCATTCAACCCCAACTTCTTTGCCAGCATGGCAGCACAAAATACAGAAAAGGCCTTCGCGCTGTGTAAGTCCTGCTCAGTAATAGCAAAATCATCACTATATTATCAACCCTGTGTTCAGCTCAAATTCAAAACACAGCCCCATACTAGCCACTATGAAGAAAATTAACTCAAAACCAGCACAAGAGGTTATAGGTTCAGTGTCTTCATTCATTGTCAAAACTCCAAGAAATGGCAAAAAGAAGAAGAATGTTTATGTCAGCATCCCTACATTGGGTCACTCTACCTGAATGATAACCCAAAGAGTAAATTGCAAAGCTAAGGACAATGAATTTGACATTGTTGGGTTATTAGAACACCTCTGTGAGCCTCAGGATCTTTCCATTTACACAAACCGACTCACAGTGCATAGTTCCCATACCTCACCATGCACACAGCATGATTCCCTACCATGAAACATCTGGCCCTGAACTTCCTGACTCTAATTAACATTCTATTTCCACAAGCTATTTTCCCTCACCTAGGGCATTTCTGAAAAATAATTTGCTACTGCCCAGTAATAAACATAGGTACTTAATACTTACAAAGGTGCCTGATAAATTCAGTCTCTGGATATCCCCTTGAAAGGTGTTATTCAGGTTAAGCATCTGCTCTGTAGGTGGTTAATTAGCAATAAACAAGTTGCCTAGTGCATGCTAACAGCAATAACACAGTAATACATTTCCAGAAACGAAAAAAACCCCACAGCCTACTTCTTAATAGAATGTATTCAATATTGGGAATTTATTATTTCCAAAACCTTCAAATGGTTGTAATGCTGATGTCTTGGAGTGTCTGTAGGCTCTTCCCCGATGAGCAAACCACAAGCCCAGGATTTTCTTATTGACAGAAGCTGTCTGTGTTCATTGACTTAAGAACACAGCTGACTCTCCTAAGAAAGTCGAAAAGAGAGTGGATGATTGACAACAAGATGGGAAAATGGTCCAAAATATGGATGCAATGTGAACAAAAATATTGAAATGAGAGGAAGGAAGACTGACAACAGAAGGAGATGAGAACTAACAACATAAGGGAACAGACTGAGGCTATGAGAGAACTGACCTAAGTGGATTTTGCTCTATATCAAAGATGAAACGATGACCCAGAAATATTAAAATTGTAGAATCATAGAAATGTTTTGGTTGGAAAACACCTTTAAGATCGTCAAGTTCAACCATTAACCCAGCACTGCCAAGTCCATTACTAAACCATGTCTCTAAGTGCCACATCTACGTGTCTTTTAAGTACCTCCAGGGATGATGACTCTACCACTTCCCTGAGCAGCCTGTTCCATGACTGACAATTCTTTCTGTTAAGAAATTTTTCCTAATATCCAAAGTAAAATGGCACTAGAACATTCATTCTCTGTTTTTATACTTTCTTTGACATTACATTTGGAAGTAGATGCCAACTAATTCAGAGGAGTTTTGTCATAAGCATAAGAAAGATTTGGAATCCTGGCAGCCTCAGACACATTTAAGTTCTGCAGAAAGATAAGTCACCAATAGGAGGTTAATTCCTGACTGTAATCACCTCTGCTGCCATGCAGCTGCTACCTGGATAGCGTTCCACATGCAAAGATAAAAGTCACTAAATCTCACAAATGAACAGGAGTACTAAAATAACAGATACATAATTCCACATTTTTTCTAATTTTTGCCTTACTGAGGGAAAATTTGGAAGGGCTCAATTTAGGAGCTGTGGGGACAGCTCATACAGGTTGAATGGTATGTATGGGATTACACAGTAAAAATCTCACCTTGAAGTACTGGCATATGAACAACCAATGGTCATAACTGAGTTAATGAAATTTCAGTTTGGAGAAGACAATAGAGGTAAAATTCCACTAGATGGAATAGTTGAAGCAGATATTAACAGGCCATGTGTGGAAAGAAAAGTTTTGGGCCAACACATCCTGTTATCTACTTGGAAAAGAAGCAGAAACAGTCAAAATACACATTCTTGCTCATGCTTAGGAATGAGCTGAAGCAGTACTTTTATGAAGTCTTCCTGTGTAGAACCTGAGTAAAAGAGAACATTTTTACCAAGGATTATCCAGATTTAAGACCAAGTAACTAAAAAAGAATTTTAGTAATTTAATACTATAGTAGCAATAGTTTTATGGACATATTTAGTGACTGAGATTAAAAAAAAAAATCCCATTTTTTCTTCCGATTGAAAAACTATTTTATTAGTGAATTATTTGAAGTACTAATAAACAAGGAGGATTATATTCTATCTTGCTGTGATTTACTGAGCTATACGAGATTATTTTGTAATCTTGAAATTATGTCCAACCACTTCTGTAGTCAGAATGGAGTGACAGACTGGAAACCTCCTCCTGCTCCAGGGCAGAGCCCAGAAGCATGAGAGCTGTGTCAGGGTCTTGACTCTCAGGGAATAGCTTCAGGAAGATAATACCATGGTCAGCATAGTACTGTCTGAAAAGACAGAGAACTCCTTTCACCAGTTCCCACTTCTCCCTGAAAGCCTCCTGCTTTTCACCTTTTGTTGCTGGCATTTTTGACACAACATAATTCTGGAAATTGGAAACCAAGGCTACCATGGTCGAGCAATCTGTCTCGCTCCTTTGTGCACCTGGTCAATAGTCTCTTGTATCGCTGAACTCAGGGCACAGATGGTTTACAGAGCTGAAAGACCTACAACACTCCTACTGCAATATGATCCACAACCAGGATTTCATTCCTTAGGTAGAAGACATTAATTTTAGTTTGTCTGGATGACTAAAACACCCTAATGAATTTCAAAAGTCCATTAAAACCTACTTAGAGAATATAAAAAATTCTGAATCTTTGTTATAATGAAAAACTTTTGGAATACTAATGTGTATGTGTTCCATAACACTTACAGAAGAAGGTTTTGTTACATCACAACAGGTTTTTTTCAGACTGCATTTCCTGGACATCATTAGAATTTGAGAGTCAATAAAAGATATTGCGAGATTTACTGCAAAGCATTAAGCCACATTTATTCTGCTGTTCTTAGAAGTTGAACTGGTGGAGAGGCACTTCCAATAACACTCTAATCTGAACCCAAGTCCCAGTTTCATCACTGAAAGTCATACAAGTGTATTAAATGCATAAATGTCTTCCTGACCCAATTACTCCTAATGGAATATACATGGTAAAAATCAATGTCACCGTCTTTTGAGTGATGCACTCAGAATGCTTGAGAATTGACCTCTAGTGCATTCATTCATTTTAAAAACTTTTACCTACTTCTGTAATATTTGCCTTTGTGAATTACAGCAATCTATTATCAGTGGGTAAGCAACATTCTTCGGCAGCATATAAATGAGTGATAAGGAGGTAGGACAATTGCAGTACAAGTAAGGCTGTCACATTGAGCACAAGTCCTATGAGGAGAGGCTGAGGGAGCTGGGGTTGTTTAGTCTGGAGAAAAGGAGTCTCAGGGGAGACCTCATCACTCTCTACAACTACCTGAGAGGAGGTTGTAGCCAGGTGGGGGTTGGTCTCTTCTCCCAGGCAACCAGCCGTCAGACAAGAGGGCATGGCCTTAAGCTGTGCCAGGGGAGGTTTAGGTTAGATGTTACGAAGAAGTTCTTTACAGAAAGGTTAATCAGGCATTGGAATGGGCTACCCAGGGAAGTGGTGGATTCTCCGTCCCTGGAGGTTTTTAAGATGAGACTGGATATGGCATCAGTGCCATGGTCTGGTAACCACGGTGGTGTTGGATCAAGGGTTGGACTTGATGATCTCCGAGGTCCTTTCCACCCTGGCTTATTCTGCGATTCTATGATTCTGTCAACTTCAGAAACTGGTCTGAAACTGTTCATGATGCTTACCAGAGCTGGAGATTGCTTAGAAGAAGGAGAATTGCCTCAAAACAAGCTGAAAAATGAGCTCCGAGGACTTGGTTTATGTGTTTCTGCCCTTCCCAGCTGTGTGTCAGAACTTATCTCAGGCCTTTGAGGAGTAGCAGCACTATCCACAGTGATTTCCAAGCTAACATCTGAACTTACATTGCATAGAATAAAATGAGAACTTGCTAAATGTGAACTCAAATCCTCCTATACTACCATTCTTACAGGGATGGTAATTTCTGACAAGCTAGTGAAACAATAAGATAGAGATACAAACCACTGTAGAGAAATTTGCAGGAGCCCATCTAACAGACCCCCAAATTCTTTCTCTCCATGCTGGCTGAAAGCTGTGAAAGAACATTTCCAATTTTTGTAGCCACAAACATTTGCAGTGCTGTGTCTCAGCAACTTGGCTCTTCACTTTACCCATGCAGACCCACAATGAGAGCTCTAACCAGGCCATGTAACCCTATGCCCCTAGCTTCAGACACAGCTTGTCTGTGCATTGGTTTTGCAATCAGTTTTGGATGTTTCATATAATTTTACTGTTAACTTCAGGAATACTGTGCTTCCCATGAAGAAAAGCTTTCTGAATGAGTAAATGTTAATAACTTTTTATTAAATAATTACTTTATTGTTTTTATGTATTATGCTGTATTAATTAAAAGTAATTTTCACTCCAAATTATCGATGCTGGGGTTTTCTTAGAGAAGGACAATATGATTTTATTTGCAGTCAATCAGTTTAATCCACTTAAGTTGTGTGAAATATTGCAGGGAAACTTGGAGGACAGAAGTTCAATCATCCCTCTTTTCTCGGTTTTACTTTCTTTTTCACTCTCTTACTTTCCATCCCAATTCTGATATTCAGCAATCAGACCTCATTAAAAGCTTCAGAACATTCACACTGTTAAAGATATACAGATGTTTATACTGATGTCTCCGTAGTCAGGTTTTGAAACGATTCTTATGGGAACCGTTCTTGAAGCTGACAAGTATTGCAGCTTTTGCAGAAACTTTCCATGACTTGCTGTTCATCTTGGGTAATTATCATAACCTTTTAGTTTTTTACAGGTGTTTCATGTTTTTTCAATATACACTGATTTTTTTCAGGCAATTCACATAATTTGTGACTCTAATTGTGACCTACTTTCATTACATATTGCCTACATTTGGTAACAGTTAAGAGTGTATTTACAAGTAGATGGGATCACTTCCCTTGTTACAGGATATTGTCCCAACCATAAAGTGTGTGCAAATCTAGATCTGAGAACCCATCTCTCATCCAGAAGCTTAGCTGGTGGACCAGGAATGGAAAATTCATGGGTGCAGAAAAAAGGACAAACAAAAACCAGCCCAGCTCCACAAATCAGCAGCAAGATTGCTGAGCTGGAAGGAGACCTGAATCTCTGAATCCTAGACCTTGAAGTATTTCCATTTGTTGGTTGCTGATTGTATACTAAGAATGTAATGGCCAGGGAGCAAGAGACAGAACTTTATAGACTTTATAGTCAGTGGATTTATGATTGGTGTCAACTGCATGTACAGTGGAAATAATGAGAAGCTGACTTTATTCCTCATTGTGTAGCTATGAAATCCATTTGTGAAAGGGACTAAGAAAGTACAATGTAAGTTTTTTCAGAATCAGATAACTTTTTTTTTTTTCAGATAAGGGTGCTCTCTGCATTAACTGCTAGTCAAAACACGTTTTCCTCTGGTATAAGATTTAGCCTGTGATGTCTTTTCTTTCTCTATCTTAAACATTTTAAAGTAGTTATTAGCAGTGCTTGATTGATTAACTTTTAATTTCAGTATCATTGAAGAATCCTTAGAGTCTGTCCAAAAATAAGATGCTATAAAATTTAAATTATTGCTTCTTAGAAGAGAAAAAAAATGCACCAAAGAATCTGTTACTTTTCAATTTCAGATATGCCGCTGGGGGGGGGTGTGTTAAATATATATTAATTAATGACAAACGTTGCCACATGGTTACCCATGCATGGAAACCTCAGAGTGCAAAAGACAACCAAAGTAAAATCTCAGGTGAAAACAGCCACTGAAGTCTCAGAATAAGAGGAACACAGTCTTCAAAATCCTAACAGATCTTTGGATAAAATGTAAAAAAGCAAAACTAAGAAACAGGCAATGCAGAAAGTGGAGAAGGTGGGATTTCATGCAGTGGCAAAAGCATGATATGCATGGTACACATGGTAGTGTTGATTTGCAACAGTGGCAAGGAAACCATTAAGTATACTATAGCTTTTTTTTCCCCCTACAAATGACACAGGACTAACATGAATATGTCATCCTAAACATTAGTAAAGCAGTTGTTGCTTATTGGCAGTGCTAGTGTGCATCATATGCAATTGTCAGTGCCTGAACAGCATAATTAAGGACACACATTGCTCCTCCAGAGCTTCCTTTGCTTTTCCTTTTCTGCTGTTGAGGTGAAGGGTGTGTTTTACTAGCAGTTATACGTTTATCAACAGATACATTTTACCTGGCATTTAGTTTTAACAGCCTGATTAATTGAATTCCCCTGTAGCTTTAAATCTCTCAATTTTAAGCAGATTTTAGTCAGTTTCTTAATCTCAAGCACGTCGTTGTACTTTCCAGGCCTTTGTTTTATTCTTTCCTCTTTGATGATTTGGTTTGTTTCCAGGTTAAACTCCGTGGGACAGGAGCTCTCTTACTGTACATGTTGGCTCAAAGGCACCTGAATTTTCAATGATACCTCTAGCTACAAGCACAACACAAACCCACTAGGGTTGGTTCTTTCTAAAATAAGAAATTAATTAAAAAAAACAACAAAACCATACTTGAAGTTTTACTCAGATAAAAGTTAGCAAATTCAGGTTTAGTTTTTACTTTTTCCCTATCCCTCTCAATACAAAGTGACTGAAAATTAAAAGAAAATATCACTACAGAGTTCCTGATACCCAGATTATTGGAGTTAATAAAGCATGGGATCCATGCTGCCTAATTAGACTTACACTGCAGCTTCAGGTGCTAACAAAGTGCCAGGACTAAAACAGATGAATAGCTGTGTCTGATCACTAGATATCTCCAAGAGAAAAATCTGTTGGTAGAATTTAGACAAGACACCCTTTCTGTAGGGAGTTCAAGAGCACTTGTCTCTGTTGATTATATAGGATGTACTTACCTGTGGAAGTTGAATTTTTCAGGTTTAAGTTTAAGGCTACATAGGTACAAGTTTATTAGATGTGTTTGGAACAATTCTCTGTCGCTGAAGCTGAATGACAGAGCACAGCCTGTGTGCAAGCTGCAGTCAGCTCTCTTACACTCCAAAACGGGGTAGCTTCCTTTAAACACCAATGGCAAAGTTTTATGCCACCTAGGTTGTGCCATCATGCAAATTCTTCAAGGGCACTGTTTGAAAAAGTGTTACTTGTTGGAGGAAAATATTTCTGGGATCATTCCAGCAATTAAAATCTTTAAATCATTAAGTCCCACTACTCAATTCCTTTTTAATTTACTAGCATGGATGTATCCTACATCTTCAAAAACATGGAGTAAGTTAGAAAAACTGGATCCCACAAAAAAAGCCTACCCTAGGCACAGACCTAGCCACATCTCTGAAATGGATGCTCTCTTTTTGGCTACTAAAGGAAGACAAGAAAAAGATGTGTAGGTTGAAACCTGAAAAATTAGGGGAGTGCATTCTTTTTATAATTCTTATACTGGTATTTTGAACACTGAGGAATGTGTGCTTGGACAAAACTTGGTTAGCTCAGATCATTGCAAAAGTAAGAGTAATAAATCTGAAGCATTCCTTTAAACTAAGTGGACATATACTGCATTGTGAAGAAATTCCAAGAAAAATTAGGTTTAGCAGGTTTCAAACAAGAATTTGACTATCCAATTATACTGGTTAACATTTAAATGGAATGTTGGGAGCAATATAAAACCTGATGTTTCTAGTTGTAAATATATCTTAAATTTTAAAGATTAGCATGAGATCTTCGGGGCAAGCAGATGGGGACAGATTATCCCCCATGTGACCACTGTGGAATTTCCTTCATGTGTTTCTGAAGCATCTGGTGCTGACTGCCATCTGAAATAGGCAAGACTGAATAAGCCAAGGTTTTCTGCACCTCTGTCCTCCCCAAATGGCACTTTCTGTGCTTCCAAATTCAGATGGAGTTGATTTTTTTTTGCTGACTATTTTCTCCACACCATTCAGCATGTATGCTGAGATTTATGATTTCTGGGGCTCCTTTTGGTTGTCATTTTCCCTGGTTTTATTAAAGTGTTAGCTTAGGGACCATTGCAATATGTGTTGCAATCAATACATCTTCAGCTGTTTGTGCTTACTTTACCAGAAAAGTTATATTTCTTTGTTTCATTCCCCTGACTCCTAGTGCTTATTTTTCCATTGTTCCCTCTCACTTCCTCAACCAGCTGATGCTTCTGCCAAAGGACAAGTGGTCATAGGGAGCTAACAACAATCTCCCTTGGAGCAGCACCACTTGCACAGCTTTTGCTGCTTTAAGGAAACACACTCTCGGGTAGTTTGGACCAGAAATATCTCTTTCCCTCATAAATAGCCCCACATTCTCTTAGCAATTTGCTGACAGATATGAGGACCTGCAGCCTCAGCAGATAAATATTCAAAAAATTTGTTGGATTCCCAGATTATCACCACAGCTTCCTGATTATACTGCAAAGAAGCAACTAAACGATCCACCATGCAATGAAGACTTTTACCCTAGGATTTGCAATAGCTGCTCTGGGCTTCCTGTACCTGTACATTCTCACCTTACATGCACAGACTAGAATGCACAGACCAGCAGAGGATTAAAGACAGAAGCGTTGCAGGAGCTGTCACTTCAGACATTTAATTACTTTGAAGTACAGAGAAAGTGGAAGAAAGGTCTCTGAGTTAAAAAAAAAAAAAAAATAATGCTGCAGGCTTGACAGCAATACTGGAAATTCCACCTCCTGACACATTTACCCAGTCACCTCCACAGCTTGTTTATTCAACCACCAACTCCTGCCGTTGGTAACAGCTTCTTTTCAACTCATGACATCTAATTAAGCACTTTGAAACATTTTTGGATTCCAGGGGAATTAGAATATGGAGCTAAAATTCCAGCTTGCATCTCCTTGTACTTTAATAGCAGTAATGTGACAGTTTTGTTTGCCATCTCTACTTGCTGGATTATTCTAATATGTCCACATGCATGCTTATCCTTTTAAAGTAGGTAAAACATAAAAAAACCCCCCAGAAGACAAATCCAACCAATCTTATTTTTTTTAGGCAAAATCTTAAGCTCATGATGAAGAGACAAAGCTTCTGCAATGGATTTGAGTTCCACACTGGAGTATTACACACCCTTATTGAGGGTTTACTCTTGGCTGCTGCAGTCTCACCTTCTCAGAATGCAACATATCACCAAGTGCCAAATCCAGTTGTCAGCATTTGCCGGTTTTCTAGATTTACAACAAAAGAAGGGGGTGACAGCCTGCTGACCTGCTATCTGAAGGAGAAGTTAGAAAAGCACCAGCTGGTGTCAGAAGATATATAACTACTAGACTAAGAAAATGGGCGACATCTTGAGTGAAGGAGTTCCCTGAATGGTTGAAGACTTTACAAATCAGAGTTGATACACGAAGAAGCATCCTAAAATCAATCATCTGGCTTATAAAGCATTTGTGACTAATGAAGGCATACGGACTGCACATTGTAAAAAGCTGCTGAATAAATCATAGAATCATAGAATGGTTTCAGTTGGAGGGAAACTTAAATATCATCTTGTTTCAATCCCCCTGCCATGGGAAGGGACACCTCCCACTCAGCCAGGTTGCTTGGAGCCCCATCCAACCTGGCCTTGAACACTTCCAGGAATGGGGTATCCACAGCTTCTCTGGGCAACCTATGCCAGCAGCTCATCACCCTCACAGTAAAGTATTTCTTAATATTTAATTTAAATTTACCCTCTTCCAGTTTATAGCCATTTCCTTTGTCCTATAAGATGTAAGTGCCTGGCACCTAGCAGGACTGAGATCTACATATACCACAAGGTAACATTATCAAATTTTTAGGGCACAAAAAACCAAACCAAACCAAACCAAACCAAACCAAACCAAACCAAACCAAACCAAAACAAAACCAAAACCAAAACAAAACAAAACAAAACAAAAAATCAAGGCACAATTAAGTTACCAGCAGGCCTGTAGGACTTCACAAATTTGAGTTGCATTTTGTTGCTTTGTTAATACTCAAAAGTCTAAAAATGTGAAATGTGTAAATAGTAAGCAAAACACTATGAAAATGGAGCAGAATTCCTTAGTACTACAGGTGGGGTGGATCTCAATTACCTCAGGTATTTAAAAGTTCAGCTGTCCAAGTCTAAGGTAAATTCCAAAGGCAGGGTACATGTTATCCTCTGCTGACATTTATCTCTTTCTGACCGAAATAAAAGGAAGCTCTGTTTGACTAAATTAGACAATTAACTTGTAGTCAGTTAAAATGAGGTGAGAAAAATCCCATTTTACATGGCCATGCTTGTGAAGGAAAATTAACATCTATTGGACTGTGAGGGACTGTTGTAAAAAAGGGGAGAAAATTATTTCCCGTGGACATGCTCAAAAGAAAAATACTACAAAAAAGCACATTTTCTAAGGCTTTTACTTCCCTTTTTCAGTGGATTACTGGCCTCATTGCTAAAGCTGAGGGCTAGAAGCAGTCAGGGTAATAAAGCAGTGACTTTGTCTTGGCAAAGAAGGTATGAACATATTAAAAAGACAGTGACCCTTAGAAGCCTCATACTTGTGCTGGAAGTGAGAACAGATTCATGAGTTGAAAGAACTACATATACCAGCTGAGATTTCAAAGGTCTTTAAAACCTCAGTGCTACCAGGATCTCCCTGTAATATAGTTAGATAGCTGACAAGTTAAATTTTTATTATTTTAACACTTTTTTGTTTTTTCTAAATGTTTCTGCTCCAAATAGGTTACTTTAAGGAGATAATTTCATCTCTCACTATAATTGCTATTGCTCCCAGCATGAGGGAGACATCCAGATGATGGATATGCCAGAGGTGCTAGGGTAATTGCTGTCAGGGTACGCAGGATTTCAAACTCTAGGTCTGGCCTGAAGATGGGAGAACTGTGTGAAGCTGAAGTGACGCTCAGACCTCAGAATAGGTTACACCGAATGAGACCAAAATGATGATCAAGTGATAAAACCCTCCAGTCTCCACTGGAATGTCAGTAGTTCAAGCATGCAAAGAGATGACAGTCTAGTTCTGAGTTGTAAAGAGGCTTTTCCCAACTTAATACTAAGACTAGTCGCTTTTCAGAATCTCCATTATGTTCAAAGGTAAGCACAAGCACTGCCTGACACAGAATTGGACTTTTTGTGTCTTAAGTGTGCATCACAAAACAGAACTTTTGAGACCTCATCGGACTGTCAAAGTCCTTACTGACAGTGATTATTTAGAAGGACATTTCCAGTTGAATTTTCACTTCTACATGAGATCTTTCCCTGTCATTTTATCTATCATATATCCCTCTTCTCCTCTCACCCACCGTGGTGAAAACAATGTGAAGTATGTGGAATCATTGCTTTTTCTCCACGTGTTTTTTTCCTTATTCTTTTGCTATAGTTTCCAAGGCTTTTCCTTTAATCATAGTTCCAAACCGTTTCCTGTACTTTGATTAATCTTGCAGTACAGATCTACTCTTACAGACGGCTCCTCTTATTTGCATGCCAGCACAATGTTAAGCCCTTTCAGCCTGATTTGAGTGATTGACAATTTTAGTTCCTTTTAGCAGTCTGGAAAAACTGATTTGCCACTGTGGGTGTAACTACTTTCTTTTCAACACTGTTAAATTACCAAATGAACTGTATTCTTGTACATTTACTGAGATTAACAGAAATTGGAAGTTAAAATTATGTACGTTAATTGCAAACTTACTCTGAATATTACACTTAAACTGTTTTTTATCACTGCAAAATTAGGCTTCATGTGTTACCATTACCTGAGGCATATTTTATACAGACAGGTATTGCATTTTTGCTTCAAAGTAAATAAAAAATCCACCTCTGACATATAGCTAATGTTCATGGAAAAATCCATACTCTAACAATAACTTCCTGCACATGTCTTTTATGATTACTTTCCTCATTATTCTTCATTCTATACAATTACAAATGAAACTGAATTAAAACCAAAGTATTTTCAGTTAGCCCAGGATTAATTTCAAATTCAGCATTTAACTGAATTTACATTGAAGAAAAACAGGAGAAATGCAGAGGTAGTTAATTGCTTTTATATGCTTTATTTCAGCTTGCTTTGTTTTTCTGTCAGGAGCAAGGTGGGTATGGTAAAGAATATAGTGATATTTTGAAATGTGGAAAAAACATTACAGTAAATACTTTATGGTCTTGCAGAGCTGCTCTCTATGACCTTGTTATGCTAAATATGAGCTTTGTGTTCCTAAGAAAGTAGGAGATGACTTCCTTGCTTTGCACTATGGCTGATCTGAAATTAAACAAGTCTAGTTGGAGTAGGACTTTAAGCTTTGCTGAAAATTCCCACTCATCAAAAACAAAACCATTTTCATAATGTTTCATAAAGTTTCAAAGTTTTTCAGTCTTCAAGAAAAAGCATGATAGGGTTTTCTTCATTTTCATATTTTTATAATTCCTCTCATTTGATAAAGACCTTCTATTTTACAATTTCACATTGGCTTGTTATGCATTCAGTTATAGGAAAAAAATACTCAATTTGACACGGGACTGAAACCACTTACATAAAAGTAATTTCTCTTCCTGAGTGCTATATATATCAAAGTTACTCAAAATAACTTTAAATTACTGTGACTTTAATTTCCTTGATATTGATTGTACTGTGAAAACATTTCTTTTTTCTTTTTTCTTTTTTTCTTTTAATCTTAATTTAGATTAAAATTTTATTTTTATTTCATGTATTTTTCATTTTTATCCAAGTCTCGCTTTCAGGGTACCATGAAGGCAATATGAACATTTACAATAAGAAATCTCTGATGATATTAGCAGAGGGAGTTAATATATAACTGCCTGCAAGAGAGAACAATAAAATAACTTCTTTTGAAATTACTAATAAAGGAAAATATTGAATAGTGAAGAAAACTAAGTAAACTGACATACAAGTTATGCATTATTGAAGGAACAGGTGAACATTTGAAGGTAAAATTTAAGAAAAATTTTAATGTATTCTCAAGGTGTGGTAAACTTTCAAAATTGCTGAGGAATTTAAAGGGAGAAATTTCCAAGCTCCCACTAACAGTGCTGTACTTAGTCTGCTGACCCAGGTAAGTGGTGGATTGGGTCCAACATGTTCATCAGTTTCAGGCAACTCCTCTGGCCAACATCTACCAAGGACAGAGTTTGGTATTTTGAAGACATGAAGATGTGGCACTTAGGGACATGGTTTAGTGGAGGACTTGGCAGTGCTACATTAACAGTTGGATGATCTTAAAGGTCTTTTCTGACCTAAATTGTTCTATGACTACGCTGTTCCAGAGAGCACACGTCCAAAGGCAAGCACCAAGTGAGGGTAAGAGTATTTAAGCCATGTGCTGGTGGCTGCCGTGGACCAGGAGGATGAATGCCAGGAACACACATGGCAGAAGTGTTTAAGGAGCAGAACAGAAGTGCCCAGACTAACATGCTCACTAGAAAACACAGCTCAGTTATAAAGTAACCCTTCAGAACAAGAGAAGAGACAATTGCAGGACCCTGCAAGCATTCCATGCTGTGGGTTTGCACTGCCATGTGTTTGCTGTTATTGTCAGCTGGCTCATGAGATAACGCTGACAATTTGGTTTACTCTGGGATGCAATCACCCTTCTGAGTGGGACATGGACTCATGTCCTCTAAGGAGCTGCTTTTTTTTCCTAATCTCTGTGGCACTGAAGAATGTCTCTGTCAGTGCCTGCTGGGCTGGTAGCCCACTGCTATGTGAACATAATGGATATGGGCAGTTGTGTCTCTGTGTAGGGTCAGTTAAAAGGCACACTGCAGAATGTTTTGAAATGGACATCTGGCATGCAGTAAATGCGCTTAGGAAGCAATAAACAGCTCATTTTGAATGACTTCTGCAATTGGTTTCAACACAAGCAGTTGGTGGAAAAACAAGCTTTTAGAAAAGTCATTTATTGCCATATATAAACCATCTCTTCCAGTTAAACAGCTTAGCAGTGTACAAAGCAAATCCCAGCCCATTTCTGATCTGATAATTAATAGAGTCTTCTACTCTAGCTAGAACTGTACAAAGAAAGTGGATGTTGTCCTCATTATCTTGACTTAATAATTCACCATTTGAATGGTCAGGGTGTCTTTGAAAGAAGCTGATTGTTGAAATCTGAGTACAGTAGATGTGAAATATTGTATATTGTATCTTCAAGTTGAACATGGAATTCACATGCTTTTTTGTCAGTAACAGATTACTGACAGATCTGGAGAAGGAGGACATATTTTTGTTGTAAGATATAATTCTTGTTGATATTCTGTTCTAAGACTATAAATAAAATATGAATACTAAAGTATTTCATTTTCTAACCCTTAAAAAGGAAAGATATTTTCGTGCCCTTGTTTATAACTGAATACAATAAGTGAACAGTGTGAGCATTACAAATGTAGGTTTCCAGTGATAAAAAAGGATCAGATTTCTAAACTGACCAAACAAATTGACACTGATACATGCTGAATACCTCACAATTACCCTGAGTGAGGCTATCAGTTAGTTCCGAAAATAAGTAAATATATTTGAGTTACGAAGCTTTGACTTCTAGAGACCATTGACTCTACATGTTCCATATTCAAAACTGATCATCTTTACTCCTGAAAATCAATGGCTTTAGTTTGATTTAGATATATCAAGCCTGCACTTACGTAAATGAATGCAAGTAAATCACGTTTCAAATTGTGCACAAAAATTCCAGTGCCCCAGAACAGGTTATTCTGCTTTTCTTTTGCCTGTAAAAATGTCACAAAGAGAGCTCATGATATGTTTCAGATTAGCATTGTATTAACTAAAAGTATGATGGTGTCAGCAACTGTTCATGACCTACTTCATGGTGAGTAGAAACAGCAAAAAGGAAAGAGAATATTGAAAAAGTTTCATCCTCTTTAGGGAGAAAATGTTGAGTGCAGGCCTGCCTAGGCCCAGCCCAGAAAGAATAATTTCATTTTGCCAAAAATATCAGTATTTCAGGCTTTGTTTTCATTGTGTAGAGTAAGGAAAAGAGCACTTAAGATTTTGATTAAAAAGCCAGGAGAGCAGTGATGTGTCAGCCTGTCCTCAGCTTGGTCTGTGGTGTAAGGAGGACTGCAGTGTTCCTGGGCTGTCTGGCCCACCAGCCAGCCAATACCTGCCGGACTTCAACCGAGTTCATACTCAGAAATGCCATCACTCCCTGTAACCTGGGCATCTGGGGTGGGAGAGCCCTGAGAGGACTGCCTGGTGCTAATCCTATACCGGTGTTTGCCTGGGAAATAGTATTGCTTTGGATGATGTAAATTTGCAGCAGGGATATGAAGAGAGAAAAAAACTAATTCTGTCTATGCCCTCCCCACATCCTCCAAATTACAGGATATTTCTGCTGAAAGAACCTGTGAAAAGGTAGTTAGCAGTGACCTTAAATGGTCATAATTAGGTTCTGTAACTTAATGAGCTACTGAAGCCAGCAATTCCAGCTGTATTTCTTCAGAAATTGCTATTCAAAGTCATCTGTCTCTGGATCTTGGCAGAGCCTTACACAACGTATGACTGTACCTGTGGCACAACCAATCTGAATCTCACTAATTTACTTGTTATTTATTGCAAATAACATCAGAGAGTTCAGCAAGGGCCAGTCAGTCAGGCATTCACTTAGATGGGGACTTCAGACCGTGGTTCGGCAGTGCCACAGCCACCATCCCTGGCCTCCTAAGCCAGCTAGGTCACTTTTGGACTGTTTAACAGACATAACCTCCAGTTCAGAAGTCCTGAGAGGCTCACATTGCTGTGAGATGGGAAAACACTCTCTACAAGCATTTCTCTGTGCTAACAAGAGCTTCATGATCCTTTTGGTCCCAGGTGCTGTGGGGCACTGCACTAGCTGGAGGTGCTATCAGATTTCCTACATAGGTTCTTGAGTAGTTTCTCTAGCAGACATATCCCTGAGAGTGTCCAGCTTTGGAGAGAAATATGAACCAAGCCTCAGAGCATTTAATTTTCTGATGAAGCCCAGAAGAGCTTCAGTGGGCCAACAACAATATTTATGCCAGCACAGATCAAATCACTAGTGTGCATACAAACAGCTTAGCCTTCTTTCTCCTTGCTTACTCCTTAACACCACAGCTTCATCCTTTATTATTCACAACCTGCCATGCAGACTGATGAGACACATAGCTGAGATGGAGCATTTATGCCAAACTCCTTACAAGAGATTAGTACTGTTTAAGAGCTGGAGACTGCCAGCCAGCAGAAGGTCACCTGTCTTGTTGGAAAAGGTAAACATTTCATCGTACACAGAGATTTGACAGTGGCACATGACACACTGTGACTTTATTGCACCTAGCTGAAAGTTTATATGCGTTAAATCATCCTGCACTTTTCCTACTTAAAGGAGGATCAGTTTGGGCTGAACACTTTTCAGAGTGAAGCCACTCTAAGCAAAATGGATATTTGTGACAGTAGATCAAGATTGTTCTATCTTAAGGAACTAAAATTTAAAGTGTCGAGAGTTCAATAATGGAGGGCAGAGTTAGGGTATCACATCTGGCTAGTCCATCAGCTTTGAAAGTTTATGCATGCTTATATTATTTTGGTGAGCAAAAGTTTTGGTTGAATATAAAATATTATTTTAAATTGAGCAATATTAAAAACATACTTATAATAGAAACTATAGAACAATATAGTTGTAAAAGAACAAGGTGTATTTTTATAGGACAATTTTGCTTCTTGTAGCACATTGTTTTTGAGAGCAGCACCTTGATTTCCCGTACTTGATTCGCAATACTTTCTACAGATTGTTTGGAAGCAGGCAATTTGGGGGTAATGTGGGAGCTGGCTGACTTTTGTCCTTATCTAGGGAAGGGACTACATGTGTACATATATACAAACATGCATATGTGCATATATACAAAGAGGCTGTATTCCATTTCCAGATATAACTATCAACTTAAGGTATCAATAGATTTAATTATCTGAAAAAGTTATCAACATTATGATGATTCTGTGCCAAATATTTTCTTGGCACCACAATGATTACAGAAAGCATTTTGGTTGGAGAAATGTCTGATTGCAAAGACACTTGAGTAAATGGATGCAGGTGAGCCAGGAGTGGAATAGATCTGCTAAGTACAGTAGGTGAAGGAAATTGAGATGGAGTCCTTGCACGGCAGGTTCTCACATTAATTACAAAGTGGAAAAACTAAGTGTGAGAATGGATGATCTGAAAAAAAAAAAAAACCCCTTGTTTCTTCTGCTCTCCTAATTCATCCCCATTATGCTGACTCCACTATATCTTATCAATAAATATTCATTCTGTGCTTGAAAAATCAAAATCTTATCAGTTTGGTTCTACTAGGCACTACTCTTGCCTAACCATATCTTAGCACCAAGACAGCTAAAGTTTCTTATTCAAAAAAGCCAAGCTTTTAAAATCCACCTTGATCATTTCCTCCTGAAATCTGGGCTCATTCCTTATCTTTAAAAATGGACCCCTAACTGTTGTCAGAGCTACAAGCAGCCTGAGCTCACTATTTCCACCTGTCAATGACAAGAATAACTGGGATCATCTTCAGGCTGGAATGTGTGCCTCACTCCTCAGCCACCTCCCTTGAAATGCTGAGCAGCAAGATGGGGAGAAAACCTTACAGACCTGGAAGGAGGAATGGTGTGAAATCATAGTCCTGAATTGTCTTCAGAAAGAAAATTAAGGTACCTGGTTGTATCCATAAACCTTCCAGGGTTGTCAAGCCCCACTGTCTTATAAACACTGTAAGCAATGAATGAACTTGGAACAAAAGTTCAGCTCAGGAGCTGGGCATGCAGGGCCACAGACTTCAGCAAGAAGCAAAGTACAGAGAAAGAGGGCTTTGTTCTCAGTTTGATCAGTAGAAAGTTGTCTTCCCTCACAAACAACACTTTTCAAGGAACTGATCCCTGATTTCACTCTGACCTCTTGGTCAGATGTCACAGTGGTCAACATACTGAAAGTGTCTCATTGTGGAAGAAACAAACTGAGGATGCATCAAGAGTGTGAGAGAAGACAGTAACAGTAATATTGTAATGATAGTTAATAGTTTGACGGTACTCACTGGTGTTCTAAATGTTTGAATCCCTCACCATATCAATAGCCTGTGGTGCTGGGCACACTAGCCAGTGGAGAGACATTCAGATATGCCTGATGTTCACAGCCAAGGCATGGGATGCCTCTGGCCCACTGTGGACATCCTTAGAATGGGATATCAGTGTCTCAATCCAGGCATCTGAGTCTCATTTCATAATCAAAGAGTAAAAATGAGCCTCTTCATTATTTATTAAAAAAAATAAAATACATGTAGCATTAATCAGACAAGTTACTATAAAAGGAGACAAGAGATACTACTAGCCCATAGATTTTGACTCTTTCACTTAGACGCGGTGAATCACACCATCAGTGTCTGTGTGCCAGTAGATCTACTCAGTATAGAATTAACTCATGTGGAGAAAACTCCCCTGGTCACAAAGAGCAGAAGCTGTGGTCACTCTCAATATGTATCTAAAAAAGACCAAAGGTAACAGCAGTGTCTAATTTTGGAAAAGGATAGAGAGGATATAATAGATCATTCAGGCAGGAAGAAAGTAAGAGATGTGTGTATCCCAGATGATAATGGAGCCTGGTTCTTCCTAGACATTTGCCTCATGCTCTTGAAGTGTGCAGAGTTACTACTTGTCTTTTTGTCTGATTTTCGTCTTTTCTTCAAAAGAGTCATTTGTGATGTTGTGAGCCCCAGAACTCCAGCAGTTGACCGTTGTTGGGAACTCACTGAGCAGTGAGACCACTTTCAGCCTAGAGAACTGGGGCTTAGTGTGATGGTGCAGATTGTCAGCATTCCCTCTCCTCAGCAATAACCTTTGAACCCACCAGTCAGTCCCATCTGGGTAGTGTGTGGGCACTTTCAGCAGCAGCTATCCTGTGAGCTTTGGTGCTTTTATGAATTAAGACACTGCTTTAATATTGCTCCTGCTGTAAATCAAATCTCAAAACACAGGTTTTTTAATGAGGCATTCTTATTTCTCTTACTTGAAAGCACCTTTTTTCCCCCTTTATCTGGTATCAGATCTCACAGAGGGACTGCTCTGTTCCTCCTTCAGTCTTCAGGAAGGGCACAGAAACAGTGGGTCTTCAGTTCCTATGT
>VXAY01002908.1:122842-136647 GCA_013399855.1 Oxyruncus cristatus
TTTAAAAAGGGACATGAACCTTTTTTTTTAATTTTTTTTTTTTTTTTTTTTTTCACAAGAAGAGTAGTGCCCTCTAAGAGGTTTTTTTTGTCTTGGTAATTGGGCATTGTGACTTTCTAAAAAACAGATGCAGTATTATCTGAAAGCTGAACTAAATGCTGGAGAAGTGGTTTTATTTAGAGGATTGCTAGCCTTCTGGCAGTAAATGTGTTGACCTATGGATTTTAAAAATATTTTAATTGCATATGATAGAATATATTTTCTTTATTTATTGTGATGTCTAATGTTGATGGAACACCAATACACTTAATTTTTCATAGAATTAACTCTAAACCCCTGACTTGGAATGCAGATGCATCATAAGAACAACATAGTTATTGTTACACAACTATCTAAAAAGATCTGATTTAAAAGGATTATGGAAAGAGGTACATGAGGGAGTGAGGGCGGCTCTCAATGAACTTGTATCCCCCAGTCTTTATTGGTACTGAGCATTGTCCCAGCAAAGGTTCAAGACCTTGCACTTGACCTTTTGGACCTTCATCAGGTTTGTATGGACCCACTCCTCAAGCCTATTAAGGACCCTGTAGATAACATCCCTTCTCTATGGCATATCAACAGCATCTGATTGCATGGTGTCATCTGCAATCTTGTTGGGGGGGCACTCAGTCCCCTTGTCTACCTAGCTGATGAAGATATCTATTATGTCTGTGTAGCTGATGAAGATATCAAGTAGTAATTGTGCCATCATGGACTCTGGAGAAACATCCCCTCATTACTGTTTCTCACCTGGACATTGAGCCATCTCACTCTTTGGACATGGTCAGTCAGTTCCTTATCCATCTAACAATCCATCCATCAAACTCATATCTCTCCAGTTCAGAGGTAGGAATGTTTTGGGGAACTGTATCAAAGGCCTTACAGAAGTCTATGTAGGTGACATCTATAGAAATCTGTGAAGATGACATCCCTTGTCCACTGACACACTCACTCCCCCACAGAAGGACGCTAGATTGGCCAGGACTTCTACAGCCCTAGATGGGTCTATAAATTTTCATGTTTCTATAGTGAGAATATCACAATTATATGGGATAGACTGTCCTATTGTACTTCTTTATGAAATTTGAGGTGCAGGTAAAAAGTTCACATGGTGGGAGTGTGAGAAAGGATTGCAGGGGAATCATACAAAAAGGCTTTGCTGATCTTAGCGAGAAGAATGAAAAGACATGCTGTGTTTATTCTGTTTTGATTTACTTTTCCTCTATGTTTTAAAGGTTGCCAAAAAGAAAAAAAATAGAGTGTTATAAAATTAAAGATCATTACATAAGCAAAAGGAGACTGTTAATTCTATGTGTGAACTCAATTCTGTCACTGCATAACTCCTGTATATTTGGTATTTTTGCAACTGTGAGCTTGTATTGCAACTTTCTGTATTTAATTCTGGTATGTCAAGAATTCAGTTTCTCTACTCTGCAGAGCACAAGTTAGCTAAGAGAAGCTGTTTTAAAACTTGAAATTCAAAACCTGATTGTACCTGGAATAATTCTGAAAGGAGGGATAAAGACACAACTTTGAGACCAGGACAACAGCCTTTCAGTTATCCAGCTCCTGCTAAAAAAGCCAAGCAATACACAGACTTTTCAGTTTAAACAGTCATACGAATAACTTCATATAAAAACACAGGGTATATGTCACTGGAAGAAACTACTTCTTTGTTTTAACTGGTGGTCGTTGTTGTAAAGTGAAACTGTGGCACATACCTGGCAGGGAAAATTTTAATTGCGAAAACATCACAAAATTTTAGTCAACTTAGGCCTTTCCATAGACATATGGGACTGAGTGTAAGCATCACAACTTATAGTACATGAGCAGGTGACCTTTCAATGAATTAAAAAAGGTTAAGCTTAAAAACAACAATTATTTTTTTACATTATAAATTATAAAAGTAGACACATCACTACAGGGAATTGTTTAAGTCAAACTTAGGTAAAATTCAGAAAAAAAATTCCTTTTCTGATTCCAGTAACAAGGCTGCTTAACAGTCAAAATTATTTGCTATGTCCTTTCTTTTTAAGTCAGAAATAGAAAGATTCAGGACTTGAGGCTTTAGGGTTGGGGTTTAATACATATCATATTTTATACTTGCCTTTCTGAATAATGATTGCTACTGATTACAGGATAAAAGGGTGTTGGCATCTTATCCCTTACAGTAATTGTTCAGTAGGATAATTCTGTGGTGTAAAGTGCTGCTCAAGATAAATAAGGTCAGTAGAATACTTAGTATCTGCCCCTGAACCTTGATGAAAGTTTCTCATAAGAAACCGGAATCGCTCGTTTCATTAGATGCCCTGGATTATTGTGCTGGGAGCAGTTGCCTTTATCTACCTTATTCATCAAGAGCTTTAGTTATTGTTTTTTATTATACTTTATTTACTTTCAGAATTTGGTCTTCTTCTTAAGAGCTTGGACATATATACTGATGTACAAATACTAATTTTATATTAAAAGCATAATACAATAGATGCATCTGAAGAAGAATGAAGAATGTATTGGGCTTTTCTGCAATAGAATTACTGTTCTTCAAAGTAGCTTTTATGGGGTTATGGCTTGGATTTCTACTGAAAACAGTGTTGATAACACAGGGATGCTTTAATTATTGCTGAGCAGTGTTTGCACAGAGTCAAGGACTTTTTTGCTCTTTACATTTCCTCAACAGGTAGAAGCTGGGAGTGCACAAGAGGCTGAGTGGAGAGACAGCTGGGGCACCTGTCCCCAGCTGACTAAAGCAATATCCCACATCTTGTGATGCTGTGCTCAAGAGTAAAAGCCAGAGGAAGAAGAAAGAAGCTGGGAACATTCAGAGTGTTGACTGACATTTGTCTTCACAAGTCACCATTATAGTGATGAAGCCTGCTTTCCTGGAGATGACTGACTAGCTCTCTGCTGATGGGACTGGATGAATTTCGTACCTGTTCTGTTCTTGGGCTTGGCTTTTGCTTTACCTACTGAACTCTCTGCAGCTCAACTCACCGTTTTTCATGTGAAAGCAAGTGAACGTCTTAGAGTTGCTTAGATACCAGCTGGGATTAAACCACACTACACCAGAATATTAATTCCCCCTCTTCTTCTCTTTGTCAGCACTGGATCCAAATTGTGCAGCTGTTGTAGTACAAAATGTGTGAAATCTCATCTTTGAGTCCTGCTCCATGAATTGCTTTTAGAAAAATGGACTGAAGCTTTAAATTTTCATCACTAAATGATTGAGGATTACTAAAGATGCTTAAGCACAAATCAGTTGCATGACTTGGAGTGTGTGTCTGTGTGTGTGTATGTTCTGTGATCTATCCTCAGGCACAAGTAGTCATGGTGCTTCCAGTCCTGAGATGAGAAACACTGTAGGTATTTCTCAAGGAAAGGTGCAAAAATCATTAGGAAATGAAACAACACTTCAGCATTGATTCACACAAAAATATTCAGGTCTTGTCAAGAAATCAGAATACAGTGAAGAATGAAGAGGTTTTGGGTTTTTTAAAATTTCATTTTGCGTTTTACTGACAGAAGTTTAAAGAACAACACAGAGACTGATGCTTTTCTGAAGAGAAATATGACTATTAAAGATTTTGAGAATTCCAGTAAAACCTTCTTTATTATCTCCACCCAAAATGCAGTTCCTTCTCCAAGGAGATTTACTCCTTGCAGTTACACACAGTAATTCCCACTATGATTTCTATCTGTTTTGGCCTCTGTAATATTAATAACAGCCATAATTACATTGTGCCTTCTGACCCCAGTTTAACATAACACATTTCAGTTCACATACTAAGTAAAATGTTTAATCACTAGTGTGGTGAAGGAGGAGCAGGTGTTCTCAATATCTCACCTCCAAATGCTTGCCCTATGGCTGGTTTCCTCTTACACACCCATTTATTATAAAGCTGATGGAACTCGTTGCTCCCACCTCTTTGAGCTTCTTAAGTAGCACCTCTGGCATCAGCATTATTAAAAAATAAAATCAAGTGTGAAAGAAATAGGGCAAGCTGATGGTCATAAGGACTTGGTGCTCTTTAGATTACACAGCTCCTTAGGTATGTCCTTACATTTAACAATGAGCACTTGGTACCTGCAAGTATATAAACACCTGGGCTCATGTAATTTTTTGATTTAACAGCTAATGCTTAAATCATGGTTCTTAATGAATTAAGAATGCTTTTCTCTTCCAAGTAATAAAAGGAAGAGGGATCCAGGTTTTCCTTTTTTTAAGGATTTTTAAAGACTGCTTTGTTCCTGAGCCTACAAGGGCTAGTCAAGGGATTTCATGCAATAATGTGAGAAATGTACTTGATGGAGAACTTGTGTCACTCTGTGCAGAAAGGTAAAGCATGGGTCACTTTCTTTGCAGAAGGGAAGAACTATTTATTACAGAATAAAGCTGGATTCTTGTTCTGCATCTCTGAGGTTCAAAATAATGAAAACGAAGCCCTTGAAAACCTATTAAAACCCAGTGAAGGCAGATGCTTGTTATGCACAACTGACATTTTGATGAGAATTCTTAGAAATTGCTACCACTTGTGCCTTTGCAACTTACTTTGAGCTTATCCAATCCTGACCTATGTTTTAAGGTCAGAACTTTCAGTTATCCCTGCTACCTCTGACCTACAACACAACACAGAATGGAGAATATTGCTTGATAATGCTTCATTAAAGCCCATAATTTCTGGTCAAGATAGAGCAGTTGTCTTTCCAAAAGCCGTCTAGCCTTCATTTCAAGACCTTTAGTAATGAGGAACGTGTGAAATATCTATAAATTTTACTGCAGTAAAAAGGTATTTTTATATAAAATTTTATGTTAATTTAAACTACTAAATTGCATGTTGTCTGTTGGGATGAAGAGCGTTTTTCCACTCAAAACCAGTGTCTCGAAGGCAGTGCTTGTAGACTACAAGTAAGTCACCTCTTAGCCCTTCCTTGGATGCACTAAAGAAATCAAAATTCTCCAGCTGAAAGCATGTTTTTCCTGAATGTGACTGGTTCTTATAACTCTCATCTGCCTTTTCTAACAACCTTTAGCACAGACACCAGAACTGACAGTAGTGCTGTCATTAATGCCAAGAAGAGTCACACTACTACTGCTTCATAATTTTCCTGGTTTCCACTTCAAAAGTTCCCATGGGGTCTTTCCACACTTAATAGCACTGGAAATGGGTGCTCAAGTGGTTGGCTACTGTGACCCTGTATCATCTTCGGCATCAGTGATTGCTACAATAGAATCTCACCCTATAAATGTGACCAATTTCCTTGTAGTTGAAGATATTAAAATGTGAGTTGCTAAGTACTATTTATAATGAATCTCAGATCACCCTGTAGAACTGGCCTTCTCTTAGTATTATTTACTGTTCCATAGATTTTTCTTCAGCTGCTAATTGTCTGTTTTGTTCAATTAAGCATCAATGTCCCATTAGTTACCCCTCAGACTATTCCATGACCCATCTGTTCACACCAAAAGGGAGTTGTATTCATCTTAGTCATTTTTCTTTCTTAAATTCATCTATTACTTCTATTAATATTCCTTTGTGAAATCTGAAGTCTTTCTTCTTTCATCCCAGGAAGCCAGGCTTCAGTGCTAAGACTGGCAAAGGCAGTGATTATAATGGGTGTGAATCTGTTTTGTTTACTTTTAAATTGCTTTTTTCCCCTCTGCAGTTGTTATAACTGATTTGGGAATGACCTGCAGGCAGTCAGTAAGCACCCCCCATCCATCATAACTCGTCCCTTCTTTTATTCTGTCTCATCAAGTCCACTAAAGTATTTTTCAAAGGATCAGCCTTTTTGTTTCCAGTATTTTCCACATGGCAGTGAAGTAATAAGGCTGGCACAAGACCCACTGCAGGGAATGAAACCAGTCCTAAACTCACTAAGCTGTTTTCACAGCCCAAAGCTTAGCCAAAAATTTGTTGTGAATTCTCTCCACTATTTCATTATCTGCACAGTTTACTGCAGCCCCTGTATCAGGAAAAGTCTTTTCCCTCACAAGAGAAAATGTCATAGGCTGGGAGAGATGCTGCTTTGTACAGCACAACAGGAGTACTTGGAGATGTTCCATTTCTGTCTGTACTGTAACACTCTTTTATCTAGCCAAGCAATGTATCCTTTTGCTAGATGTTAGCCACAAAGGAGTCTTTAAACATCACACATGGGCTACTGAGAAATATTTGACCATGTGTCAGCATTCACATTGCAGCATCTTGCTCATATGTTGATGCTTGCATACTTGGCTGAGCTGATGAGCTGATGCTGAACCCGAGCTGAATGTACCCTTGCCTCTCCTCCTCAGCTGTGCTAACAGAATGCCTCACCCTCCACCAATAAAAAAAAAAACAAAACAAAAAAAAACCAAACCAAAAACCAAACCAAAACCAAACCAAAAAAAGAAAACAAAACCACAAAAACCCCAAAACCCAAACCAAACAAAAAACCAAAACCAAACCAAAACCCACCAAATCCGAAAACAACACACCAAAACCAAACCCAAACCAACAAAAACAAACAACCCCCCCAACCAACCAAACAAACAAAAACAAAAAATCCCCAGAAAAACCAAAAACAAGTAAACATAAAATCGCCAAACCAAACCAAAAACAAACCCAAACCAAAACAAAGCAAACAAAACCAAACAAAACCAAACAAAACCAACCAACCAACCAACCAAAAAAAAAAAAAAATCAAAAGAGGTGGGGGATCTTTTTCTTTTACACCAGAAATTGGAAAATTTACCTGAGAGAATCATGACCTGCATGCAAATCCATTTCATTCCTGATTTTGAGCAAAGAATTTGATTCCAAATTGCAACAGGTATTAGTAGGAGTCACCTTCTCTATGTTTTTCTTAAATGTCTCTTCAGGAAGGGGCTGATGCTCACATCCTCATTCCCAGGAGAAGGTTTACACTCTTGGTTGTAGCAGGACATCTTCCTGATCTTCCAATGAAACTGTCCTTCCAATCAACAACACATTTGCAGCATGTGAAAGAGGCTAGAAATGAGCAACAGCAAAGGCTAATGTTCAAGCCTGGGAGCCTGAACGGAGAGAAGTAACCCGGATTTCTGGTCTCTGCTGCAGAGAATGCTGATACACATTATCTGAGGGACTTTCCGCGTTAACTGCAGAAACAAAATTACAAAGAAGTAATTTCGGAAATGCTGATCTGTAGCAGCTGTAGGTGTCTCCCCTCAAAACAAGGTTTCCAACTAGAGGAGCTACAAGTGCCTGCCTAAAGTCCAAGAAGGAAAAGGAGAAGAATTTTACCCCCTGTGCTGAGTATCTCTCTTCATTAACAGTAAAGTGACCCTTATTCTGTGTGCAGAATTTCTATTACTGTTTTTTGTTGTTTTACCTTTTGACTAGTTCTGAACTCTGAATGTTATTCTGGGGCCTCAGGATGCTTATAAGGTAAGCATGGCAGCATCGACATGGTGAGGCATCAACAAATCCTGTGCTGACTCCAACCTCGACCAAAGCAGAAGAAGAGCAGGTCAAGAAGGGGTACTGGATCTGCCTCAAACTGGGAAAAATGATTATTATGAAGGGAAAGTCCCTGCAGCTGGGATGCATTAGGGTAGAATGATGTAAGGATGAGACTGAAACAGATTTTTTTCCCAAAGAAGGAGTTGAGACACAGAAGGAAAAAAAAGGTTCCTTATTGTGAAAAATCTTTAAAAGTAAGACATAGTAAGGCCCTAGGTAAGAGTATCTCTCATGATCATATATTCCTCTGAATCACAGAATGATTTCTGACAAAAGCCGTTTTTCCTGAGTCTGAGGTGGTCCAGGGGTCAAAGTCTCTCCTGTCTCCGTAGTCCTTAAATGGTTCTTACTACTTGCTCTCTCTTCACTCTTTTTGTTTATCCCTAATGAAGCCATCTGGCCCAACTTTCACAAGGCTGCTCAGTACCTCACTGGGTAGGGCCCCATACTCCCTCATACTTCATGTCAATTTTTTTTTTTGTCAGACACCATTTATAGGTTTTTATGCTTGTAAAAACTACAGGAGCTTGGAAACAATAACTAGGTTTTTTTGAAATGTTTTTGCTATTGGAATAAAAATAGCAGACCACAACAATAAAACCACTCCTTTACATTAATTAAATTAGAGCAAAGCAGTAATGCTCTGATTCAAACATGGGGAAAGCGGAATTTTAGGGCTGAAAATGTCTTAGTCTCAGGTCAGCTTGTCTGGACTGAGTTAATTCTTTGTCCTGGGGAACCAGAACCTTTTTTAAAATGTCACCAACTTCAAACAAGAAGCGGACCTGACTTTCCTGGGCTTTACATTCTCAAAATGGTCCTTGATATTTTGACCTTAAGCCAGCTGTGGGTTTAGTGGACCTTGGAATGCAACAAGTTTCTGCAGGACAACAGTTTCCTACTAACCTACTAACCTCTCCCCCTTCCCAAAAGTGCCTCCACCCTGTCACCACTGACTGCATTTGTAGGGGTAAATAAAACTTCTTGGGGCTGTTCTGTGAGTCTAAGGACAAATGGTATGGAAACGCTCATGTCTATACAGTTTAAGGCTCTTAACCCTTCCTCAAACTGCCCCCAGAGAGTGTTTTCTGGCCTAAGCTGAGAAATTCCCAGATTGTCCCCATGATAGCACTACTTGGCTGACACCAAAACTGTGTGAAACATTTCACAGTATGAATGGTTGCATTCATTCTGTGCTCAGGCCCATGTGCTGACCTGATTTAGGTTTTTTATTAGTTTAGCTGTAACCATTGTGGCCACATCCAATTCTCTATCAGCTTTTTTTGGCTTAAAGTTGGTTTTATATACTCAGCCTTGGATGTGAAGTTGCCTGAAGTACAATCCTGCAGTCCATCTCAAAAAAACCCACAGAACAACAAACACCCAGAAGAAACTAACAAAAAAACCAAACTAACAAACAAAACCCCAGCCCAAACCCCTGACTCAATACGTAATTAAAATGGTGGGGTTTTGTTTGTTTGTTTGGGGGTTTTTGCTGCTTCTTTTCAAACTTTTTGTCCTTTTGTCCATTTGTTTTAATGTTTTAGGACAAGGAAATGGCCTCAAGTTGTACTAGGGGAGGTTTAGATTAGGTATTAGGAAAAATGTGTTCACTGGAAGGTTACTCAGGGGAGTGGTGGAACCACCAACCCTGGAAGAGTTCAAAAAACATGTAGATGTGACACCTGGGGACATGGTTTAATGGTGGACTTGGCAGTGCTGGGTTAATGGTTGGACTTGATGACCTTACAGGTCTTTTCCAACCTTAATGATTATGTTGTTCTATGATTCTATGAATGTTTTAAGATCTAGGTTCTGGAAATCAGTTGAAAAAAAGTATCCAACCATTCTAAAAATTAATTAATAAAAATAATAAATTGTAAGTTCTACATAAGGATACACAGTTTTTAAAATAGGGAAAAAATAATATCTATTATATGAAGTATGCTAACAAACAAAAAACCCTAAAGATTTCTGTTTCACTGATCAGTTTTTGACAACTCCAAACTGAGTCACTGTAACTTCTATTGGTGAAAAAAAAATTGAAATTGTTACGCAGGAATATAGCAGTGAAATAACTACTTTCTGTCTCACCAAAAGCTATTTTCATGGGAGAGATTTTTATTAGATGCTGAAAATCCCTTTCCTTCTCATCCCCAGAATTGGCTTCAGCAGAGATATGACATCTAATAAATGGGGAGGTGGACAAGCCTGGGTGGACAGAGGTCAGCTTTTACCATGGAAAAGGAAGCTTGATATGACTAAAATTGCTATGACTTTGTTTTTACAACTATCTAAATCTTTTTCTTCCCAGCCTACAAACAAGATCTTGCAGCACAGAGTCCCACATGTAATTATTTCTTCTGTTTAAACAAATATTGCTGAGGGATTCTTTTTCTTTTTTACTTTTATTATCTTCCCTGTTATTACAACTACATCCCTGATACTTCCAAAAAGAAGACAAAATGTGGTAACTACCTTGCAGAGTATAGATGATGTGATTTGAAGTCCTAAAAGGCTCAGAGAAAGTTGATTTTCCATATTGTGGGGCCAGTATTTAGTTGGTAGGCTAGAGTATAAAAGCCACAGAAAATATACTGATACTACTGCTTCCCCCTGCTGTGCAAAGCATGGTGGCTGTGAGCCTGTGTGAGGAGTCTCACAGCTTGCTCAGTATTTATTTTGGGGGTGTCTCTTTCTTAAAAGATATCTTGCCCTTAATTTGAAAGACTTTTTCATAGTCAGTATGCCTGCTCTAGAGAAAGGTGATTTTCTTTCCCCTGCAGCTCTTTCTAAGTTCAGCAGTAGGTAAACATCCATTAAAACTAACCTGCATGTTGCCAACAGCCCAGGGTCAGTACAGGTGCTGAGCTGCTGGGGGGGATCTGGTCCCTTGTCTGTGGTTTCTAACCCCAAACAGAGGTGATGGAGAGAAAGTGGGAGACTTTCCTATCCTGAAGCACATCATATTTTAGGTATTTTGGATCAGAGTAAAAGTGCTCCTCAAACCTGTGTCCCACACTGCCCAGGCAATCCTTTAGTTATTATTAGGCTACTTGGCTTTCTCTGATTTGGGAATTTGTAACCACCTTTACAGAGGAGGTGATGGAGCACATCTGCTACACTAGATGCTGGATAATCCCTCTCATTTTATGGAGAACAGACATGAAGTAGCATGATAACGGTATATTTCTGTTGTGCTGTGCCCTTGAAACACCAATGCAAAATTCACAGCAGATGAAATAAACAAGTAATAGTCATTAAATAAATGCTGCTTAGAAGAATGATGATGCTGCAGAACACTAGCGAGAGCTCTGACTGTCACATGAAAATTCAGAGTTAACTATATGGTTATTAAAAGCCAGGCCATATTTTCCATCTATTTTTATTTGTGAGGTCTCCTTGAAATGACTTATAAAACTTGGGAACCTCGGCAGCTTTTCTCTAGGGAATATAAAACTATAGCAGCTGATACTGGAAAAATAGGTTATGTGGAGCCTTAGAAATGACTGCTTGATTTGTCCAGTATTTATTGCCTGAGTAATGTACAGAAACAGCAAAACAGAAAAGCACAACTTTCCATCTGTGCTGCATTATGCCATACATAAGAACTATTTTTCATTTCAAATGGTCGTAGCCCTGTAGGCTTTTTTGCTTTGATATCCTATGCTACCACACATGATATGATAGAGTATAGACAGACTGACCATAAATCTGAATTTTTACAGTTTTGAAAGCTGAAACATTGCAGTACTCACTTCCCACCGAATAGGCCTCCTGAAGTGTAGCCTGGATCAGGTGTTCGGATTTTTTAAAGTAGAGGCAAAGGTTGTTACGCAGAAACCTGAAGCCAGCTTGGAAAATAGAAAAAAAAAAATTTACCAAAACCAAGAAAACAAAAATGTGTCCCCGTGTAGGATACAAGGTGCACAACCCAAAAGCTCATCAGAATGTAACAGAAGCATTTGTTGTTTTAAACAAACAGCTTTCAAGCATTAATTTCCCTTTATTCTCTAAATCTCTGCTCACTAATTTGCACACCTTAAATGTCATCAAAGTGTGAGCCTGTGTGACACTGGAGGAACACTATTCCCCTTTTCTCCACCCATTTGAAACCAAAGAGAGAGAGAGCAGGCTAAAATAGATGAGCTGGTAAGCCTTAAAAGGGGTCAAAGTTGTTGTTTGGCAGGAGGGATCAGTTGTGGCTTTTTTCTGTTTGGTTTTTTTTTTTNAAGAGTTCATCCATCTTCAAAGCAGCAACATTTAGTTGAACCAACTCTAACCACAACAACACCAGGTTCGTACTGACTTTCACAGCGTTGATCCTCACTGACACTGTAGTAAAATGTAATAATACAGCAGTTCAAAGTAGTTTTTGGTGTGGGTTTTTTTTTTTTTTTTTGGTTGGTTGGTTTTTTTGGTTGGTTGGTTTTTGGTTTTGGGGTTTTTTTTTTGCCATTCCATGCCTTTATTTTTATAAGATTCTAAATTAGAACTCCTATAACTAACTTTCCTGTACATAATGAATTTTTTTAATTAAACATCTCCCATTATTTCAATATTTTATTCAGCTTTTCTGATTTGAACCTTACATAAGTTGATACAAATATGAAATTGGGTGCATTTTTTGGTGATGAGCAGCACGTTGGAGCCCACAAAATCCTTCCGACTGGAGTGAGCAGGGTGGAAGGATGACTGTCAGGTATACTGGACAAAAATTTTCTGTATATATAGATAGGAATCCACTTCAGGCGGCAATAAAACCTGAATGAAACTTAAATTTAGGAACTACAACAACAAAAAAAATCAAACAAAAAAACTTAGTGTGATACTTTTTCAGCAGAAGCTAGTACAATCCAAATAAATTCCACTGGTAAAGAGAGGGCAGGAGATGCTTTGTCCACAATATCCTGTAATTTCCTTGAGGTATTTTAAATCCTCTTACTGGAGGAGAGTGAGGAAGGGCAGGTGAGGAGGCTCCCAGGTCCAGGGGGATGGTGGGGTCGAGGTGGGTTCCTGGTCTTGGCTGTGGCCGGGGGCCATGAGCCCATGGCTGAGGTGCAGCACTGCTTGATTCCCAACCACCTCTACCACAGCCCCCGGTGCTGGTGGGAACCAGACCCACTGATCCACCACCATCAAGCCACCTGTGTGTGGGTGCAGCAACCCAAATGTATGCACACAGACACAATCTTACGAGTACAAACCTTCCTGTTGTTACTTTACCAAGAATCCACGTGCTCAGAAAGAGAAATCCCAAGAGGACTCACCAGAGTGCTTAGAAAAGCTGCTGCATATTCCTAAAGATGTACAAGTCTTTAACGGAAGATGGAAATGTTGAAGCTTCAGGGAAGTGCTGAAGCTTAAATTTGTAAGCTTTATAAGTGTTATTGTGTCTCCCCTTCATTCCTCAAAAAATAACTCGACATTTTAGTGGTTTGCTCACCAAAACTACATTTATTTCTTTCCTTCAGAACTCCATTGTGTATAATTTTCATTACAAAGGAAACACTGCCAGGTGTGTTTACAAACCAAACTCGAAATTCTTCCTTGGAATGACAGGTATATCTGTGTTACAAATGGAATTGTTCTGAACTCTAGAGTATTTGTACATACACACATACACATAAATACTATATATGTGTATGTGTACATGTATATGTATACTATATATTACTTCTGTTTATAAAAAGGGAAAATATTGAAGGTAGAAAGCTTCAATATTGTTGACCACTAAAAAAGAAAAGAAAACAAGATTCTTACTTTGATATCAGAGAGGCTTCAAATTTTATAATTTAGTTCTTAAAGAAAAGACATTTCCATGAGAAAACCAGGAAAAAATTACATTCCCATATATAGTCGTTATGAAGTACCCAAGGGGATTACAGATACATGTAGTATATGCACTGTAGGTTTAGTAGAATTACAGTTGTTAATGGTTTAAATTAAATTTAACTATAGGATTTTAAATGAAATTATTTCAAATTTTATATAGATTAAAAAGATGTTTTAAATGATTGAAATGCAACAGCTACGTCATTTTAGTTTTCGCTCTAAAAAAAACTTTCAGAGCTGTAGAAGCTCAAAAGATGAAGGGGCTAATGTGTACATCCCAAACACCAATAGCCAGACAGCTGTGGGGCCAACCAAGGAGTGCTGGTAATAATGGTGTGAGAAAGAATAGGATGTGGCAGGAGAAGGGGGCCATACAGAAGTAGAGCAACACTTCCTTCCTTCCTTCCTTCCTTCCTTCCTTCCTTCCTTCCTTCCTTCCTTCCTTCCTTC
>VXAY01002908.1:137016-314520 GCA_013399855.1 Oxyruncus cristatus
TTCCTTCCTTTCCTTCTTTCCTTCCTTTCTTCTTTCTTTCCTTCTCTCTTTCTTTCATTGTTTCTTTCCCTTTCTGCCTTTTATTCTCCCTCTCTCCCTTCTCTCTCTACCCATCTTTAATCTGTCTCTCTCTCTTCCCTTTCACCCTACTCCTTTATTTGAAACTCACTGCTGTGTCCTTATGCTGGGAGATAAGGGACTAACTTATACCCATTTCCATCCAAGTGTATAATTTACTAATAAAAATTTGTAAGCTTTTGCAGACCCTCTGACTTTTGTAATTCCTTTCAACCACAAACATCTACAAGTCTTGGGTTCTCACTTCCACTTAGGGGTGGGACACCAGATGTTCTGATTTAATAAAAAAGGACAAATTTTCTGTAATTTTTGCTAAATTCCCCTATTTACTGTCAGACCTCGAGTGAGTGGGAAAGTAGTCTGTTCCCTGCTTCCCCAAGTTTCTCCGAGCCACAGCTTCTGAATACTCCAGATATTCTAGAAACTGGCTGTATCCAATTTACCATTCTCTTAAACACTGACCCAGTTCCAATTCTGCAATCGCTTACTAAAGAGCTGTAGCAAAGCATCAACTAGATGCAGGTGCCCTCACAAACCAATAACCTCTTTCTGTTCCCCAGCAGTGCCTCATGGTTTCCATTGATACAGAAGTTCCAATGGAGCCTTCTGCATACCTCTGCATGGGGACAGGCAAAGTCTGTACTTCTTTGTAAAGAGAAAAAAAATTATCTTTCTGAGTCAGACAGGGTATGTCGAGTGTTTTCACAAGCAGTGGTGTCACAGGCAGACACCTGCTTCAGTGAGACTGGGAATACAACTGGAGCCTGTCTGCAGGAGCAGGGGTGACCAGCCTAGCCTGAGGGACCGTGCTGGTTGGGATCCTGCCAGGCTGGTGAGATAGACAAGCCTTGGGGAACATCTCTGGGATGCGTATGAAGGGCACTGGCCTCACTGCTCGACAATCCCTATAACACCACTCTAGAGAGGGGTCTGCACCCAGCACTGCTCAGCTTTAGTAGCAGCTATCAAGGAAGGGAGGGGGAAAATGACTGAAAACTTAATGATCAGGAGAATCTTGCTTTTTTCTGTGTTCATTTGCCCCTGACAACAAATTTTACAGCTTTGATTGATGTAATTCAGATTGACTTTGCCATTGTCTGAGGAAGCACACTAAAGCACCCCAAAGTCAAGCAGTATCAAATCTATATGTTATGATTAACTTTTTCCCCAGAAATCCTGGTCGTGCCTTTTTTTCCTTAGTTATTTGAAATTGTTGATGCTGTTACACATGACACAACTCTGGAATGATCCTCTAATTTTACTTATCAGCTTTCAGTTCATCATCCTTGATAGAAAAAGAATTTTTCTCCTCCAATCTCTCTTGCCCTGCAGTTTCCTTAGCTAGGATCACTATGGTATTGTGAGTCTGGCAGTCAGTTCCTTAGCCTTCTTCTGATCATCTCATAATAAATTGCCTTATGTCCCCAGGTTCACAGATCTTTTAAAATCATTGCCCTCTAGAAACAAAAAAAGCATTTGTGATACATGAACAAGACTAGATGGGAGTCAGAAATCCTTTTCTCTAGAACCCAAATGTAAGCTTTCACAGCAGATCTAAACCAGTAATATATCTTCACTACCTAATATGTGCTTGACTCAAGATATTGCTGAAAATAATACGATAAATATAAAATATAACTTGACATGACAGAAACAGATGCGCATCTAATTTTGATTCTAAACAGATAATTCAAAATATAAATTATTCAGAGAAGGATAACTCAATAAGCAATTAGGAATCAATCAGTAATCAATACAGTACCATCAGCACAAAAAGGGGTGATATAATAATAGTTTACATATTTTGCCTTCATGAAGTATACATATGCTGTACCCATTAAAGCTGACTTAAGTTACTTAACATTCAATTGTGCATTTTGTGGAGTGAGTCAATAGAGTGACTCACTAGCCCACTGGAGTACCATATGGGAAACTTTCCCTCTCCTGAGCAGATGGAGACTAAGAATGTCACAGACAAAATGTGTTTTGTCTCTGGAGAAAGGATGTTGGCTGCTTTGTTCTTAGACTTTTCTACATGCCAAGCCTTCTGCTCACATTGGGAGTCCTGCATTTTGAGGCCTCATGGATATTTCGGTATGTCTCTGAAATGCTGACCTGCAGAAGGCAGACAAAACCAGGCTATTCAGAAGCCTGCAAGTAAAATATGACTATTGGTGTGCAATCCAAGATTTAACTGGTGGGAGAAAGCAGAAGAAGTCATCACCTTTGCCATCGTTTAACACATAAACCTCTGTGAGGGAGGCAAGTGCTTTCCATTTCCCTGTGGAAGATTTAGATGAAGGGTGATTGAGATGACATTGCAGTTTTGCAGGTGACTGAGGCCACAGAAACCCTATTTTCTGTTCCCTCTGGGCTATTCCATCTACCTAGAAACATTTTTTTTCCTCTTCCTTGTTTTTTTTTTTTCTTCTGATTCCCTTTTGTACTCAGTTTTGCTGCTGTACATTTCCACATTTTTCTGTGCAAATCCCTCGCTGGGTGAAAGATGATCACACCCTTATAAATTTGTCTGAAAATAGCAGAAGAAAAATACCAAGAGGTAATACAATTTTAATTCCTTTCTTAAAGGAATATAGTCAGGACCACATATATCCACACTAACTTTTGTAAGTTGATAGGGTCATCAAGGATTATGAGTCTTGGTTAGTGGGCAAAATGGCATGTCAGCCTATGCAAAATGTAAACCAGCTTCTGAAAGTATCTATCTACTGCATGCTGACCATGTTGGAACTTAAAGCAACCCCTAATTTAAATGCATCCAGGCTGCGTGAGTCTGAGTTTATGTGCAAGAAATCTGAGCCTACCCATGACTAAGTAGTATAAAATTTTTTACAGCTGTCTCTTTACTATGACTCCTAGGTTCAAACATGTATTTTCTGTTTTTGCAGTGCCTGTCACAGTGAGACCCAGTCTATCTAGTCTCTTGATTATAACCACTCTGTGACCCTCAGATAGGCTTTTGGTTTTCCAACTCCACCTCTGCACACTCAGACAGTGCCTCTGTATTCCTCCTGAGTCATACTCCTCCTAGAGAAGCACTATCCTTGCTTCCACCTTCTGTTCAATGACTTTTGATGTTTAAATTTAGAGATGAGTTCTTTGCTCATCCATGCAGGTCTCCTGCCATCTTTTCTTGAACACTCATCAGGATGGATAAAACTTGAGCTTGGGAAAATGACTCTTGAAAATCAACCAGCTCTTCAGGACTCCTATTTTACCCTGCTTTCTGGTTTTCAATGTCTCTTCTGCCAGTCTCACCCTGTACCCTCTTACCAATCCAGTCCGCAACCTCTTCAATTAGTTGTAAATCATCAACATCTCCCCTGCCTTCTCCTTTATTCCTAGTTTAGAGCTCTCCTTCCCAGGCTGGCAAGTCTGTTGACAAAGATCATTTGCCACTTGGTACTTGCTGCATTTGGTCATGTGGATACCATTTTTATCTCAGTCCTCAGAGAGGATCCCAAGCTTGTAAAAAACCAAACCCCCATTGTCAACACTGGCTGTACAACTGTTTGTTGACCCACAGGTCCATCTATTTTTCATCAAGCCCTTCTGCCTCACTGGAAAAATCAAGCAGATGCCACCTGGGCCCCTCCTTGGGGCCCTTCCACTTGGGCTTCACCTGGAGTGCAATGTCACTCTTGTTACAGTCCAGGCTGTCCCTGCAAGTATCATTGGTGACCACAAGGAAGAGCAGCAGGGGATCAGAAAAAACCTTGGCAATCTGGTGTCCTGGATCCAAATGCCTCGTAAGCAGCAAAAAGCCCTAGACACCAGGTCATAGAAGAAGATGGTGGTGTCCATCCCCTGCAACAGAGTCTCCTACAGCCAATACTTCTCCTTCCTCCTGATGCTCCTGTCAGACTTAGGCTCAGCCTGTTCAGATGTTTCATTGGACACAACTCAGCTTGTTGTCTGGTGATTGAACCTCCACCATAGTTGCAGACTTGCAGATGGGGCAGGAGTTAAGCTCCTAGTATGAGAAGCCACAGGATTCCAGCCTATACCACCATGGAAGAGTATGGTAAGCACAGACTTGTTCTATCCTCACTCAATGTAGTTAGATCTTTGAAATATTGAAGATCTAATCAGTTTTTTTCTCCCCATCCCTGTTGCTGCACTGCCTGCTGACCTTATCCCACACGTGCTTTACTTGACTGCACAGAATTTCCCAGTGCAAACCTTATGCAGGCAAGCAGCCCATCTTCTCCAGCCCCAGAAAGAGGACCTGTCAACTCTGCAGCCTCAGGGATGCATCCGCCCTCGGGAGCTCAGTTTGAGCTGAACTCTGGCACACCAGGAAGAACTGCTCCAGCAGGATGTGAGGACCATGTTCTGTAGCACTTCACCTTCATCACCATCAGCACACATATACACCATGTACAGCAGAGCCGCCCTTATCCTTCTGTGCCTATTTCTGCATGGACAGTTGCACAGGACTCTCCCTAGCACCTATTGGAAGGGTGCTTGGCCCTTCAAAATCAGGAGTTCGCTGAAAACAGAAAAACACCCTTTGATGAAGAACATCTGACAGAACTTGTTAGTAGTGACTAGAGCTTGCAGACCAGCTCAGCCTACTGTAGTTACCCTTTTTCAATAGTAGTAGTCACCTACAGAAAGTTCTTAGAAGAAATTCCCAGAAGATCTGGGACCAAAAATCAAAAACTGCTGCACAAACTGCTACATTCATTGGTTTCCTCTTTTATCCATGGCCCTTGAGGTGGGATATTCAGTGCTGTTCAGTGCCATCCAGTATGAGCTGATTTCAACCATCAGGCTATTTTTATTATTACCCTGATTTATCAAATTTCTGAAAAGGGACCTTCTACAGACTGTCTTCAAAATATACAATCCTCAGAGCTAAGAGCTGTGCTTGTATTGAGCTTCCCAAAGCTTAATGACACTCTACACAGTTTTTTAGCTTCAAATACACTACTGCAATTCCAAGGTTAGATGTTGTTACCTTATGGTCAGAGACTGTGAGATCAACGTACTGCAGCTGTCATAAGTTTCTTTACCTCCACCAAGAGATCAGTTCACAGTGAATTTGCATCTGTAGAGAGTGGTTTCTCCACTGGACATATGAATGACAGCTTTAGTGATGAGACAGGACCAGACTGAGCCTTCAGATTTCACTTAAATCACTGTCACCCATACGTTTGCAAAAGGAGAAAATTCCAGTTTTCACTAATCAAACCATGTTTTTAGAAGCTGTGTCTTAGCATAAAATACTATCAGTGACATCACACAGATCAAATTTGCTAACGAAGGAACCAGATTTTATGTGACTACCATAGTTGCTCAGAGAGGGAGGGCTTTACAGACAGTACAATTTTTTGTATCATGTGAGAAAAATAGGTCAACTGAAGTCAACTAATTTGTAACCTTTTATAGCTAGATTTTTCAGTTGTAATTTTAGAGAAGGATTGAATGGGCAGGAGTATAATACATTGGGGTGCATAGCTTAGTGTCATGCATTCACAAGAACATTACAAAAAAACTGTTAGAAAATCATAACATACAATTGTATAAAAACAACAGAAATTGAGAGCCTCTTGACTATAAAATTTTTAATCCATCAATTCCATAGAGTACCAAAATAAAAACTTTATTTAGTTATCCAGCCACAAATTTATACTCAAGCGAGAAAGGGAATTTTCACCAGCCAAGAGAAAATATCTGATTAAGGAGGATGTTAAAGATGAAAATAGCAATATGATTGCAAAGCCTCTCAGATGAAAAACCATAATCTCATTGGCCATTGAAATACTTTGAAGAACAAAATAAGAGACATGCCAGAAATCCATAATATGATTCATAAAATGAGAGTCTCAACATCTTCATTCCTAATTGTCTTTTTATTCTTTCTTATTATTAAGTAATTGTGAGATGCTATTTCAGCAGCTTGGAGGAAAGAAATGTGGCCAAAACCCATTCATAACTTGGGCAATTACATAGAGTTCTTCCCTAAAATAACATAGATTATTCTCTCCACTTTCTCCTGGGAATTTGAAACTTAATTCAAGTGAGCATTAAAGCACAAATGTGATAGACATCAAGCTAATTTTTTATTTATGGGGTTTAGATATTGTTCTTTTCTGCTCTGACATTCTTTTTATTTACTGCTTACTTATTTGGTTCCAGTTTACCGTTTTACACTTTGTTTACATTTTTATTGAATTTATTATTTTTATTAAAATTCTTGTTTATGTATGACTGATACAATTAGATGTAAAAACTGTGAACTTCAACAAGCTTCAATACAGGAACTGGTTTGTCCAAAGCCCTGTTGTCTTCAATATCTTCATAAATGACTTGGGCACAGGACTGGAAGGGATACTAAGCAAGTTTGCAGGTGACACAAAACTGAGAGGAGCTGTTGACTCCCTCGAAGGCAGGGAGGCCCTGCAGAGAGACCTCAACAAATTAGAGGCAATCACCAACCACAGGAAGTTCAACAAGAGAAAGTGGCAGATTCTGCACCTGGGATGGGGCAACCCTGGATGTATGTATAGGTTGGGGAATGAGGTGCTGGAAAGCAGTGCCATGGAAAGGGACCTGGGGGTCCTGGTCAATGGCAAGTTGAAGATGAGTCAGCAGTGCCCTGGCAGCCAGGAGGGCCAACCATGTCCTTGGGGGGCATCAGGCAAAGCATCACCAGCCGGTCAAGGGAGGGGATTGTCCCACTCTGCTCTGCACTGGTGCAGCCTCACCTTGAATATTGTGTACAGTTTTGGGCACTGCAATATAAGAAAGACATTAAGATATTGCAGAGTGTCCAAAGGGGGACAAAAAAGATGGTGGAAGGCCTTGAGGGGAAGCCGAATGAGGAGCTGCTGAGGTCACTTGGTCTGTTCAGCCTGGAGAAGAGGAGACCTCATTGCAGTGACAACTTCCTAGTAAGAGGAAGAGGAAGGGCAGGCACTGATCTCTTCTCTGTGGTGACCAGTGACAGGACACAAGGGAATGTCCTGAAATTGTGTCAGGGGAAGTTTAGTTTGGATATTAGAAAAAAGGTTCTTCACCCAGAGGGTGGTTGGGCACTGGAACAGGCTCCCCATGGAAGTGGTCACAGCCACAGAGTTCAAGAAGCATTTGGACAATTCTCTCAGGCACATGGTGTGACTCTTGCTGATGGTTCTGTGCAGGTCTAAGGGTTGGATTCAATGATCCTTGTGGGTCCCTTCCAAAAAGGCATATTTTCTGATTCTGTGTTTCTGTGTTTCTGTGAAAGTAGAACCTAAATTCTGGGAACCAGCAAGGACAAAGGAACCCATGCAAGATTAAAGCTGTGGTAGATTTTGAAAAAAGGAATTGTCATCCAGGACCTGCCTGCTTACTTTTGCCATAAAAGATAGCAAGCCTGTTTCAGAGAGAATACACAATTATTTGCTTTTCACTAAAATATTGTCTCCCAGAAACTTTGTTTACATGTGAGGAATGCCAAAAATCCCTTGGGAATGTAGGAAGTTTGTTCATCAGTCCATTCTAAGTACAGTGGGATTTGCTGGAAAAGGGAATCTGGTATCCTGTCCCTGCTCTTCCATAGCCAAGCAGTGCTGTCTGAGAGCAGAGGTGGGGCAGAGCCCAGATATTGGCCCAGGGTTGGACATGTCATAAGTAGACAATGTTATTTATTCAGAGTTCATCTTTGTCATAACATCTCCAGGGAAAGTTTGTTAGCTTTGGCAAACTTCTCACATCCCTGCACTTTAATCTCACGGTATAAGTTGATGACAAGGTCACAAATGTTTCACATAGGCAGTACTTTTCCTAATACTTGGCAAAAGTGGCAGGACTTCCAGGGGAATTATTCTATCAATGCTGATAATACTCCTTAAATGAAAAATGTGAATGACCAGGTTAAAAGTACCTTTTAAATTTCACACATCTACTCACTAAGTTCCATTATCATCTCATTTTTAAGTTGTCTGGGGTCAACTAGGTCCTGTCTATCCAGCCTGGCTGGAAACACGTCACAGCAGGAGAGACACCGAGGAGCTGTCTCCCTCTCTCCCTTCTGAAAGAAGGGCTGTCAGCCCAGATCTAAACGACTATTTTTCATGTGTGAGAAGTTAGGTGAGATGAATCCCACCTCCAGTGCTCAAATTAGGAGTCACAGCTATTTCATTCCCACCAGCTGTAGTGGAGGCAAGATCTGGCAGGCCTGGATCACTCATCTCACTCTTAAATTTAAATACTATATTAGTAGCAATGCCTAAATTAGGCATGTAGAGTAGGTGGTTTAAATATGGTCCCCAATCATAATTTCATGTGCTCTTAGAGTGCCTGGAAACACTTGGGCTTCTTTCCAGACTGAAACATCCAAATAGTATTACATTATAAAGATATCATGAATGATGCATTGCTGTGTATCACAAAGTAATGCATCACATTTTTATCCATGTTTATTTTCTCCCTGAGTTTTGTTTGAATGTCCCTAGCAAAGCTGATGATATTAACCACAACAATGACCAAAATATGATTGCACCATTGAAAAGAGTTATTTTTATCTGTGAATATTCCCTGTTTATCCTCATTCTCATTGTTGAAAAATATTATGAGAAATTTACAACAGAAAACATTTCAGTTTATGGGCCTCAAGAAAAATCGTACGTCTGTGTCACCAGTTTTTTTGTTTAGTTTGCTGGGTTTTAACCTTTTGTTTAGTTTTTTTCTTTTTGCACTTTGACACACTTATTAAATGAATAGAAATCAATTCAGAGGTGATTCAGAAAGTACATTGAAAATGCAAGGTGTTTAGCTTTTGTAATAAACATGGAATTATTATACATGATTCTTTATGTCTTTATTCCTATGAGACTATGAAGGAAGATGCCTTACCTTTTAAACTATCCTGCTGTCTGTTACATAAATCTTCATTTTATTTAAATGTAACTGAAAAATGAGCATTCACTACGGACATTTTCTAGACCTTCCTGAACCTCTAGAAATATGGGTTCTGCTTCCAAAGGCGGAAAGAACAGTGCAGCTAAGTGAGACAGAAGAGGTTGAAAGTCTTACCTCTCCATATGTGTTTATGTGAATACTTTGTAGGACTGCACAGAAATTGTATTTAGTCTAGGTATTACTTTTTTCTCTGATACACCCATTGAGTGGCAAGATATAGAATTCTCTCTCATATCTTCCATGTCTTATATAAACTAAATCTTGCATAGACCCCGGAATGTCCCCTTTTTTTACATATGACTCCTAATAAAGTGGCACCATTCATTCAAAGCTCCTCCACCTGACCATTCCCATGCCACTCTCACTAAGAACCTTCTCTTCATCTGCTCCCAGGCAGCTCAGATAAATGTTTTGAACCCTCCTTTTAGAATAAAAGACATCTACATACCATAGAAACACAGGTCCAGTGCAGACCAGGAACAGTCGTGCAGAGTTTCCACTAGCACAGGAAATCCTCAGAGTATAGTTTAAAATGACTCCAGGAAAATGTACTTGAAGATGCCATATGGGAGAAAAGAGGACTCCTGTGTTGAGAGAAGTCTTTGAAGCAGAGCCTTTGTGGGTTGTGTTCCACTATTCTATCATAGGAAGACCAAATATAAGCTTTCTCATAGACAATTTCTGGATGAAGGAAAAAGCTGTAATCACAAGTTCAGCAGTTCATGGATACTCCCTAAGTAGTCAAGCATGACATGGGATTTACAGCCACCACAATGTCTGTAGTCACTGCAAACCTAGACCTGTGAAGTTACAAAATGCAGCTAACAAGCTGAGAGACCTCTGAGAACATTTAGCAACTGAGAATCTGACAGGTTCTCAAGGCAAGACAAGAATAGGCAGTGCTGCTAGAAACCCTTTCTAGTAAAACTGAATCGTAGGTTTGCATGAAAGGAAATATTCAAGGGTATTTTTATTTTGAATCTTCTATTTTTTTCATAAAAATATTGTCAGGGGAGAAAAAAGTGCTCTTTTAGAACCCTCTAAAAAAAAAATATTTTCATGAAAAAGATTGGAGAAATATTTTCTTGTCTGTTGTGGTATGAAAGACCTTACCTTACTTGATATGCATAACTGAAATAATCACTATTTGTTAGGAAACTTTTGATGCTTTTTACTATGAAAGCATTAAATTTAGATGTTGTGTAGGTTTTTTCATATATATTCTGGCACTAACTGCCATAACAACATCTGTAAGTGTAGTCATGTTTGTTCAACATTGTCAGTTAGAAAACCATGTTCCATGTACTCTTTGTTTAATAATTCAAGATGGAATTTCCCATATTAAATGTATGCCCTAAACCTATCTAATTTTTAAAAAATTTTGAAAAAAAAGTTTTAGATACTGTTTTTCAGACCTGGGTAAAGGCCATACATATAGTTGTGTCCATGCTGAGAAATTCTTACAACCTTTTTATTGAGAAGTTGTCTTAAAACAATGCTTTGATGCATGGACCCAACAACTGGCAAGGGATGTTTTATGGGTGTCAAAGGTGTCTTTTTATGCATAGACTTCTTGACTTTGTATAAAAATTCAGTTCATATTGCCTTTAATAAATGTGTAGATTTACAGTTTAGCTCTTCAGACTGCATGTGGACCACACGTCCAGAGCAAGTGAGAACATGCCTTTCCAAGCAGCAGGCCTTGGGCAAGCAGATCCCTTCCCTCACTGCTACCATAAAACAAATCAAGGTGCACAACATTGTATCTTCACTGACCTCAGCGGAACAACTGCCCCAGTGGAAAGAATGGGTCAACTGCTCTTTTCCTTGCTTCATTCTCAGAAATCACTCAGCCATTTAAAACTCAAGGATGGAAAGAAGGAATCAAGAAGCCTGAGGCATATTGTTGATCTTTGGCTGTTTGGGTTAAAACCAACAGAGTTACAAGGAAGACTTTTCAAAGAAAGGAACTGTTCTGCATGGGGACAAATCCTCATCTTCTGCAAATGTGTAGCATCAGTGATTTTCAATGACAGATGTTGCTTCAAGATGAAATATCTTGGATTATGTACATCACATGCTAAAATTTATTAGTCTTTACACCTTGAAAATAAAACCAGATCAGATCCAAAAACACAACTGGAATTAGAATAAAACATTTTTCAAACATTGCAGTTTGGAGAAAGTGTCATCTTGTCCTGTATTTCATGGCTGAGTAACAGAAACCAAACACTGGAAGGAAAGCTGTTCATGCTGTGCCATATGTCTAACTAAACTGGAAAACATAATAACAGAGATTCTCATGAGATTTCCAAATTTGAGAAAGTGTTCAGATCAGTATATGAAACCATGAATCTCTGAATCTCAAAGGACGTAAAGCTTGACAGTTATTTCTAACATATGTTTTAGTATGTTTTGTTATAATCTCAAAGTGTTTAAATTTCTTTTAGATTTCTTTTTAATTCTGGGTGGGTTTTTTTTTTTTTTGTGAAGCTATTTAGAACTACTATTCATGCCACTGCTGAGGTCAGAAAGTTCTATAATACAAGGGAATGCATAATTTCCAGAAAAGATAGAGCATTTTATTTGCTTTTAAAAATAGAATGAGCTTGTGGTGTAACTGGTGTAGAGCTTCTAATCACGTTTTTAAAGTAGATTAATTCTGCCAGAAAGAATAGATATTTCTAGAGAACTGAGGATTTGTCCACACATGCCATTTTTTGTTGCTTCACAACTCCTAGAGAACAGTAAGAAAATAATAATAGAAAGACAATTAACTGTGTAGTGCAGTACCGCCTCCCCAAAACTGTGCTCTATGGTGAACTCCACTGGCTGCCGCAAAAGAGGAGCCCCAAAGAAGAGATACAAGGATTCTCTGAAATAATATCTCAGCCTTGGCCATATCAACCACCATCATTGGTCTACTCTGGCCTGCAATCGGGAGACATGGAGACACACCATCTATAACGCTGCTGCTTCTTTTGAGAACACACAGAGAATCATTTCTGAGGAGAAAAGACAACGCAGAAAGAATCGAGTCTTACCAGTACCACCAAAGGAGACTTTCCACTGTGCCTTTTGCAACTGGACTTGTCTATCTCACATTGGCCTTTTTAGCCACCAACGTGCTTGTAGCAAGCGTGGGTAGAGTCCTTCCCTAATCTTTGTTCGCGAAGCCTAGCCATGACGATGATGATGATGATGGCAGGTGATGTGGTGACAAAGGTGTTGCGCTGGCTCTGGATACTCTGGCTTCTCTTCCTATTTTACCATGCACCATCAAGTCTGTTCTTGATCCAACATCATCTTTCAGCTTTCATCAGTTTTGTCAAGTTCAGCTGTAAATTCACCATGGCCTGAACATTAGCAGTGCAAATTCAGTGCTTTCATATGCTTCTGAAGGATCTCAGCACTTCCTTAACCCAGCCAGAAAGTCTGGTCGCTGCTTCAGCTTTTGGTGAAGAAACCCTAGGGGTTTTAAGCACAGGAATCTTTCTATTCCCGATCCCCAAATGAAGTTTCATCAAAAATTACCACAACTTAATAAGGGAACTACAAGCCATTCTTCCAAATGTTTCTGCTGCTTTCTTTCTCTTACAAGTTAGCCTTTTTAGCCTTTCTGCAGAGCTTTTCTTTCTCCCCTTCTGATCTTGTCCTTCCTGTCCTTTCTCTGCTATACTTTTCCTCATCTGTCTTTGTGTCCTTCCTGCCTTCTTTGAGAAGGGATTTGGGTCAGCACTGGTCAGCCGTGCTTCCTCCAGGCTGGTTGGACACTTCTGTCTCTGTTTGACAGATGAAATTCCCAAAGCTCCTAGTTAATTTTAGGGTGTCTGGGGGAGGAAGAAGCCTGGCACTGAACCAAACACACATTTAAATGTGCCAGAAAATTACACAGCAGTCAGAAAATTGCCAAATCTGCAATTTTATGCAGCCCACAATTTTCTAGAGGTCTTGATTATCATCCGGAGTTCAGTGTTTTACAGGAAGTGCAAGAGGTTACATTTCCACTGATTTTTAAGTGACCTCAAAGTATAACACTGGAAAAATTTATACCAGGATTAACTATTTCAGTGATATTTCTATCTATTTCAAGAGCAGTCAACGTGTAAAAAAAGCTTTCTTTAATGAAACAGATTGCGGTTTTAAAGGTGATTATTCTTAAGGTTTATATCAACAACAAATTATCCAAACAATAATGGATCTAATGCATTTTGCCTTTGGGAAGATTAAAACTGAGAATGCTGTTGTAGGAGTATGGTTTTGTGCATGTCTGCATAACACAATGGAGATCAAGAGAACAATCTCTTGAACAATCTCTTACAAAACAAGAGCAGTATAACTTGGTCATAGATAATGCTCACAAGATGAGAATACGTAGCTACTGACTTTTGAAAAACAGAAAAAAATGGACATTGCCTTGTGACTGATCTTGTCACCCTAAGGTGACAGGCACCAGCTTGTGATCTTGGGAAAAGCCAATAAAAATCTACTTGGGGTGACTGTGCAGGTGACTGAATGTACACACATCCATTCCCCCAACCAACCCCCCACATCCATTTCAGTCAGCTACAACATTAAACGGAGTGGAAAACCACAAACTTATGTCATGGATTCTCACCATTCAGCTTACGGATGAAATCTTGGGACAGCTTTGTCCAGACAATCCAATTTCCTACTGTGTGCTGCCTTTACTGCTTAGGCAGAACTGTTACAAGTATATCCCTGCAGCTTTGAGAATACCCAGAAGAGTCCACACTATGGGTGTTGCAAAGGCACACCATTCTTTCTGTCCTGGTGGGCAGAATGTGCTCCTTACATCCAATGCAAGAGGAGAAGAAGAGAGATTTTACTGAGGGTTGTCAAGACCCCATGACCCCTAAGAGCTGCAGCTGTATCCAGGCATCATTTTAAGGTTTCTCTTTGAGCTTTTAATTATCTCTTTTTAATTTCTGTCAACAGACTGTTGTAAATGTTGAAACTTACAGATAATTGTCTTAGCTTGCAGAGGCTGTCTTATTTGAGGTCTTACCCTGGAATAAAATGTATTCAGCTGTGATTGCACTCTGTTGTGCATTTTGTTGCCCTGACCCCTCCATGCAGGGCCTGGCCAGTGTGGCTTTGTGCAGGGATGGGATCTGGGCACATGCAGCCACCTCTGAGGGTGCCTCATCAGGAAGGGAGCTGGTACCTTCCTGCTGATTCCTCATTCTGGGCAACTGGGGACAGCACCCCAGGCTCCCACACACTGCGCACAGCCACCATGTACACAATCTTTTGATTCAATATTTAATGACACTCTTGACAATTAAACACAATATCTTTTTCCTTCTGTAAGCTGTAACACGTTTCCATTACATGGCAATTCTGCCACACTTGACCCTTTCTCTAGGAAAAACTCTAAAATTGACTAACTTTAAGCTAGCCTGCAAAATGAAAGATAAAGAGCAACAAGACGGAGTGAATAATAGGGCAGCACCACAATAGATTTGTAACCCACAGATCTGAACTTCACAGCTAGGAAATGGAGTGAGGATGAAGTGACGGAAGCAAGTGACCTCCTTACCTTGCTAAGGTCCCTGCAGGCACTTACTGCCTGAGCATATGAAGTCTGTCATAACTCACTTGTCTTTTTGTTCTTGATTCAAGCTACATTGAGGACTTCTGTACTGATACATGCATAGGGGCTGCCTGATGTCTTCCATTAAGCCCAGGTCCCCTGAGGTGAAGAACGTCCTGTGTGTACCAGTAGACTCTCAAGTACAGTTTACTTTAAGTATAATGCTTCCTTGTACAATGAGAACACGTGTGCACAGCACATGTGTGGGGCAGCACTTCAAATACAAAGACAGGTTGTTCTTCAGCATCTGAAGTTGCTACATGAGGAGCCATTTTTGGCCTACCCATCTTGAGAAAATCTTGCAAAGACTATCATTTGCTACTTTGTGTTATTTAGCAGAAGTTAATGTGAAATTAATCAAATGATTGTTTCTTACAACACTGGTATCATCTTCGTAATGAAATGTCATCTCTCTTATCTATTGATACACTTCCTAAGCTGATATTTAAGAACAGAATCAAAGATATATGTTCCTAAGCTTAGTTTCTCTAGGCTAGCTCTCATTATAACTTACAATCATACATCCACTTACAATTGTGCTCCTTGACACCGGAGAAATTATGATGACTGTGACTTCTTTTTATAAAAAGAAGAGTAATAAAATTAAGCAATAATCTATAAGTATGAGAAGGTTACAGTTTTAAATAACATCTCCTGCTGTGAATTGAATAGCAAGGTAAAGTAAAGGTTTTAGCATTTATAAATGTCAAGGCAACACAGATGTTCATTTTAACAGCATGACATGCGTACCGCTTATAAACTTATTTCACTTAAAGATTATTACCTCTATACTATACAGATGGTTTCAGGATTCAACTTAAAATTTTAAATGGTTCTGAATTTTAAGGCTTTGTTGAAATAGCTGATAATTCTACTAAATGTCTTATCTGTAAAACCAGGAATTACAGTAATGCTATAAAAAAGTCACACTTTTACATGATATTAAATTCGTCAATGAGAATAGAAAACTCTAAACAATTTGACTACAGCCCTTGGTGCTGCCTCAAATGTTCTGATTATAAAGCTCTACAACTGGAACAGGACAGAAATGTCATTTAGCTCAAGCAGTGTTTTCTGTCTACTTGCTGTCAAGAGAAACAGAAAATGCTAGAATTAAATGGTATGGATTCAGACTGTCATCATGACACTGTGCTTTTAAAACACTAATGAAATGAATTTATTAAGCCAGAAAGAAATTAGGTTGAAAAAGTGATGTCATGTCAGCACCTCCAACTGGGAAATAAGATGTGGTCTATATGCGAGTTTATTTCTCTGATCAGGGACCCCGACATTTTCCTTCCCTCTCCCTCCCTCCTATCCTTCAACCTGCTCAACTGAAAAAAATGATGAAAATGCACCATGGAGGTTTCTTCCAGGATGCCACTGCCATTTGGTGATCTAATTGGCCCCAGAGGGCCTCTCAACAATTTCCATCAGAGATAGAAAAGATTTTCTTCCGTCTGCTAGAGACAGATAGGAGACATTAATTATGCGGACAGCGTCCAAGAGAGCAACAGTCAGTCTCGACTAAATCAACATGCAAAACAGTCATGGAAATTGTCACATTATTAGAGCAAACGGCTATGGCAGGAGGAAAGAAAAAAAAAACATGAACAACTTCCAACTTATCACAAAAAAATAACCAATGAAGAATTGATTTTGATGTGCAGATTCTACAAAAGTACTAAAGATTGTGCTTGATATTTTCTCTTTCATTAGAGATGAGACTTAGAATATTTGCACAGTTTCTTAAGAAAAAGATATTGCAATAAAAGACAGACAAGGATTATTGAACCTTTCATTTCTGCTTCCTAAACTATTAGGAAATGAAAGTACATTTCAGCCAGCCATAATCGAATATGCTTATTTTATGGGACCACTTTCTTCCCCAACTGGAAAGACTGAGAAAAAAAAATGGGTGGAAAAACCTCATTCTGCAGTCCTCTCTTTCTCAGAAGACATGAACCCTTCTCAAAGCGCGAATTGAAAATCCTGGGAGAGGAAAAGGAAAAGAAGAGGTGGAGAACAGAACCTGCTCTGTTTTCTAGCAGCAAAAAATTGGTCAAAATGCTTCTTTCAGAAAAAAAAAAAAGCAAAAAGAAATATCATTTATGTGGGGAGGAGGGGAGGCATTATTACAGGAGGAATATTAATAAAAGAAAACAGGACAAACAGACTGCCCCAGTTCTACAGCATAAATATATGTCACAGACAGCTGCATAATTTACCCAGGAGAGAAGTGCCACACAGAGCTGTTGTCAGGACCACAGTGAACTCATTTGAAGCCAGCTCCAGCCTCCTGACACTGCGCTGCTGCCCCATGGAGATACCCCACTATCATCTTTAAGAAGAAGAGTCAATCATTGGAGAAAGTTCTGTGCTGTGTTATCACTTACCTTCAGTGGAGCCAGCGGGCTGTATGTGCAGGCAGGCACTCAGCATGCCTGCTGCAGCACCCTTGATGCCTCCAGTGGGAAGGCTGTGACCTTAGTCAACATCAGGGAGCAGCATGTAGTACACACACCTTAGAATGTGGGTCCATGTGCTGACCAGAAAATCACAAAAATATGCACATAGTAGCTGGCAAACCCTCATAGTTTGGAAAGGGCAAGTAAAATCAGCATAGGAAAGCTCATGGTTTGAGGTAGAGTTTTTCTCTCCCATGCAGCTGCAGAATGCCAGAGCACTTCTGCTTCAATCAGGAATAAGTCTTTCAGGCCATGGGCAAACAGTCCCATTTTTTGTGTGCCTAAGCACATAATTAGGTCCCTGAGAAAATTTGGGAAGGTCCAGAGGGCTGATCTCTCTTGCCTAGTGCTTACAATCAGTGGTATGGAGATAGGTGGATTCACCCTTCTCCCATCTTTTGAGTAGTAAAAAATATTTCTGGCCCCGCATCTGGAAATTGTCTCTGTGAGCCGAAAAAGATTCAAGCCAACATAAGACTATACAGGGAAGAGTTCAGCTAGGCAGACTAAGGCTTGTTGTTTAGTAATGTTATGCACAGAGTCCTGCAGGAACACTCGCCCCAAATTCCCAGCAAGAAAATCCCATTATATGCTGCCCAACCAAGACATATTAATTTCACTGTAAAGTGTGCTCTGGAAAAAGAAGTTTACCAACATGATATGCCTCATGGGTCTTCCCTGATAAAGAAGCAACTTTCCCAGTAAGTTAGATGTTAAGAGGATCAAGCCAAAAGAGTCAAAGGTGATAGGATGGTGCCCACTGTCACAGTTTTGTTGCTTTCACAGTGCTTCTAATTAGAAGTACCTCACTATTTGCGCCAAGTGGCTGTTGTCAATCAGACCTCACAAACTGGCATGGGTTAAATCACATCATTTCACAAGTCACAGGGAGACATATCAAACACTTTCATGATGCCAACCAATCTGTCATATCACTATGAGAAACAGATTCTTTTTAAATTAAGAAAAGACAGTAAGTGTAGTTAAAAAGGTAATACAACCAGTGGAACCATAGCATAATAAAGTCAACCTTGTACAGTATATACAGACTGTACAGTATATACAGTGTACTTCCTGCTTAAGTGAACGTCTTATGGATAATGACCACTAAAATATAAAATAACCCCCCTGGTTTAGGAAATCTGCCTTATCATGAAAAGTGAGGGTTTTTGCAAACAATTATCTGTGTATAACTTTAGGTCCTGCTCAGTTCCAAGTCAATGGGCTCTAAAGCCCATTGACCACTGACTGTAGTCACTGGGACATCTTGCAGAACCAAGTGTCTTCCCACACAGTGTGTGGCAAGACTAACATCCTGGTCTAGTTAAGCACTTAACCAGAAGCACCTGAGCAAAGTAACACTACTTATTCAGTGAAAACTGATCAACAGTTAAGAAATCTCTGAGATCAAAGATCTAATATATTTGTAAGAATGTGATGACATTTTTTTCTACTTAACAAGCATCAGTGAGTGCAAATCTGTGCTCCTTTCACTCTAGACACTGTTTTTCAGGGATAGAGGCAAATGTTTTACAGCTGGAGCTGATATTTTTTTTTTCCTAAAATAAATTTTGTTTTAATTGGCAGCTAATGGAAAAGAGTGTTTCTTATTTTTAAAGAGAGGCAGAAAAATGTAGGGCTGGTTTCAGTCTGCTGTAATTGTAACACAACATTCATTTGTCAGACCTGCAGGGAAGCAAGGGTGAAATGGTAGCATGCAATACCAGTGTGTATGCCACAGATGCTACCCAGGGATTCAGGTTAATTACATACCAGGCATACTTAGAGACCACCCATGAAAAGCAGCTGGCAGGATGGAGGCTTAAAATTGATCCCTGCTGGTTCCACCATTGCGTGCTGCCCTCTTCAATTCAGTATGAATCTCTTCATCTGGGCTAATTTACTTCTCCCAAGATAAGCAACTTAGATTCATTTATTTCCACTTTCCGAGCCTTGCTATCTTTGAAACTGCTCCTCTCCATTCCCTACCTATTGCTTCAATTGTCTGAACTTAAAGAGGGTATTGATGTGGATGGATAAAGCTTCCTGAGTTCTACACACATCACTGCAAAAGCCAAAGGAAGCAGGTATTATAAGAAAAATTAGTAACAAAGACCCTCTCTAGTGTGTGAGCTCATCTACCCAGGATGTGATTCATTGTTTCATTCCATGTTCTGATGTTGTTACACAAAATATTCTTTACTTATCTTCACTGTAATACTGAATCATCTGAGATGCCACTGAGGTCATTATGTTATATTTGTCTTAATTCCGCACTTCTAGGCTCTTCTGGCTTTTAGCTGGACCACGACAGTACTTCAAGATAGTGAGGATTTTGTGATTTTTTTTTTATTTAAAAAAAAGACATATTATAGAATCATAGAATCATAGAATCAGATGGGTTGGAAAGGACCTCTGAGATCATCAAGTCCAACCCTTGATCCACCCCCACTGTGGTTACTAGACTATGGCACTAAGTGCCACGTCCAGCCTCATCTTGAAAGCCTCCAGGGATGGAGAATTCACCACTTCCCTGGGCAGCCCATTCCAATGGCTGATTACTCTCTCTGTAAAGAATTTCTTTCTAATATCTAACCTAAACCTCCCCTGGCACAGCTTAAGGCTCTTGTCTTCCTGCTGGTTGCCTGGGAGAAGAGACCAACCCCCACCTAGCTACAACCTCCTTTCAGATAGTTGTAGAGAGCGATGAGGTCTCCCCTGAGCCTTCTCTTCTGCAGGTTAAACAACCCCAGCTCCTTCAGCCTCTCCTCATAGGACTTGTGCTCAAGTCCCTTTACCAGCCTGGTTGCTCTTCTCTGGACCTGCTCCAGCACCTCAATATCCCTCCTGAACTGAGGGGCCCAGAACTGGACACAGCACTCCAGGTGTGGCCTCACCAGCGCCGAGTACAGGGGCAGAATCACTTCCCTGTTCCTGCTGGCCACACTGTTCCTGATCCAGGCCAGGATGCCATTGGCCTTCTTGGCCACCTGAGCACACTGCTGGCTCATGTTCAGCTTCCTGTCAATCAGCACCCCCAGGTCCCTTTCTACATGGCTGTTCTCCAGCCACTCTGTGCCCAGCCTGTAGCGCTGCAGGGGGTTGTTGTGGCCAAAGTGCAGGACCCGGCACTTGGCCTTGTTGAACCTCACCCCGTTGAACACTAGTATGACCAGAGGTGATAGAGAGTAATGTGATATATTTGTAGTAACTCTTTCCACCCAGATTCAGAATTAGATTTAGTGTCTTACGCTACTCCATAGTCATAAATTAAAATGGTGATAAAATGTCCTTGGCTTTAGAGATGTCAGATGAAAACGGCCATCATTCTTGGGATAATTTTATCATTAAATTGTTGCCCTGGTATTTTTATACAGTAAATATAATATTTCAAGAGGGTGGTTACTACAGACTGGATATGGTCAGGCAGGTTTCCCTAAAAGATTTCTATTTCCCTAATAGACTGAATGTAATGAGTAGTACTAATGGATACATTACGATGTTGACGCTCTCTTTTTTCTTAGTCTATGGAAAAAGTTTGGGATTAGATACTGTATGCCAAACTGCCTGAAACAATGTGGACAGCCAAGCAGCACTCTCTAACATTGAAAATGCTGTGCAGACTTCCACTTTCACCCTTCCATTCTCCCACTGCAATGTCCTTTAAACAGAAGTTTGCTCCTTGACTTCAGTTTACTTTTCTACCTCAGTTATTCAGCAGGCAGTCTGAGACCTAACTCTGGCCTCAGTAAGCAACATTCATATTACTAAAGGCCCTACTCTAGCACTTATACGTAACTTGAGTAACTGCTGGCACTTGAAACTCAACCCATGGCCCACAAAAGCCGCAGGAGAGAGTGTCACTGATTTTGGTAGGCCATGGAGCAGGCTCTTCAGCACTGCTGTGTGCATTAGTTCCTTATTGATGGGTATATGTGTGTACACTAGCATCAAATTTGATGGTAGATGGAAAAGGTCGTACGAAAGGAAGATGTTCAAAAATTCTGGTGCTTTTTCATTCATATTAATAACATAATGTCCTTAACTGTATTAAAAGGCTTTGCTAGTAAAGAATGGTCATTTAACAGCAATTGAAAGTAGTGATATAAGTAAATGTAGAAACTGAACACATTTGAGGAATATGAGAGACATCCAGGAAGCAGGAATGAAGGAAATTCATTCCATGTTCAATGACCAAAAGGAGACATTGAGTCATGCAAAAACTTCTAAATCTCACCTCTGCCTACAGGACAAAGAGCTCCGTTTGGGAGGATAAACTTCTGTAGTCACTGTGAAGAGTTAAATCATTAAAAATAGGTGTTGACCCCTGTCCACTAGGAGTTACCATTATAGCTCTATTTCTGCCCAACTCCTTTTTGACCAAAGGAGTTAGGGGGCATGCAGGATCAGACAGAGTAACATTGCCTTGAGCTCCTGTGTAGGAGGAAGGGAGGCAACCTATAGAAGGAGTGGCTTTGCCAGGACTAGTTAAAGCCAAGGTTGCATAGTAGCTCACAACAGTGAAACACAAATCACTAACCACATTCAAGTATGCTACCGGGAGGAAGGAGAGAGTTTATACCCTTCTTAACCCACTTAATATACCTGTTATAAATCCCTCTCCCCTCATTCCTGGCATCTGACCACAGCTTGTCATGTGCTTTTCATGAAATCAAGACACAGTATAACTAATCTATTTCATTTATAAGTATACATATATATTTATATATATATAAATATATACAATACATGAACATATAGTACACCTGTGAATTATAATAAGTAATAGAAGACATTTTAATGGAGTAGAGGCATGACCTCTCTGCTTTACAATCACAGTCCTTCCTAGCCTAGTATCCAGCCTCTCATGGATGTATTTAAAGTACTGGAATCCAGTAATGAAGGACTTCAGATAACTTGGCCTGAACTCTAGGCTGTGCAAGATTTTGTCTCCCTTCTGAAAACATTATGATAACAAAGTTTTGATCCCAACTTCTGCGGCTGGCAACAGACTCTGCAATATAAGCCTTATGCTGTGAAAAATATTTCTTATTGCCCCTTTTGAATTTCTCACCTTAAACATCACTGATCATGCCCATTTTTCCCTGTTATTCAAAAGGTACAGCTAGTTTCTGACAATTTCCTTAGGTGTATTTTAGCTATACTTGTAGATACGGCTTTATCTTGAATCTCTAATGAGCAATCTCATGCTTTTCATAGCAAAATAATCCATGAAGCAGGGACTCTGGGGAAAACAAAATGAGCCTTACTCTAAATGCATCCGAATGCACCAGCCATAAGAGGGAAGCTCATTCCCTGCAACCCAGCTGTGTATTTCAAATTGTTACTCTGAGGTGGATTTGATCCAACAGTAAGAGCATTTTGTTACTTGGTGGCCTATAGCCAGGTGGATAGAAAATCTTCCTGAGAGATGGAATGAAAATGCTGAGTTTCTTCAGTCGTAGGGAGAGGGACAAAACTAAGGTCTCCTGCTTCCTCAACATATGCCTTACTGGAATGTAACTACTGAATGTGGGAGGTACCAGGCATTTAAAAACATATGGGATACAGCGTCCTATCTTGATGTACAGCTCAGTTCCTTGATGTCTACACAATAGATCTGAAAAAACTACATGAAAGGACATCACTGATTTTATTTACTTGTTTATTTGTGTATCTATAATTTTTTTTACTTTTTACTTTTAAAAAGACTATTTATATTTTGTATGGATTTAAATACTTTCAGCCTCTGACAGGAGTGCTCTATAAATGCCTATCAAATCAGGCCATACACTGAATTTAGGTGTAGCTCTGGGTATATCCAATCCAGGAGTTTTAGATGTCTGGAGACCATTCACATCAAACAAAAAGCATCTGTGAAGCACTGGTGCCCCCAAGAAAAGAACAGGGATCAGGAGGTGGCCAGGTCCTTTTTTCATAGTTGCATAATTCTAGTTTGTCATAGACTCATCACTTCAGCACCTTCCATCGCCTACCACAACCTCCAGTGTCATCTTACAGCACCTAAATCTCGACTGCTTTACAAGCTGCTGTCGGGAATTTAGTACCTTAAGGCTGACTTCAGCACCTTTCTTTTATGTTTTATGTTTTTTCCAGTTTTATAGCCATTACACAACTGCAATAAATGGCAACAAATCAAGTGAATGACTTAAAGCACTGCAAAAAAAAATCCCTTGTCTGCCTGTGCTGCAGTCTTAAAAAGAGTTAAGTGCTTATTAGGGTAATAAGTAATATTTTGACCTGCAGAACAACACGTTTTCTTCTTTTTCTTGTTGACTGTTTAATATATACAAAATAAATTACTCTCCTGTAAGCTGTTTTTCATGAGGCAATGTTAATAAACAGCACCTGATTTCAGACTACAGCCATTCCAGGTGCAGCTCACACTTGTCTCAGTGTTGTCAACACATCCTTGGGGAGCCCCCTTTCCTGCACTGTGAAAATTATTAACCCTCCCAGTTCTGGATGCTCAGGGTGTGTCATTATTTGGTGCAAAGCCTGGTTGCTTCAGTTTTTATGTCAACAGGCTTCAAATCGGACTTTAAGTTGAGGGGTACCCACAGTCTTGTAATCAAAGAGTTAACCAGACATGTTTTGATTTTCTCTTGGGTTTATCCCTCGGGTCAGTCAATGAACCAATGAGCTCTTTTGTAGCTTATTTTTTCAAGCTCCTGGATATAGCATATATACACCAGCAATAGGCCCAAGAACTCCAAATGTAATACCTGAAGGGTACCTGAGAACAATCAGATCATTGCAATTTGCTGTTTTTATAAATGAAAGTCGTCTGCAGACAATTTCAGTCTAGGTTATTTCTGTAAAGTTGAGTTTGTCACAGTGTAGTCTTCATTCTTCCCATAAAAAACTTTTCTATATTTTACGCATATATTCTCACACACACATGCACATGTGTACAGCCATACAAACTAATTTTGAAAAGATTATATAATACAAAGCCCATTTATATTCTGTCATCAGCTCCTACTTTCCCACCAGTAGCAGAAATTAATCAAATTAAGCCTAAATAAAAGCACTAGACCCAAGAGAGTTATTGCAGCCAAGAAAACAAAAACATATAGCTGGTGTGAAACATGGATACAGACTGGAAAATTTTTTATCTCAGCCTTTAGTGGAGCACAAAAAACTTTTTTTAAAACATCTGATTTCATTATTCTCTCTAGACCCTGAGACTTCATTTCATATTTGTTTACAAGTAGTTGTTTTTCACATTTACAAGAAGAACACAATGACCAGCACTGACATTGTGTGAATCTGTTGGACTGTTTCTAGCCTGAGTGTGTGCCTGTAAATTATAGCTGGGGCCCAAGAGAAGGGGTAATTGTGCTGTTCTTTATAACTTCAGCCAGACGACTAACTGAAAGAAAGGTGGGGACTTTCATCTCAGGAAAAATCTTACTGCTATACTTCTGATGACCAAAATGCATGGGTGTTGGAAGGTACCTGAAACAACTAGGCTTGGTAGCCAGAGGCAACCTTCTTAATTATCTTTTTTACCTGTAAGGCTTTTTCTGATCCAAACAAGAGCATGATTTCTCCTCCCCTCTAGGCAAAAATCAAAGCATTCCATTTTATTTTAATGGATAGTTTATCTGTCTCAATTTTTCTTGTCAGGACTTTCAAGTCGTTTATTATTTGAGAGGAAGAAGTGTACAAGGAAGTGAAACAAAGTAGGAATACAAGAGATGTGGGTGTAAAAAAATCAGATTCTAGTGAAATTTAAAGGAACAGCTTAGTGTAAGTGCTCCTTTTATCTGCACTGTTCTCCCTTGACCCAATCATATTTTCAAAGTGAGGTCCAACATTTTAGCTGTGCAACTCATATGACATTTAACTGCATCAGCCTACTAAGACACTTTGAAGATTTAGACATTGCTATTTGTTTTAACTGCGGAAATATTGATATCTTTATCCTTTAAAAAGTTGTTGATAATTCAGAACTAGCATTTGGCTATCAGATCTGACTTTGTGATCCCCCTTAGGGTTAGGTGTCCTTTTTTATGAAAGTCGATAGCATATAATGTCCCAGTTGTGTCTATTTGTTTCATTCATTTGTTAAAACAACAACAACAAAAAAATCCTAAAAATATTTTTGAAGAAAGTTCATGTCTTTTTCTGGTTCTTCTATGGTCTGTTTGTTCACCTGATCAGAAGTTGACTATTAGTGTAAAACTTCTCTTTGCTTTTTTGAAGACTTCTCTGTGTTTCACTGGTTAAATCAATCCTCCAGGAAGGCAGATGTGTAGACTGAGATCATCACACACTTTCCCTACTCTTCATGGCCCTGTCTGCCCAGGAGAAATGAAAACCACAGTCCATCCCCTGTGCCCAGAGGCTGCAGCAATGGTGCACTGAAGGCAGCTGCCCTCTGGCTTTGCAGTGCTGTGTTGGTACAACAGAGAGAAGCCTGGACACAGAATCTGGTTTATAACACATCAACACACACAGCTGTCAAACTATTACCTCAGCTAATACCCTTAGAAATGCATTTTGCTGATGTACAGAACTGATCAGTAAACTGTCACCTCCAACCAGCGTCTGTGTTTCAGTATATTGTGTAACATGACTTCGTTTCCATCAAAGCTAGGTTTTGAAAGGCAAAATATAACATAATAAGAGACTTATATTTCAAGTGGATCCTTCCACATCTCTTTATCTCTGTCTGACAGACGATATGTGGTCACTTATCAAACATCAGCTTTAAGACATATTCTGTTTCTTTGCTGTTCAGAATAGAGGCACTATGCAGGGGCCTGATTTGTTACCGTCACTGCCTGTTGTCAAGACAAGCAATATCTTTAAGCATAGGTGTTGCATACAGTAGATATTGTGAGATAATTAATTTGAGGCTCCTCTATACATTCAGCTTAGTGCTTTAGTTCACTACTGAGCTTTAAAAAATGTAATCATGAAACTGAGCTCTATTTAAGTTTATTGGGCCACACTGAATAATTTAGAAATCCACATATTTTAACCTCAAATATAATGGATATAAAAGGATAAAATTACTATTTATTGACTGCTCTTATAATTATGTCTCTATATTGATTTTTTTACTGCCCAGGTTATTAACATTGTGTTGAAACCCATAAAAGAATTCATACGTCTCGTCATGACAGAGTTACATTCATTCCCCACTGATGACCAGGCTGTCTATAAACACATCTACCTGCTTAGGTGCAGATCACTATGAGTTTGTGCTGTCTCTGCTCTAAGTCAACAAGAGGTAAAACAATACCAAAGCTGTTTTGACACCTCCTCATGAAATTTTCCTGGAGTTAATACATCCTGCCTCTTTGAGTAGACATATCCTGATGAGAGCAGACATAGCCTGGATGTGTGTGTGTGCTAATCTTGGCAGTAACACTGAACACTCAAATACTGATGAACTCCAGACACTTGTACCCTTATATAAAGAATTTATTGCAAATGTTGTGTTTCTTTAAGCACATCAACGGTGCTTTTGAACAGTTTTTCTTAACAGTTACCACTTCATTGATAACCTTCTTATAAAGGAGGAAGAAAAACAAAACCAAAGATTAAAAAAATATGAAACCAAATAAAAATATAAAAAATTTCCTATCTGGATTGCCTCTGGCTGGACTTAAAATTCCATTACTGACATTATCTGTTAATCAGTTAATCTTAGATCTCCTGAGGGAGGCTGAAACTCCAACTTCTTTTCTAGATACTTTAAAGGAAAACTAAATTAGGGAGTATAAAGGATACTCCAATAATCACATTAACTAAAGAGGAACAGATCATTTTTTAAAAGAAAATATAAAAGATGTCTGAAAGATTAAAACTAGAATTCAGATTAGAATTGTCTATGATAAATAAGCCAAGAAATAGTTGAAAGGAAGTGTAACACGATGTTCCATTTACAAGTCAGGAATTTAAAACACAATTCTCCTACAGTCCTTGCAGGACAAGAAGATACACATCCACAAGGAATGCCACATCAGACTTGGCTCTTTGACTCACTGTGCAGGAGTGGGATGTTTCTGGGACATTAACAGAGTTTAAATAATTAAGAGTTTTAACAGAGAATATATCCTTACTGCAGAATCTGTCAGTGGAGAGAGATTTCTCTGTTTGTGACCTGGTAGTTGGAGGCTTCAATCAGGCATCCACTCTGCAGGTGAGCCTCAGCTCAGGAGAAAAATAGTCAGCTTTTGTCCATCTAATCTCTTTAAAACATTTTATTTGGCTGATTCAGACCCAGGTTAAAGAAAATATCATAGCATCATAGAATCAACTGGGTTGGAAAAGATCTCCAAGATCATCAAGTCCAGCCTTTAATCCACTACCACTGTGGTTACTAGACCATGGTACTAAGTGCCACATCCAATCTCATCTTAAAAACCTCCAGGGACAGAGAATCCACCACCTCCCTGGGCAGCCTATTCCAATGTCTGATTGATTACTCTCTGAGTAAAAAATTTCTTCCTAATATCCAGCCTAAACCTCCCTTGGCAGAGCCTAAGACTGTGCCCTCTTGTCTTACTGCTGGTTGCCTGGAAGAAGGGACTGACCCCCACCTGGCTACAACTAGGTATGTTGTATAATGTACCCATTATAATGATTTTAGGTGTGTGATGATGAAGCACTGACAGAAAAACAAGTCATGTTTTTTCTACTAGAGTCACACCTGTGACATTGTTGGAAACAATGTGGACACAGTCACGTGACAGGGGTTACACAAAAAAGGGACAGATTTCTTCTGTATGAAAAGTTAAGAGACTTGGTAAATGTTTATGAGAGTGAAGTGACCTAAAGAAAAGTCATTAATGTCAGCTGTCATACAGGCATTCCGGAACCCATAGGTAGAGATGGTGGAAGAACAGGGTCTTATACATTTGGGACCTGTCTTTCATTCCCAAGGACTGCAGTTCTGATAGTGGTTTTTCCCTCAGCTCAGCATTTTTTAGGAAGCAGGAGTAGATTTATCAGTCACTGTGCCAGTGCTTGCTTTTCCTTTATGTAAGCTTCCTTCAACATCCAATCTGTCTTCGGGCAACTGCCAAGGAGGGTTTCTTGTTCTGCAAACTGTTCAGCAAAAAGAGCCTCCCCTGGTACCGAGAGACAATCTTCCAAGTTCTCTGTACATGTCAAAGATTCAAAGCAGAGTGAAAATGAAAAGAATTTTTACTGAAATTTAAAAACATTAAAACTAGAAATATTACTTTTAAAATACATTTTTCCTAAACTTGTTGTTTGCACATTTGTAGAAAAATCCTTTTGGTATTTTTCTTCTATGCCTTGACTAGTCTTAGAAAATAAAATAAAATTGTTTCAGCAGATATTGATATCTTATTCTGTCACTTTTATCATAATACTTAAGAAAAATTCAGGTTTTTCATAATTATCCCCCTAATAACATCTTTCCCCCCCTCCTGCCCCCCAAAGTCAAAAGCAAGGGGCAATTAAACTGAAAAGCTAGCTCTATTGTGAGAACTTAAATATCTCAGTGTTGTTTCTTAACTTATCCATGTTAGTTAAATGAGTTTAAAATGGAGGACAAGTGAATACAGAGCCAAACGCAGTGTAGGCTGATGGCAGAAGTACCTGCAAGCTTTACTGCTGATAAAAGAAAGATAAATGTAGGATTTAGATTTGTATAAAACAGAAAGAGAAAACAGGCAGCTCCTAGCACTGATAAGAAGTAAAACTCCAGTGCCAACAGCAGTTACAAGGCAACAGGCACCACCAAGACAGCAAGAGATAGGTTGGCAGGCAGAAGTAAGAAAGAAATTACACAGAAGTGACTATGGTGTCAGGACGAGAGTTTGAAGACTTCCAGCTTTGATCTGCAAGCTCTCTCCTGGGGGAGTACCTGACCCACAAGGGGCCATGGGGCCACATAGGCACCCTCAGCCACCCTCCTTCACTTGGGTTTGCTTTCTCTGCACTTCACTGTGGCTCAGGAGCCTCCCAGGGTATACTCCATGGGAACCCCAACACCAACATGCACAGAGTACCTGGACGGGTGTGCCCTCTTTTCCAGAGAATGGGCAACAAATTACACAGAAGGGTATTTAGGCAGTGTAAGGGCGTCAGACAATCTGATCAGATATGCCCTTGTCAAGCCAGGTTCCTGGCATTCTAAAAGCTCATGATCGAAGCGAGAAAGCAAAGGAAACTTCCATCATGATAGGGCAGGTGATATCTCGTGGAAGAGTCACTTGCAAGAACAGCAAATGACTTTTTGGGGACAGACAAATGGGTACAGCCTCTGCAGCTAACAAGTTTCCAGAGTGGATGATCACCCACTCCAGCAAAATCCCAATGGCATTGCTCTAGGTTACAAGAATGACACTTTAAAAGATACCCGTGGTAGCACATTGCCATTGTAGCAGGTCTGTTTGCTAATGACAAGTATCACTTGCCAACCCAGTTCTCCAGGCCAACTCTCGCTCTTCTACCTAACAGGTGACCTCCAGCTGCCCTTTGAAAAGCCAGTGTTCCCAGGTGTTGCATAGGAGCACAGCTATTTAAAAATTAGTCTAGACCCTGATTGAATGCAAGGAGCTCTGTAAACAGACCTTAAGATGCTCTGTTTAAGGTGGAAAACTTCTGACATGCTGAATCTGACTCTTTCTATGTAAATCATGAACCATAAATAAAACTGCAACTTGTTTTCTAAATGTTCTTTTTCTTTGTTTCAGACAGGTCTAGGAGACAGAAAAATACTGCCACAGCAAATGAGAAGGATGTTAACAAAGCAGGCTCTGCCAGTTATCGGGTCAATACCAATAGTATATGCTGGAGAAGGCATGAAGTAGATATCGTTGTTACATGGATTGTTAGTGACATCAGTGTCTTGTAACAGCTTTAACCTTCAGATTTTTCCTGCTAGAAAAAGCAAGAGATGATGGAGTGATTTGGCTGTCATATAATGTGAGTTAAACTGATAGAAAACTAGGTTTGCTTCTCTTTCCTAATTAAACCCAATTTGCAATAGAAGCAGGGAGGTAGAAGAGCATACTCTCTCTGCCTGTAAGCACCTCAGTGTTAGATGCTGAAAAACTTTATTTTGTAGTTCATTTCTCACACGCAGGTTGAACCCCTTTCCTCTGTAGTTTTCTGGAATACCAGGCTTTATAGGAAAAGAGTGAGGAAAGCGCTTGTTTCTTCCATCCTGTTTTACAAATATATTGCCCAAGAAAAAAATTAAAGCTCAGTTTTTTATAATGTAAAATGCAATAATTTTCAGTATTTATTCTCTGCCTTTCAGAAATATCTCTTTGATGAAATTAAGAAATAACCCTTTCCCCCTCCCTGAGTAATAAGTAGGTAGGAAAAAGAAAAAAAGTATCCTAATTTGGTACTGCTTCCACTCTTCCCAAAAGGGGTTATTTACGGATCAATGTATTTTCAAGCAAAGAATTAATAATAAATGACCTTTCCTAACAATTCATAACAATCCACAGATGAGTCTGTCTCTAAGATGACAGTCCAGGCAGCCCAGAATGCAGAAAACCCACAAAATTCATCATATAAAGCTCAAATACATTACGTAATATTTTTGCCACTCTTTTAGAGTAAGAGTGTTCATATAACTTGTTTAAGATATTTCTGTTCTGTTTCAAGATGGTCAATAGCCTGTAGATGTTTGGTTTCAGCATTATTATCCTTAGTGTAAGATACAGGCTGTAATGTCATGAAGCCTGTAATAAATTTCTGGGCCTGATTCCTATCAGTAACTGGAACAGACTAAAGCTCTGGAATAATTTTGTAACCTGTCCTCACTATTCCTTTGGTAATGCACCCCACTCCTGTAGCACTGGGGATATGCTGGAAGAGCATTATCCAATGAAGAACTTGTGGAGCAGGTCTTTTTTTAGCAAGCTGTGCTAACCTTAGCCATTCCTAGTGCCAGCATGGAAAGGTTATAGGTTAGCCACACTTTGAGTCTTACAGTACTGCAAGTGCTCCACACCCTACATTAACAGTAATGAGTATTATGTGCAAAGACACCAAATACTACTGTCTCAGAAATTTTGAGCCCACTTAAGAAATTGTGCTCTTTCTAGGAGATTTCTGAAATATGTTGTGAAGGGTATGACAAGACTGAGCTTAAATAACACACTTAATGCATATTTTAAGTATACACAATTCCCTTGTTTCTAAAGATCAGGCATAAAACTGGCAATTTTGTTCATTATGCATATTAAGTCATAGAATAGATTATTTCTTGCTCTTCTGACTCTCCAATCACCTGTTTTTCTCTTCTTTTTTCTTTCTTTTCCCTTCCCCCTGTGCCACTGGGACCATGTATTGATTGAAATCCATAACCTGGCAGGGTGTGAGAGTGTGCAGGCTGCGGCGTTCCCAGGCTTCATTCACCATGTGTCCCAGCTCCCTGGGAGAGGCGAGGGAAGCCTCGTGCCCCTGTGAGAGGGATGTGGCATCCTGACTCCCCAGCTGTCGCTGTACACTCTGATTGTCACAACAGTTTACAACAGATTAGGGGAAGTGCCTTTGACTGGCATATTGAGAAAACTGGTTGACATCAGCATAGCCAACTAGGTAGATCTAAACCTGCTTGCTCCCCAGTGGTATCCTTTGTTTGATTAATGCATGGTGTTAGCAATTAAAAGCAAAGCAGACGATGAGGCCGGTGCATCCTTCACAATCTAATTTCATCTTTTGCTAATGAAGAACAAGAAAGAAACTCAGATAAACCAGGTTGATAAGGAGCAGAGCTTGTATATCTCCTTGGTTTCATTTATACAAGTCCTAGAATTGTATCTCTGGGCAACTACCAGACTAAGAGTTATTTGTTTGCTCAACTCGATTAATAATTTTTCACTTTTGACTTGGTTTAGAGTTTTCTTTATATTTATCCAGGTATTTGAATCAGATAACTAGCAAAAGACAGGTTAAAATTCATTAAGTAGGCAAATATACAAACACACCCTGCCATATATGCCTTGGGTTTTCACGTGAATGACACCTGTCAACCTGATCAAGGCAGAGGGATGCAATGATTTACTCTTTGTGAAATTGTTCACAGCCGTGTTTGTGTGAAAAGTTGTTCAAGAAAATTAGTTTCAGTCAATACCACTGCTGAAAAATGAGTAAAGTGCTAAACAAACAGGTGGACCCAGTCAGCCTTTTGTGTATTTGTACCAAACCTCTGGGAAGGGTCAGGGGATCACATTTCCCCCTCCAGCAGTAAAAGCCACAGAACTCCTCTTGGTGGCTTTGGAACACCAGTTCTTATGTCTCAGAGAGGGCAGGGTGGGGTCCTGCCTTTAAGTCATTTTGTTGGTGCAGCTCGGGTGGGAGGCAGCAGGTAGGATTTAGAAAAAAAGTCTGTAGTACTTCAGGCTAACTGGTGTAATTTTGAATATCTGTGCCCAAAGGCTTATCTGCGTTTTCCAGAAACTACCTTTCCCTGAAAAACTTGCCTCTCTTAAAACTATAGATCTACAATGTTATTCCTCCTACTGTGCAGATGACAGAGTTTACCTGTATAAAAGAGGTGTTCAGTGAAACCAAGCACAGATTTTGAAACCACGGCTTAGGTTTGGACAGAATAAAGGGTAGATGTGTGTAAACATCATACAGTGCCCCCTCGCATCACTTTTCAGTGTGTACTTTGAGGTGAGCTTGAAAAGAAAACGAGAGTCCTTGTTAGTCCTGGTGGATGGGCACCCTGCCTGTCCGCTCTGTGTGCGTTCACGGACCTGAGTCAGCCTTCACTTCTGTCATTTCCACCCACAGAAAAAGTACCAGTCTTGGTGTCAGCAGAGTTTGTATCCAATAATTGAAGTCTTTGGGGACATAAAAATCAATTCTTGGCTCTAAGTCCAGCAATATTCTGTATCAGCAGAACTGTGTAACTACACTCTGATTACAGTGGTTATGGTACAAGTTAGTTAACTGCTACCAAAATGAGGGGGCAGAGAGGAAGACAAGCATTTCATCTTTTAAGTCACACTGCAATTTGTTTCTGTCAGTGTTCTGTCCTGCTTGGAAAAAAAAAAGAAAAAGAAAAGAAAAAAGAAGATGTTACTGTGCCTGGACAGGACGAAGAGGAAAGTTGCAAAGCTATGGAGCACAACAGGGTCCAGATTCCAGATTCACAGCTTTGTAAAGCTTGCTGCTGTTTATCCAGGAGCTTGGGTGTTGGTTTTTTTTATTATTATTTGTTTGTTTGTGTTTTTTGGGGGTCTTTTTTTTTTGGTTTTTTTTGGGGGGGTTGTGTTTAGATTTTTATTTTATTTCAATGAAAATAATTCTTGCTAGACTAAAGCAAAAAGAAAGTTGCCGATAACTGACATTTTCTAGAGGGAAAGTTGTTGATGTTTCAAGCTCTATCAAGTCCTGCCTGAAGACTTCATGGTTTTCTAGAAATTCCTGCACTTCTTTCTTCTAAGCTGTGAAGGAAACGTCTCTCTGGCTGTTACCAACATGGCAGTATGGTAGTGACTCTTATACTAAGGCAGCTCCAAGGGAACCACAGGCAGATTTTTATCCCAGAGCATGGCAAAAGCATTGAGCCTGGGAAGATGAGTTGGTTGCATTGAAGACAGCAGCAAAAAAAAAAACAAAACACCTTGTGATTTAGCTCTTCTGGATGAAGACTAAAAATATTGTTCATGTCTTTCATATTAAATTATATGAAAGGCCTACAGCCCTGCAGTCCCCCACACTGACAGACCTTTGAATGGGATGCTGCCCCAGATGACTGGCAGCTGGAATGGTAGCTGGTAGCAGCCCAACAAGCTGCTCTCTTGGGGTTTGTGTGCTAATTCAATCTGATTGAACATCTCATAAGTGTCTCTGCAAAAAAATATTCATGGTTTCATGTAAGTGGTGTGTTTCTCATTTGTTGTACACAACCCAGTGAAAGATTTGTCAAGGTGGGATAGCAACATTAATTTGTAAAGACAGAACTGCAGTGTTTAATGAAATAAGGTAATTGATATTTAGAAATATGGAAAGATTTTAAATTCGCTTTAAATTCAGGAAATTGTAACATATTGTGTGGAAGTCCTGAAGAACTCTATCTTTTATACTGATGTTTCTATTTACACATTTTGTGCTTCAGTTAAAAGACAAGATACTCAAAGAAAACTGCAGCTACCCATTATTTAAATAGAGTTATTATTCTCCAATTCGGCTTAGAAATTAATGTCTGGAATCAAAATAATGACAAAATACTCTATATGTAATTGCAATATACACAGAATATATATTAAATTGCCCATTTACATTTAAAGAAATTTTTTCTTTTGAAACTATTTTCATATCTTGAAGAAAGTGACTGAGAAGTGTGCAAGGGCAGCCTTCACTGTGATTGTTATTCACCCATAATATATTCAAAATATATTCTAATCTTTGCTATAACCTATCTAAAAATTATGCAAAGTTCAGGACTGGAGCCAAAACCTCACTAGGCCAGGATAAATTGTCAAAGCACTGCTGCGGGACTTGACCAAGCAGTTCCAATTAATATCATACTAAATCCCTATACACAGCTTTAAAAATTGAGCCCTGAAGGACTAACCTGTTTGCCTACATTCTTTATTATTATTGTTACATCAATAGGATTTGTAGAAATAGGTTACATCAGTTCATCACTGCCACCACCTGGTAAAACTCCCAAATTCTACATTCATGAGTACAGGTATCAGAAAGGTAGCAAAGGGGTTAAACAAAGAAGAAGCAAATCTTGGGGTTAATCATCCTAAGCCAGTGCTTTAATGTGAAATGGAAATGTGAGGACCCACACAATAGCTTCCAGTCTGCCTAGAATGGAAAGATAAGACCAAACCTCCAGAGATGTAGGTGGCTTGGGTTGACTTTTTTTTTTTTTTTTTTTAAGTGATTGATTGATATGGTTGTGGGTGTTTTACAAAGAGTAGACTGATAGTGGCTAGTTGGGGAAAACCTGGCTAGACAATAATAGGCAATGATAAGGCAATAATATTATGGTCCACCAAACTGTTCAATATAGCCTCACTGGGACTGATTTTCAATCCCCTGCATGTTAATAAATATTTGCCTTACTGAGAAAGATGCTTAGAATTACACTGATAGCTGATGGGCTGTCCCTTACTTCCACTACCATCCTTTTCCCTCTCTTCCTGATACTCCAGTAAGTGTCTGTGGGCCATTGCTGTCCCAGAAACACTTTGTACTCCTCCTAAATCTTTAATCCTGTTTTACTATGTCAACTTTTTAAGCATGTACAGATTCAGTCTTTGTCCCAGGTAGATATCTCCCTGTTAATCAGCTGGTGCCAGGAAGTCCTTGTCACCAGGGGGATTGCAAAGTACTCACCACAGTGCAGGAGCTGGTAGGTAGCAGAGTCACACAAAGGAGAGTATCCCAACATTTCAGCACTTACTACTTCCATAAATGTTGCAATGTTCTTCAGGTGTGTGGTGTTTTCAAGTAATTTTAAGCAGGGAATTCCTAGGGCAAGTGGGAAGAATCTGCACCAATGTTGACTGGGAATTGGGTATTACCTTTTGGGCTGACTTCCCTGAAGGAGGATTCCTTGCTGCAGGCCATTTCTGCTGTTCAAGGACTAACACATTTTATGTAGCTTTAATAAGGGTCATAAAAAATATACCATGCTTTTAGGTCACTGGTTTGTTCTCCAGTGGAAAACTGCGGTGCAAGATTTCCTTCAAGCTAGTGGTTGGAATGGAAAGTCAATATAACTGTAATAAATTATGAACAATAATCTGAACAGTGGGAAGGTGGCTAAAGTCACTGTTTTGTTGATGATTTTATTTCACCACCCCCACCCCTTTCCTTAGCTTGGCACCTTTTATATAACTTACATTATCACAACTGTCTTTGTGCCAGGAGGAGTGAAGTACTCTCCTGTTCCAAGCTTCTGCTGCTTTAGATAAGCCAGCAATAATTATTTCTGAGTGAAACAAAATTAACACTCACAATGGAGCCTGAGTCTATAGCTGTTTTCCAATTTGGAAGTCATTTGTCTTGGGATACAAAGGCCCTGATTCCCCATAGTACCAAACTCAGAGTTATACTGGCAAACCAAACGTCTTAAACTCAGTATTATAAATCTGTCATCATTATTTTACTGTAACTCCATGTTGCTATAACTCCACAGTGAGAATTATGCATTGGGAATAAAGCATAGATGAAGCCAATCTCCCCATTTATTTAAAAATGAGAGACACAGTCAGAGGGTCTACCTCTGTGAGTCAGGATTTTTTGTGTGCCTGCTTTGATATATACAGCCCAAAGCTTAAATAAGACACAGCAGAGGATCAGAAAAAGAAAAGAAAGAGGTAACAGGTAAAAAAGGAAGGGGTAAAAGGCTGAAGGAAAGAAATGAGATGAAAAGCATAAGAGGCAAAAGGGTACTAAATGACCTCTTGAAGTCCCTTTACCCTGTTTCCTACAATTTTGTAACAAATAATAGAGGGTCTTGTTTTAGCAAACTCCATTTCATACTACACATTTCCCATGCCTGTATATTGAGACAGTTAATGCTGCTATACTGATGGAAAAAGTGTAGCACAGCAGAAATAAGGAATACAAAGTGTGTTCTCTAGCTTTAGGTCAACACAGGGGAATGGATTTCTGCCTAAGTAAGACAGAAGTTGTCATTTAAAAGTGCCATTAACTGAATCCCTACCAAATTATAAAAAAACAGAAAAAATAACAGAAAAGGAAAATGACAAACAACTCTAAACAAAAATAAATAAATGTAGTTTCTCTGTTTTAAAGAGTTGTGTGACAGTTACTTACGTCAGCAGGTAATATGGTATATTTGTCTCAATCTGAGGAGGAGTGGTATCTGTGGAGGATGTGTCATGGTACACCTATCTTCATATTCTGTAATCTATTAGCAAGTGCGGCTCTTCTGGCTGATAAGGAGCAGAATTTCTGCTGACCCCTCCCATGGAGGAATTCAGTAAAGCCACAGTGACAAGCAAAAGCATACCCTTATATATCACCAGAAAGAGGTTTAAACGGCAAATAATCCTGAATCAGGCATGCCCACCTGTAGTGAGCTGGACATCTGTTGAAGGTGTGTTTGAAAACACAGCATAGACATACCTACCTATTCCTTCACACTCATGAATAGGTCACATTATCCTGCTCCTGTGAAATCTAGCATTCTCCCCTTCCCAGTTATCCGCGGGTGTGCAATTAGAAGTGAAGTAGGCAGACAGATGTTGAGCAAGCACAGAGGCGTCACCATTCATCAGCAGCTAGCAGATACTGAACTTGGCTGACTACCCCAGCTTAGTCAGATATTTTGGCACACTGTCTCTCAGCACTAGGTTTTTCACTCAGGATCTTAAATAGTACTAAAAGTTCACTCTGTAAATCATGTAGAACGGGGGGATGGGATTGGCTTCACTTTTTGCTATCAAGCAAAGTTATAGGAATTTCAGACCTTTCACAAGTAGTGTGGCTGCTCTGTTTAAGTGTCACCTTTCATCTCAAGATAGTATCACTGCCTATTCAAAAGAGAAAAGGGCATTTGGCCAGCTATTAAATTGAATTCCTTTCCTCCATCCTGCATGTGCTTAGTCTTGCACGTGAAGCATAAAAGGCAAAACCAAAGGTCTAATACAGGGGACCATAAGGAGCTTCACATGCCATCTCTGAGTAAAACATCAAACAAAGACTTTCGGGAGCTCAGAAACATGTCATCATATGTGGTATTTCTCTTGTCAGCAGCAAAGCTGTCTCTAATGCACAGCACACTTAGCAAATCAAGAATGCTTCAGGCCAAATTTGGGTAAAATCTAAAGCTTTGCCTCCCACAGGTTTTATCTGCAGCTGCTGAAACAAACATTTCTACCTCCCCTCCCTAACTGAATGGGAGATTGTGTTTCAGAGCATTGTTTTCTGTAGACACTTATTAACCCTGCTGAATTTAGAGCAGGGGATTGCACTCAATATCTATTGATTAGCAGTGCTGCAGTAATCCCTAGGCCTTGGTCAATCCGGTCTGTTGACTAGGACTCGGTACACAGCAGTGCCCTTTCCAGCAGTCATTGATATGCATGCAAGGATGTGGGAGAGGCAGGAGGGAAGGTTAGCATGAAGTCAAGTGTTTATACATTACAGGAAATTCCTGGTGAGGTGATGGCAGCTTTTATCATAGCCTGACAGAGTCCAGAGTTTAAATCATACAAGTGTACATCAAATCAAAACACTTCTCAAGACTACGTCGGAAAACAGAATCCATTATTCAGTGACTGCAAACTGAAGCAGTCACTTCAGTGATTGCTTTGCCTGGGTAGAAAAAGAATCAACAAATTCTTCCAAGCTCATCTCCAATTAACAGTAATATTATAGAGTTTCATGGATCATTTGTTTTCTCTCTTTGCTCATGCTTTCTGCTCAGAACTGAATGTGCTTTGACATAGCACTTATTTCCAACAGGGAATGGCCTTCTCCGAAGCACGTCTCTTGCACTATAGCCAAGCTACAAAGACACCTACTTATTCAGAGTAGAGCTTGACTTTTTCTTCTTTTTTTTTTTTTTGTTGACATCTCCTCATTTTGTTCTCCTGCTAGATTTCATTCAGCTTTGACTTCAGTCTCTGATTTACAAGCAAAGATGATGTACCTTGGGAAGACCCTAGAGTATCCTTTTTCCAGCTGCCTACCACATTTACCCTCCAACTCAAGATGCCTGCATAGCAGACACCAAATTACAGCTTCCACAAAATGAATCAGCAACTGCAATGTCTTTTTAATTTAATATTCCATTCTGAAAATAATGGCAATTCAGAACTGCTGATTCAGGAGCTTTTTGATATGTGAGCATAGACATCCAGGAGAGGTATAGGGCAGACAGCTGAGGTAAGATCAACTTCAGGTAATTTCAAGGAAGTTTTGACTCCTCATGAATCAGAGCCTTTTGAAAATCAAAGCAAGATATCAGAATGTGTAAAATCTGATCCTTTCATTTTTAATGAAAATGCTTCCAAGGAAATTGCTCCTAGAATAGCCTGAAAAACTGTAGATAAATAGGCTTGTATATTAGTAATAGGCAATTGTGCTTGTTTATGTACTCATGAGTTTCATAAGAGGAGTCCAGTGGATGGCTGTGGTTAGATGCCAGAGAAAATTAATAAAGTTCTGGTGATTGGATGTGACTGGAGCAATCTATTTGCTGGGGTATCATAACCCTTTTTCATATTAAATTAGAGTACTGCTATAATTCTGAAACAAGAGTCATTTGAACTTCATCTTTCTGTCATCCATTCCTCTCTATATGCTTTGTCCTGTGTCTGAAGAGAGCTTTACTAGAAGCATTACCTGGAAAGTAAACAGTCTAGAGAAAAAAAGCATCTAAACATCATCTAATTATGAAGTTCCTTCCCATGGACTACCTAGTAACCAGGTTGTCCACCTGCCTTGTTACTAGTCCAGGTTCAAGTTACTGACATATCTCCATTCATGCCAATGATCACAGTCCTCTAGGCCTGGCTGCTTAGTCAGTTTTCAATCCACCTCACTGTTCACTCACCCAAACCACACTTTTCTATAAGGATGCAACAGAGACAGTATCAGAAGTCTTGCTAAAGTGAAGGTAAACAGCACTGATTGCTCTCCCATCATCCACCAAGCTATCCATCACTTCATTGCAGAAAGTTATCAGGTTGATTTGTAAAGCAGGCTAGAGTAAGAGAAAACTTAAAACTTCATATGAGTAGTAAGAGAATATGCTAACAGACAGTGAATAACAAACACAGGCACAAAAATACCTACAGTTTATATGTGCATATATACTCAATGTGTACTTTTGCTGCAGTTAAATGTAATTGTATTCATTGCACTCTGGGAGTCATAGTCTGGTATGTTTCGTGTATGATCCAAGACTAACATTTGTTTTCTGTGAGGTAGTTTATGCCTTACTGGACTCCTCATTGACAGGTGATGGACTTAGGTCCTTCCTGTAATACACAAGGAAAAAGAAGCACTTATAATAGAAGAAAAAAAAAAAAAGAAAACAAAATAAGGAAATAAGAATAGAATAAATATGCTATTAAGTAAATCAGTGGTGCAACTTGTATGATATTCTTTCAGTAGCAGTAGGACATAATATTTAAGGAGAGCACATGGGCCTGACCATATCTTGCCCTCTGTTCCTCTCATATTGCCCCAGCATCTCAAAATGCTGTATTAGTGAAACTAGTGCATACAATCCATCTTAGTTCTTTTAGCCTCCATGTCTGAACATGGCATCCATAAATCTACCTAAGTCCTCCTTGGCCCTGCCATTACTATCTGCCTTACAACGTCCTGTAGAAACAAATTCCAAAACTTCTCTATCCACTGTGTAAAGATACACTCTCTTTTACCTCTTCTAAAATGTTCCCTTTCTAGTTTTGATGTTCCCTAACTCATGCAGTGAGAACTGAAGTAACAATTAATTTAGGTTGTCCATTGCCTTTGTGATTCTGTAAACTTCTTTCAAATCCCCATGCAGCCTTTTTTCTTCTCTCTAGACTGATGAGTCCTGAGAGTTTCCGCTTCTCCTCGCAAGGCAGCAGCTTCATTCTCTTGAAATATTTAGCTGCTCACCCTGTGACTTTTTTTTAACTCTACCATTTTCCTCTTGAGATGCAGTGGCCTGAGCAGCAAACCAAGTTTTTTTATAGTGTCAAACTGGTACCTTCTGTTTAGTTCTTAATACTTATCTGATGATGCCCAGCATCATGATGAATGTTTTTGACTGCAGATGCATATCAAGCTGCTGATTTCAGAGAAATATCAAACTGATTCTAAGATCTCTTGGCAGAGTTGAAATTGCCAGGTCTGAGTTTTGAGCAGAAAGACAGGCTGATGAGCAGGCATGATTTAGAGGAAAGCTCTTCATTAGAACAAAACAGAACAAATCAAGAAAATAGAATTTGTATTGTCCTGACACTCAGGACCCCACTCCATTCCTCATCTCTACCTGTAATCCTATAATCCTACAACTTTCCCATCTTCTCTTGCTCATTCTGCTTAGTCAAAATGGAGGCCTAAGTTGTGCACCACTCCTCCTTCAGACACCCAGTTTCTCCATTTCCTCTTATCATTTCCCCATGTCTTCTTATCCCTTTGCCAGACATTCCATTTCCCACAAGCAAGTCCTGATACCAAGGAACATGACCAATGAATCTTCCATACCGATCTCAGACTCCACACAATTCCTCCTCACTACTCTTTCCTCTTGCCAAGACTTCAGCCTTTTATGTTTTCATTTGTTCCGGCCATGGACTCTACACATCTTCCTTCATTTTTGTTAGTACTTTAGGCCTTCCTGGTCATACGTCTCAGCACATGATGAAACACTACAGTCGATGGTAAGGAACATGCAGCAAAACTTCATAGGAACCATTTGTTACTGCCTCACAGGTCAGGAGGTCAGTACAAACCAGCTACTCCGTGAGAGTTCTCTGTGCTATCCCAGATCTTGCCTTACATGAAAGATCATTGAAGATTGTTTTCACTTTTTCCATTAGAAAGGTGAGTTGCCTCCTATGTGTTCCAGAAGTGCATGTCAGTGATCGCTGTCTCTGTGTTTGCCTCTGCAAATGAAGCAGAGGTAATATCTGGAAGTGGGTCAAAGCTGCATCCACACCCCTGGTGGGTGACCAGAACATGTCCAGAGACCACAAACCTGTTTATATGACAGACTCTTTTTGAGTCTATTTAGTGTCTATCTGGTTGCCATAAAGGCTGTAGCTGGGCCACAGAGATAAAGCTGCTCTTAACTTGTCCTTATAACACCACCTTGGATGAGGAAAGCTATCCTAAAAAGGGGGGAGATTTTGCCTTCCCTGAGGACCACCGAACATGCACAATAGGGAGCATTTTCCAGGCTGAAATGAACTTGAAAGGGAGCTGGTGGCAATCAAGATGCCAACAGTACTTCAAGGGTTAGGAAGGTGATAGCTGGAAAGAAGGTTCTGCATCACTTCCAAACAGTCTAACTAGGTAGTGAGAGACAATTACCAAATCAAACAGGGCAAAGTGTTATAATTAAGAGAATGTTGAAGATTTAGACTTGCAACCAGATGCCTGAGACTTTGTGATGGTTCTTCAGAAGCTGACTGGTTTTTTTCATTATTTTAGTGAAATAAAGATGCAGATGCAGTGAATTAGATTCAGACCTTTATTTCTCAAAGATATCAAGTAGATTTGCCTATTTACAAAGACATTCTGTTTGATTCTCTTGTTAAGTATCGTTACTCTGTTTTGGGGTTGGTTGCCTCGCCCCTGCTTGCTCGCAGGCTTTTGTGTGAAGAAAGATAGCCTTGATCTGCTAACAGTAACTACACTTGCTTCTGAAGTAGGGCCACAGAGGCTCTGATTTGTGTGGGACCCTGCATGGTAAGAACTCAGATGCTCAGATGGCCACTTTCTCCATGAACAAAGTATGTGCAAGATGTAATACCTGATATCATTGCAGACTTAGTTATATATAAGACGATTCATTATTACTTAAAACTGCCATTTACTTCTTTGTTGTGAGATAATGAATACAGTGGATCATGCCTGGTCTACAATTCTCTCTTTGAGAAAACCAGAACATTTTGGGGTATTTCTGTCCATTCCATTTCTGTTTGTTTTCTCTCTCTTTTCCATGCTTTCTTCTCTCAGTGGTAATTATCACCAGGTAATTAAGCAATAGAATTCACAATAACAGAAAATTATTGAAATTAAGTATATAGGAGAACTGAGAAATGAAAATAAGCGTAAGATATACATTTTTAAGTAATAAATATTCCTGTTTCAGAATATGTCACCCTTTAGCTATCCAAGACAAAGAGCAAAAAGCTAAGTGAGGAGGATTATTCCACACTTCATACCTGCAGAATTCATCTGCCATTTGTCACCGACTGCTTTAAGGGACCATAGGTCTGACTCAGAATATAGTTCCTGTGCACAGAGCAACTGAAAGTTAAAAGCCAGATCTCAATATGCAGTCAAATCCTACACTTACAGCAGCAATGTTTATTTTAGTACTGATAAATCTAGTGTTATCCTAGGTGCAGCTCATCGATGTATCTCATATCACTGTAGGAAAAGTTCACATCTGAAGAGTAAAAGGATGTAAAGTTAGGTTTCAATTATGCCAAAATATTTAAAACTCAGTTCTTAGAAAGTTTTTCTCATCTTTATCTCCATGCATTGACACATCCAGAGTTTGCAAGCAATCATTTTGTTGACTCCTCACTCACATATGCAAAGTACAGCTCTTTGTACTTTTCCCTACAAAAGGAATAAATTCCCATGCATGCTCTCAGTTTATACACCTCTAAGACTGCACAAGTTTCATGCTACACAGTAAGTACCACTGTGTGGAAAACTAACACCTGATAGACAAAAAGCATGTGGCCTTTAGAACAACTATAATAGAAAAATCTTACAGAAGTGAATTATTTTCATTCAAGTGTAAGAAATTAATATTGTTTCACAGTAATAATACGTTCAGCAGTTGCAAAGTGATCTATGCACGGGCAAGTTTCAACTGCTCCCTACCACTGGAAGTGTAAGGAGCCCAGCTGCATGAAATAACACAATGATAATTTTTACTCACAAAAAAATATAACATGCAGCTTGTGTTTAAAAGTAAGCCAAACTCTGACTGCTCAGTGCTTTTCCTGATGGGTCTTTTTCTCCAGATGTGATTTGCTGGGTTTGGGTTTGCTTTTCAAGATTTCTTCCAGGTGTTTTTTTGGTTTTGCTCTTCTTTTTACAGGATGCGTATAATGAGGAGGAGCATGTCTTCGTGCTGCAGTAAATGTAGGGAAGGCAACCTAGAACAAAGTTGGTCCTTCCTAGTGATTTATATCAAACAGCAGTTTACCTTCTTGTGGTGGGAGTCTCAGCTAGAGCAGTCCTGGAAAGAAGGACAGATGGAGCTGGGACGGAAGAGACAGCTCTTACTGCTGCTACTGGAGACCCAGGCAAGGAATTACTGGTTTCGAAAGGTCCATTCCCTCCTCCCTTTTTCAACCTGAACTAAACCCTCATATATCGCACCTCAGACCACAGCCATAGTAACTGGGAGATTTTTAGGTATCTGGTAGATGTAAGTAGTGCTTTTAGACTCTTCTGCTTTAGAATGGAGTGTACAGCAATATTGTCCTCTCCTGGAGCCAAGGTAGAGTTATAAGAGGCAGTTCATATCTTCAACAGACAACAAATTTATGTTCATACCTAGGTTCCTTAAGTTTTAGTTTCTATGCTTTTGTTTTTCTACGCTTTACATGTCCTTAATTATTATGCCAACTTTGTGTTCATGAAAGTAAGAATTGTGCATACAGTTACCAGTATTCATTTAGGGAACAGATGGCTTAGAGTATATATTAGCACTATTGGTGTAAATCCAGCCAACTGAATATAGATTGAAAGCTATTTACATCCAATACATTTTTAATGATTTCTGTATCAGTTTGATAATGATATCAGTTAATGAGCTGACAGATACAGATCTAGTTCCTACCTCATAAATTTTTTACTGTCCTATGCACTAATTGGCAAAGCTAAGAGATTGTCCTAAGAACCCTAACTGAATCTTGATTTTGTTGAGGTTAAAATGCTAGAAAAAATCATGATGAATCAGGAAACCAAATAAAATACAACAAGGCAGGAGGTGTGAGAGCTTTTTTTAATTTTAGCAAAGCTTTTGATGCTGTCTCTCACAGCATCCTTCTGGACAAAATCCAGATAGACATATGCACAGTATGGTGGGTGGTCAACTGGCTGAAAGGATGGACTAAAAGCGTTGTTGTAATGTGATAACATCGGTCTGACAGCAAGTGGTGTTCCCCGGGGCTCAATTTTAGGGCCAGTTCTTTACAGTGTTCTATCAATGACCTGGACCTGGACAAAGGAGTTGTGTGCAAACTATGTAAACTTGCTAAGGACACTAAATTAGGAGAAGCTGTTGATTCCATCAAGAGTAGAGAGGCATTACAGAGAGATCTTGATAGAATGCCCAGAAAAATCACTGACTATGTGAAATTTAACAAGAATTAAGGATTTATGTAGGAATTTAACATCCAAATTCTTCACTAATAGTGTAATCCTGGATTCTGCATGGACAAAAACACAGAAGGAATTTGAAACATCATCCTCTTAAAAAAAAAGGTAAACATTCAGAAAAGAACAGAGGTAAGAAAGAAAGTACTTTCAATCCTTCCTACTTCATTTATGCCAAAGTATAATTTTCACTTCCCTGAAAAAAGAAGCAGGCATGAAAATGTGGTGATGCATGGAAGCACTGGGTGAAAAAAAGCCTGTCCTTGGCATGTGGAAGTCTTGGCCAAGACTCTGAACTGAAATCAGAAGGACACAAAAACAACTATAGGCAGGTCCCTGCTTCTGGATCCTTAAATGATTGATATTACAGGAAAGCCTGTATCAGTTTAGTTTTGAATATATTTCATAGCCTAATATTTCCATTAATGGCCAAGCTTTCCTCCCTGACCCTTCCACAGCACTATCCAGAAGCTGTTGATAAGGCTTATTGCTAGTGAATAACCACAAAGAAAGAACGGCATTTTTACTTCTCAATGCAGCTGTGCAGAAGAAAATGAAAAAAAATACACTAAATATTTCTGTTCATTTGCAAAGATGGTAGAGGAATGAACTTAGCTTTCAGGTGCATTCATCTTTAAAAGGGAATATTGTTACTTCATGACTAAAGTAAGATTTTGCCACACTTTTAAATTTACATTATATAATGGGATATGTAATATCATATATAATATGTGATATTTGTAGTATCATATATTATATAATAACAAATTGAAACCTATACAGTTCAACACTGCCATGGTTTCTGAATCCTGGCATGTCTATTCCCTCTCTAATAATTGATTATTTGACTCATTTAGTTTCATGAATATTTAGCTTTCTTGAATGTCCATTTTCCCCTTTTATTTTCATTATAATTACACATTTATGTTAATGTTGTTATATTCATCTCTCAACATGCTCATGTACTGCACATTTTTCTTTGATCTATCCATACAATTTCATAAGTCTTGTATCTCTGTATAAGTTATGTATTTGTGTATATATAAAATATGAAATATTTGGAATAAAGAAACATACGATTTTTCCTATTTTGTCAGAATATTCAACTGGAGGAATATTGTCCTTCAGTTTTACAATTTTCTAATCAACCACCTAACTTCCTAAAGTTTTAAACATTGTTTCTTCAGCTTCACTGTTTCTTTAGATATTTTTTATATCTCTATGAAAAATATACCTTCTTAGCTTTTTTATAATCTTAAGTTCTGGTCAAAGTTTTTGAGAAATATAAAATAACAATCATCTTGCCACAATTTCAGATCAACACTGAAAAATAGAAGAATATTAATCTTTTTAGTATATTGGCATCAGCATAATATAAAATATTGAATTAAATATGGATCTTTTCTAACTGCAATATGTATTTTTAACCACACCAGCCACACTTTTTACATTTTATGTTTTCTTCTCATCTTCATCAGGCAGCACACTTACTTACTGATAAAATTGATCATACCAGTATCAATTTGTTCTGAATTTTAGTACTGATACTTTATTAAAATAAAAAGGTGTAAACCAAGATGACATTGAGCAATGATTAAGTAAAATGCCTTGTTTTTATAGAACTGCCCTTTGCAAACTTTAATTTTGGAACGCAAACCATATCTCTTTAATTATCAGGGGATACGAAAGTGTATATTAAATTAACGAAATGGATTACCTCAGTTACACAGTGGTTATTAACAGGAAGAGCTCCCAGTTTTCATATTATGTACATCAGTAACTTTAATTGCATTAGGCTGAGCTAGGAGAGCTATTTTAGGGGATACTTCAACAGCACAACAATTTCTGCTGGCTTTTTGCCTGCTGTAGCTCAATGTCTGAGGGTTCCCTCACAAAGGCTAACTTATTATTTCTGTCAGTCATGCTTAAGCAAACACAGCCTCATTAAAACTACCCTAAAGTGGCTTCAGTTTTGAAAACTCTCCCTTGATGTCTCTACAAGACAACTGGTGCTGGAGGGCTATTTCTCACATTTGGGTTAAGAGATAAGAGTGTTGCAGAGTATGAATATACAAAAGACCAGTTTTGGGGCCAACAGCAGTAAAAATGATGGACTGTGATTAGTTCATGCTTTGTAGGACAGGATGCAAAACTGCCTATGATATAAAAAGTACGAAACAAATTAGCTTTTAAATTATGGTTTGCAAGCACTCACACACAGTGCAAAATCCACTAGCTGTCAGCTGTTGGTTAATAGTGATGCAGTGACCTGCCTTGCTCCTGCTGGGAGTTGTGAGCTGAGGTTTCTAATGGGGAAGGCACAGTGTTTCTTCTCTGTTAATAATATATTACATGCTGAAGTCACTTTATGAGAAGATCCTGGAAATAGAAGGTAATCTTCCTGAAATCAGTGGGTATTGGTGAGCTCCCACACTGTTATGCACGAGCTTCTGATCCTGTGTTATGGTCAGGGGGCCTGACGGAGGCCCAGGGCTTGTTCTTAAGGGCGTGGCAGATTCATCCATCATGTAACTTCAGGGAAGATACTTGTCTCTAGCATACATCTGCCTGCATGCATGGACAGTATTACTCCAGTGACCCGACTGATCTGCTGCATTACAACAGTAGATGCCTGTAAATATAACACCATTTCCCTCGGAGGTGAGTTCAGTAAAGCTCTCCACAGGTCAAGGTGTGAGGGAAGAACATGAACTGCATAATGAAGAAGATCTGTGGAGACTGAACATGAGTTGGTACACTTCCTTATACCAACAGACCTGAGACCATTCTAGGAAACATGCAAGGATTTAAAATACATGGAGAGAAGTAGCCTTGTCCCAAATCCTGTAGTAATCCAGGGGTGTTTTCATACAATTCTGAGCAAGTTGGGATCCCTCTAAGTGGTAAAACAAGCCTATTGCATCTATAAGACTTGCATTTGTGCCCAGTACAATTGTGTGAGCTTCAACCCTAGGCATTGATTATACATTTTGCCACCTGACCTAGACACACAGCAGAAAAAAAGGAGTAAAATGGGTCATTGCTTTAGAAATGGATGTTACTCTGGATAAACTGCTGAAATTGCACCCCAAATCACAGAGGCTGTAAGAATTGAATTGCTTATCTACAGTTTGTTTTTATTTGCTAGGTCATAGCATACCAGTAAGTCAGAATAGTAGTTTATCCTCAGAACTTACTTATTTAAATTATGTAAAAATGGGGAAGTTGAACCTGAAACTCAGTTCCACAAAACATTGAAGTCTACTGTGAGAAATAAGAAGAATTTAAGTTCTGAATTTGGAAACTGAAGAAATGTTCACTCATCAGTAACTTAAGGCTTAATACATTTTTTAATTACTTTTATTCTTTAACTAAAAGACAAGAGTCCTGTTACAGACTACATAGTGCCCTTCTGGCAATACTGAAAGTATAATATATCTATATATAAATATATAGATACATAGACACATGTTATCTGTATATATGTACAGATAGTTTTGTTAGTTATGTATAGAATATAATTTGTGTTTTCTTCAACGACATAGATTGAAAAAAAATGGAAAAAAAAAAGGAAATCCATAGCAGTACCTGCCACTGTAACCCTCCCTTTCTTCATATCTATCTGTACAGTCTTTGTTACAGATGTAGCTTGGTGAGATCTGTATGCAGGGGACAGGTGCTGAACATTTTAGGAGGACGTCAGGATGGTGTAATTTAAACAGTGATATCAAAGAAGGCAGGTCTGGCTGAGTGTGCGTGGATGATGGATGGTGCTTGGTGTGCATGGCTGGTCTGTGAAAGAGGAGGGACTAAACCTGGGAGGAGGATGAGAGAACAAAGAGGTTGCGCTAAGGCATTGCCCTGAGGGGAAGGAATGGTGGGAGAGCTCTGCCTAGGGATGAGTGTAAGAAGACAAATGAGGACAAGTACACAGACAAAAAAAGATGTGAACAGACTAAATGAGGGGAAAGGGAGAAAGCAGAGTGTGCTGAATGGTGCCAGCAAAGCTGAATGCCGTGGGGTGACAAAACTGAGTGTAATCTGCCTAGAATATGAGAATCTCAGGAAGTACCAGTGTGATGGGTTGATCCTGACTGGACTCTGGGTGCCTTCCAAAGGTGCTCTGTCACTCCCCTCCTCAGCTGGGCAGCTGGCATTGGCTCTATTGGACATGGGGGAAGATTTGGACGCTTCTTACAGAAGCTACCCCTTTAGCTCCCCCCACAACCACAACCATGTCACACAAACCCAACACATTTCACCCCTCATCTCTGTGAATCACATCCTTAGGAGTTATCAATACAAAACATATTCATCACACAATATTCTCTCACATGAACAAAAAATAATTCACCACACCAAAATCAAAGTAACATCACCATAACGAAGCAAAAGTGGACAATTTGCCTCTCCACAACTACAATAGAAATTTCCCACGATCATTCCATTTTTCACTCTCTACTTGTATTCAGTCATGTTTTGCCTGCTACCACTTCCAATTACTATCCTTACCTTGAATTCCTCATGCCCCATATTGGGCGACAAAAAGGACTCTGGTGGGCTGACCTTGGCTAGATGTCAGGTGACCACAAAGCTGGTCTATTGCTTCTTTTTTAGCAGCATGGGGGGAGAAAATAAGATGGAAAAAACCTCATGGATCAAGATAAAAGCAGTTTAATAAAGCAAAAGCTGTGAGTGGAAGCAAAGAAAAGCAAAATATTTATTATCTTCTTCCCATCAACAGGAGATGTCCAGCCACTTCCCAAGAAGCAGAGCTTCAGTACATGTAGTGACTACTCTCAAAGCAAACATAGAAATACAATAAAAACAAATCGCGCCCCCCCACCTCTTTTCTCTTAGATTTTAGTACTGTGCAAGCATCACAGGGCATGAAATATCCCTTTAGGCACTTTGAGTCAGATGTCCTGGCTATGCTACGTCCCAAGGTCTTGCCCACCCCNCAGTACATGTAGTGACTACTCTCAAAGCAAACATAGAAATATAATAAAAACAAATCGCGCCCCCCACCTCTTTTCTCTTAGATTTTACTACTGTGCAAGCATCACAGGGCATGAAATATCCCTTTAGGCACTTTGAGTCAGATGTCCTGGCTATGCTACGTCCCAAGGTCTTGCCCACCCCCAGCCTGACACTGAGGGTGGAATGTTGGAGAGACAGTGCTGATGCTGTGCCAGCACTGCTCAGCAGAAGACAAAGCACTGGTGTGTTATCAACACCTTTCTAGTTACCAATGCAAAGCACAGCACTGTGAGAGCTGCTGTGGGGGGAAATCAACTCCATCTCGCTAACTGAGTACAACAACTGGGATTCAGGAAAATTGTGGACAAAAAATTGCTTTCCAGTATAATCTGAGAACCTTTGTTAGCAATGCTTGCCACTAGTGCCAAACCGAGGCCAACAAGGCTTCTTGGCATGTTTTAAGAGATAATCAAATATTCCAGTCCTCTTTTTTTATTAAAAATTTTATTTTTAATTCCCTAAAGTTGCTTAGGGATCATCTTTTTGAAACAGGAAGAATCTTTCTATGATTGTATTTTGTGATCCACAAACTTCAGTTTTTCTTTCTTGTTTTCCTGTCCCTCTTACTAGTAATTTCCAGTGACATTTAAAATAAATTAGAAGACGACTGCTGAACAATGCTTACAGGGATTTGAGGTGTTGCCGTTGTCAGAAATGACAGCATGCAGACACATCAGGTTTGCTCTGAAAGGGAGTTCTTCAATGTTAAAAATTATGTGTGTTTTTAAGGTGCCAATTTTGGTGGCATTAAAACAACACTAACACTTTTCCTTCAAACTTACAACCTCTGGCAGAGGTCACATGAGGCCTCCAAGTTTTATCACAACTTTTTATAATGTTTGTATTTGAATTTGTAAACTAAAGACAATCTACATCAAATATTTCTGTTCAATGGTAGAACTTATTTACTGATATACACTCACAGTCAGTGACTGAACTGTCACCGGCTTCACTATGACCAGAACTGCTCCCATGCCCAGCCCATCCCATGGCCCTGAAGACAAGTACCACACAGCTAGACAACTTTTTTCTAAAAACCTGGGCAACCTCATGATGATGCCTGTTATGAAAAGACCTTGACTCAGGGCAACACCTGAACTGAAAGAATACTATCCAGAGGGGCCAAAGCTGTGTCAAGGTGCATGTTCGCAATTAAATGGCTTGGAGGATGACAAGCCAGTGCCTGGACCTTCAACCAGAGCCTTGCTTCTTGCTGGAGAAATAGCCCAAATGTTACTGTCACTTGTTACAATGTCCTTGCACCAATCAGGCTATAGTTTGAATTTCTGTGGCAAGAATACAAACTCAAACTCAGAGCTTACACTGCATTTACCACATGGGAAAAAATGACACACTAGAAAAAAGCTTTTTGCTTTGTTTGAGCCAAAGTCCTGCCATTGTCTGTCAGCAATACCCTTCCAGGTAGGAGGCCTGTAACTTTTATTTTAAAGGATAAGACATTTTCCTACTACTTTTACTTTGCACATGTTACAGTGTCCAAGGTTATATGTGAATTACAGATAACTACATAATTGCTTCTACACTTGCTAGTAATTTCAAATCTACTATACTTTGTATTGTATTTTGGAATTCTTGGAGGATGAAAAGTCCTATATAAAAGTTCTGTATAAAACTAACTCATTTTAATAATACAGACAAAGCCCTGGAAAGATTCACAGATAAAGATCTTCTAATACTTGCACAGACTGATTTTTTCCCTCCCTGCTCAGCTGAGTTTTTGCATTACTTAAAGGAAATGTTAAAATATGTGTTGAGATCCATACTCACCCTTATGAATTGTGGTGTGATTTGATCCTTCAAAGGTACAAAATATGTCCTCTAGGTTATAACAGTATATTTTCCTGCAGTAATTTCAGCAATGTTTGCCTACACCAAGGTATTTGACACATTTACCAAGCTTTTCGTTTTATGTTTCATTTACTAGTGCTGCAGGCAAAAATGTTTTGGCAAATCAGAGTTACTTGCAGAAAACCACTTATCGCAAATGAGTCTAGGCTGATGCTTCTATTTGTACATTTAAAATCCATGATCTACTGGAGACTACATACCATAAATGGACACAAAGGAAGACACATTTCTCCACCCTTGCCTTCCAGAAATACTGTTTCTTTGGCAGTGTGAACCTGTGACCCTGCCCATTTTTCGTAAGATCAGATAGTGCACTGCTGCTGTCAACAATATTCATAATTTCTGTAAACTTGGCCTTCCTCTGTTACCAATAAAATGGGACAGGTTTAGTATTGCACCCATGTGCCTTCACTCTTCGCACACTCTTATGCACACATACACACTTGGATGCGGACCTTGCTTTGGCTGATGATTGCTCTGAGCGTGACTGTGCAGCCAAAGAGGCTTTGCAAATCCATTCCCCTAAAACAATCAATGTTTGGCTTCTTAGCTTGACACAGCCACAGTATTGAGAAGAGATTATTAGTGGGGCCCAAACAGGCTAAACTGGGAAAATGTCCTTTTGTAAAGAAAAGCATGTTCAGTGATAAACATATTCTCATCTGATCAGGGAGGGGCTATCACAATAGTGTGGCCCAAGAGTTAAAGAGCTTATTTTCTAAAGCCCTTCATCCTTTCCAGAACTGTAAGACATTGACAGCAAGTCACTTAACTCTGTCCAGCCACAGCTGTGTGGGTTTTGCATAATTAATTATTTATACCAAGGCAGACACAGTAATTAACTTCCAGATGAATATGATATTGTGATCAGAAATGCTTTGCATTTTAGCCGTCCCTCAAGCAAGTAACTGTCAAAGCTGGACTGTTTGACAGAGTGGGTCCTGCCAAAATCCCTCCCAGACATCTGTTCACAGACAAAAAGAACAGATTCTCAAAGTAGTGCTTGCAGACGTTGCCTCGTTTCAGCAGGCGAAGAATAACCAATTCACAAATTCTGGCTAATTTTGTCTGATTTCAAGACAGTATGCCAAACCTCACAAAAAGCCAGGACCTGTTTTTTTTCAGTCGTGGGCACTGATGCAAATTGAGTGTTTCCTCATGGAAATCAATGGCCCACACTGATGTCAGGCAGGTGCAGGTTGGGAATGAAGCCCAGGGGATTCGATATGAGGTGGGTTTGAAAACAGCAGGCAATTTTTTGATTTTCTTTGTTTTGGTGAACAGAAATGAACAATAATCATCAGCATTACAATAATACTGAATCATTTGCTTGCTGTTATCACCGTCTGCAGCATAATAGTAACACACTGAAATACGAATATTACACTGATCTATGCTGATTTTTTTCCCTATTTCTTCTTTCTAGCAGAAATTTGTATTAATCACTAAGGATTGTGGCTAAACACTCAAAAAAAAAAAAAAAAGACAAGAAAAATCAACACCCTGAATGCACACACCACAGCTAGACCTGACCACAAATTGCATTTTGCTGTTGTGATTTCTGTTGCAGCACCCATAGAATCACAGGGCTTTAATGTTGCCTGCTGGCTGTAGAGGAAGTCAAGATGACGCAATAAAAAGGTTGCAGCGTAACAGAGACAAGCGCATGTACAGGGATGTAAACCTGTTCTATATAGATAAGGTTCACTGACCATACAGGAACCAGGCGAATGGCTGCTGGTTTGGGATGTCATGGATGCTGTGTTCAAGGATGGCTGAGCACCCAAGCGTCCTAGGAGTCCATACCCTTCTTTAAGAGCAGCCCAACCTCTGGGGTAGGAGGGAGGCTGTGACGGCTGGGGAAGGACTCACAATAGTGAGCCAGCCTCCAACTACACCGAGGCAGCAGTTTTTCAATAACAACGAGATGATCAACCAGGAACAAGCAGCCCTATTCCACCACCACTCCAGATATTCCTTGAGATGATACTGGTATCCATCTGACCTTCAGTGGGTTGATTCAGCTATACATGCTGAGAAAAATCCCACTTTATGTGGTTGTTAGGTCAGGTTTTTTTCTGTTTTGGCTCCCTGAAACAATACCATGGGAATGTGGCAAGTAAAAAACCAAGGACATAGAGGTGAGGAGAGGCATTTGTCAGACTGGTTTGGCTGTTTTACCAAGCTGTGTACCCCAGAAAAAATAAAGACCAGACACTCAGCCAGGCCTCAGCAGCAATGGACAAAGAGACTCTACTAGGAATGCAGAGGAGGCTGTGTTTCAATGCTGAAAGTCCTTGAGAGCTGCTTAGTCAAAGAAGATTGAATAAAAGTTCATTCTGCAGGGTCCAGGGAACAAAGCAAGTTCCTTTACAAACCATTATTTAATCTCATTCAAGCACGAGTTTAAATTTTTACCTATTCCTTAATTGTTTCAGTTGTATCAATAAAAGTCTTGATGTTTTGGAGTCATCACCTTTAAGATCAGGGTACAGGTATATCAAACATGCTCAGTTTTGTTGTTCACATTGGCCTGAGACCATTACAGCCAGCAAACCCTTATGCAAAAGACTCAGTAGATAAACCATGTATTTGTTAGAATACACAAGAAGAGAGTCAAAGAGAGCCAAGATAAATGAACTTGTTTGTACCTAGAGGAAATCTAGAAATCTTTCTTTAGTTCACCCTGAGGACTTGAAACAACCTGGGATACAGAGCAAAAAGCTGGAATGAAAGTCTGTGTGCAGGATCTGTCACAGCTGCCCAGTGACACATTATTTTTTCATCCTCCAAAATGTGTGACACTGGTAACTGGAACTAGATGGCACAGAGTTTTATTCAGGATGCCAATTCATATGTTACTGCTCCCCAGTCCCCCTACACGATACCACACACAGTCCTCCGCTGGTGACTGCTCCCTTTGACATGCCAAACATGGCAAAAAGGAACCATGTGGGAACTTTGCACTGTTTACTGTCTGTAAAACTCAATAATGCATGCCCTATTCTGTGTGACTGAGCTATCTGAAGTCAGTGAGGACACTCAAAGTTCTCCAAGATACTTGGCAAGGTGACTAAGTAAATTCTTTGATACCAGTAGCATCAATTTCTCATCCACTCACATCATTACCACAAAAAATCATCTAGCAAAAACACACTTTACTCCTGACTAAGTCCAGCTCACAGGTTTACAATGATGAAATCTAATACACTATTTTCAAGCATTTGGCATTATACAGTTGTATTTCTAATACATTCATAAATTATTTGCAGTAACTACTTTTTTAGAGGAGCTGGTTCCAAAATTAATCACCTGGTTTCTGGTGTCAGTCTTATTCGTTTAGAGCTAATTTTGTATCCCACTGTGATGGACATGGAGCACATGCCTAAATACCTCCTAAAGAGTTCTACTGGAAAAGAAGACAGATTTTTTTTTTTTTTTTGGTTTTCATAATCCATCTCTTATTTAGAAAGGGAAGATTTGGCTATGGAAATAATTTTTTCTACACTTCTTCCCATTCTTCATGAACTTAATCAATCTTACTGTAATGAAAACAGTGAAAGAAAACACTTCCCTAGAATCAGATCTCTCCTCACAATAAATGCTTCAGGATTATCCCTCTTTCTACAGAACATAACAGGAGGAAAAATCAGATTGCTAGCTTGAAACTGTAAAGAATCTTGCACAGTCTGAATGTCATAGCCTATGATTCTTGTATTTATTGAAAAAGTATTAGAAATCCCAGATTCCCAACAGCAAGGTCAATACATGTTTTGGTGGCTTCTATTATCAGTATGGGAAAGCTAATGAAAGTATGCTTTTTAAATAATACATTTTTCCAGGTGTTGTATTACTCTAAGAGTAACATGGCATAGTTAACATCTTATATGATATCTGGAAAGTGATGGGTTTGTATGCATCTTTTTTTCCAGAAAAGGAGCAAAGTCATGCAAAGCAGGAGAAAATAGATGATGACTGATTTTTTTAAAGTCTCACACAATAGTGATTCAGTGAAAAGCTGAAAGAAAAGCTGAGCCAGCCCCAGAGAAGGGGCAGAACCATGTCCAAGCATGCTAGTTCTCTGCCTTTTTTTTTTTTTTTTTTGCTTTTTTTTTGTTGGTTTGTTTGTTTGCAATAGTATATTAGGGATCTCTATAACCATTTATCTGTCAAAATGCCCTCTATTCTGGCATTTTTTTTTTTGAGGCTCACTAAAGTCAGCAATTTCAGAAGCAATATCTCCTGCAAATCACTCTGCTGCTGCTGTGGTGCATGCAGGCCGGAGCTGATGAGTCAATGAAGTGCATGGGAGAGGAGCATCAGTGCGATGCCAGTGAGCTCCTGAAGTGTGAGGGGATGATCATCCTTCAAGTGACCCTCATGGGGGGCAGAAGGAAATGACATTCCCTCTGCAGTGTAAACATCATGCTCACAACATTATCAACTAAACAAGAAGTGGATGATGGTGGCAGATCAGTAATCAGCAAAAGCAGAAACTCACGGTGCTTGTCAGGTAATTTAAACACAGCAAATTCAGTGTTATCTCTAATCTGCATCTTTTCCGAAAGCACAGGCCCTGAGGTAGCAAGTCTTTATGAAGGACAGCAGCACTGACTCCACTTTGTCCATGTCCGAAGCATCCCTTTTCAGCACAGAGAGACTTTTTCTTCCCTGTAGAATATGAAAGCATGTGAGAGGACAATTAATAGTGAAAACTCAGCAGGGCTGCTGCATACAAGTATGCACAGTGTGCTCCCCCGTTGCTTCTGGACTGGCACTAGCCTGTCAAATGCCTGGAAATTAAGCTTTCTGGAGCCTTTATTAAGATTCATGGGAAAAGCAGGCCCCAAACCCAAAGACAGCATCAGCATGAAGCATCTCAGCCTCCTCTCTCCCATAAGCAGTGCCAGCACATCTGGCTCAGACTCTAGAGGGGAATGAAGAAACTGGGCGGGTGTATAAAGTGAATCTGTCAGCATTTACTTGCATGACAATCTGCCATGAAGAGTACGTGCCATGCACAATACAATGCTCTCCAGAGGCTGATCCCCTACTACACCCTGGCTGTAGGCGAGTGCACTCACATTTCTCCCATACATGTCAGTGAAGGACTGCAAACCTACATACAGGGCTTCACAAAGGGCTATGGTGCCCACATAGGGAGGAGGTGACTTCTTTTTTTTCCCCTGTATGCTCTTTTGTAGGTCCCATAGCAGCCTCAAATCCCATCTATTCAGAAACACTTCTGAAAACTCCAAGCTTCTCAAGTCCGGATATCTTAAACTTTGCTCCGTCCCTTCTGTTTATTCGACAATTTGATTAATTATTTGTGGTTCATGTGACTGTGTTTGCACATGCCTCTGCATACATGATTCATGAGCACCAACTCATTCCAGGTAAACGCAAAAACACATATTGCTTTCTGATAAACTGAACTTCAAAATAAGCTCTCTGATTCTCTGTTTTCCTTCAACTTGCATGGGCTTTTACAGTAGGATAAACATTGTATAAAGCAATATATTCCTTTGTGATTTACAGTAGAGATTCCTTTCACCACCTGAAGGTATAAATAGTACATTCATGGAAGATAAAAAATATAAACATTTCCATTTTGAAGAGCCCAAAAAGATGCATAACCTCTAACAAACACAAAAAAAGGCTCTTCCTGCACTTTCTTTCTGAAGGACTTGCAGGAAGCCCAGCTCCCTGTGGTCAACTCAATACAGCACCCAGGGATGAGAGGAAGAAACAAGTGTGTGCTGCTCACTGAGTGAGTGGGAGAATAAGCAGAGCTCCTGGATATAAATGGGTCTGTTATTCCTCTCATTTCCACACTTGTGCCTCTCAAATCTGCATTCCTAGTTTTAAAAAGTGCTTCATTTGCAACAGACTTGGCAGATAATATTGATGTGTGGTAAAAATACCTTTTTTTTTTGCATGATAATGGACAGAAGAACATGAAATTCCGATTATGAAGATAAGAAAAACAGTTATTCACAGAGCACTTGAAGCTCCCACAAGTGTTGACTGCAAGCCTTAGCTGGGTTGGTTAGTTAGACACACTAACTCTTAGGCAGTGCAAGTATCAGTTTAAACTCAGCACCGACAGGGGTGGGTGTTGTGTCTGCATTAGGATGCAGATGGAATGCCACATCAGCCACAATGGCTGAGTTCAGCACTGCCATACCTGGCCAGGTGCCCTCTGGTGTTCTCCATGCTGATGCTTGTCTCTCAGGGTGCTCCCAGGGGCTGCTGGAGAACAGCCCCAAGGCTTAACCTACAAACCACCACGACATGTCACCGTAGGCACACCTCAGCCTGCCCACCAACCAAGCAGAGCTGCCAAAAGGGGTTGGTTGTAAGCTGAGCAAGGGTGACCCTGCAGTGTTGTAGGCATCTGCAGAGTGTGGTGATGCTGAGCAGTAGGTTTCTTCTTTGGTATCTGAATCTGGGATTTGTGGTCTATGGGTCATCATATTATCACCCAGTGAGTCCCCTCGTCAGAAAAAAAACTACATTTCAAACAGAATTTCCACTACATTAGAAAACTCTAACTTTTTGAGAAAGTTAGAGTATGTACTTTTTCTCCTGAAATTGAAAGTATTCTACAGCTCTTCATCTTTATGAAGCAAATGTCTAATTTTCATGATGTTAAAACCAGCTCACTTCTAGTTGCTTTGACTAATAATACAAAGTTTAAGCAGTAAAGCAAGATTTAAATGTGTTGTATTTGACATTATCAAGATGAAGTAATTCAATAATTGCATGATAAAGATGCTTTTGAATATGATTTTTCTATTAATCATCAGTGTCTCACAGAAAACACACCCTTCATAGCTCGTTGACTAGGTCTTTTCTTAAACAGACACTAAAATAAGTTTAAATGGTTTCCTTTATCACTCTGTTTTTCCTATTTGCCTGTTCTTGCTGAGATTTTTGACCTAGTCAACATTGCAACTTATCCATTGTTCCCCAGAAAGCACAAAGTGGACCTTTCCAAAAAGAAATGCTTAATTTTTCAATTTATTGCTAAATACTCGATATTTCATTGATGAAAAAATAATGGTAATGCATTCAGTGAAACTCTTGATTCAAAATATATACTTGCCATATTTGTCTTAGCTTAGAGAAGAAAAATAATTATTTGATTTTCATTTTCTTGGTGTATGAAAAGAAGTCTTTCAGCTGATTTTTTTTTGCAGCATGGTGAGAATGGCCCAGCTGTACCATAAACTGAACACTTAGCTTTGCATTCAGAAATCACCAGCTTGCATTCAAAAGTCAGTTAGTCTTGTATTCAGGCAGCAAAGATCATATGAATGATAAATGATTTGTAATGCAAGATGGTTTTTTCCAGATCTTTTCCAGAGGTCAAAGGGCTCATCATTTCATGCTTTCTAAAATTACATTTTCCTTTATAAAGCAGGAAATTATTAAAATTTAGTATAAAATACATATTTTAATAAGCAGAATATAGAAGGTATGACCTCTGTCACTTGCTAAGCATATCAACACCTTGCATTGTCCCAGTGGTATATTTTAAGGAGATTTTAATATAAATCGAGTATTGAATGTGAAGATCTTTCCATTCTCACATTTTAATGAACTTCTTTGAATGCCATGAGACATAGTCAGGATTCTAAATGTGACTTATTTCTGCACTACATTTTACAAGGCATGTCATTTGTGCACTGCAGTGTGTTTTTTCCTTTGTTAGAAAAAATCAGTTTGTATACCTTTGCTTGGATAGACTAACTTTAATCAAACCATGTATACATATTTTAATTACAGATAAAACCTTCAGATGCCCAAAAGTCTTAAGAAAAATGAAATAATAATCCTGGAAAATGGACATATTGCACAATTATAATTTAAAAAATAAAGACAGATGGTTTGAATAAGTGGCAAACTCATATTTTCATTGACTAGAAGCCTACACGTATTTGAGAAAATACTTTGAAATTAATTATTTGCCAAGAAAAGATGTCAATGTTCTGGAGCTCTGCCACACTGTAGCATCTTGCTTGGTTGGATGAACGTGTGAGAGGAAGGCAGATACGGACTCCATAATGATCTGTCATAACTCATAGCAGTGGGGCAGATTCAAAATTAAAGTCAGCTCCAAATACCCTGGAGGAGCCAGTTTCACACTGCAATATGTCAATAGTTTGGGAGTATCACTTTCTTCATCTCCAGTCTCACATTCAGCCTCACTCCTCCTCAATCTAATGATTTTCTTTAGAAATGCTTATTTTTCATTAACCCTCCGTGGAAGCTCATTTCTTTACTAAATTTTGTCCTGGTAATGAGACTGAATGTTTATAGAGAGCCCGTGGCACCCTGTGAAAGCTGAGAGGAGATAAACTGAATCACGACCTCCCTGACGCATCATGTAAGCTTGGGCAATGTTGGTGTCCCCGAATTTTTCTCCAAAATCATGAAAAAAATATTTATTCATTTCCCAGGATTGTCAGAAAGATTTCACTGTATCTGGAGATGTTTCAAAAAATGCCAGTGTTAGATTTGGGCTTTTCAGTTGATACAATAATCTTCTTCTTCAGCAAGGGATGTAATCACCTGCCTTTGTACTAATGAGATTTTAGAACCCATAGTATGCTAGACCGAAGCTTTTAAAAGGAGTCCAGTATATTTTGTCCAAACTGCGAAACAGGAGATGTATCATGTATGATGTATGGCTTCCTTGTAAAAAGAAAACTAGCTCTACAGTCTAATTTGGTCCAATTTAAGTTTAACTACCTGGATACTACAGAGGGCTGTGGGATACGGACTTATTTTGAATATACCAACTACTGCATCTGTATCCAGTAAAGTAAACCCCATTGCTATCAAATAAACAAGAGTTCTGCAATAAAAATGAAAACATGTGAAAGTAGCAAAGACGTTGCTCATGCTGCTTGCAAAGCACTCAATACTGCATATCATATATAATTTCCGGTAAACTGGTTTGAACTACAGTTAAAAATATATGCAAAAATAGATTAATAGATGGAAAGAGCAGTTTCCTGTTCAGAAATGTTTGACATTTTTATGCTTTAGCAATACTGATCCTATATAAATAATTGATTCTTTTACAATAATTTTATGAAAGCTGGAGGCTACAGTGGTTTCAAATCCACATCGTGTCCTCCTCTTATTCACCAATCATTGGGAGCTAAATGTATATTGATAGCGAGGCATTCACAAATTCTTACACAGAGAAAAAAAACTGGGAAGTTTGTGAAAGGAGGGTTAGTAGGTCTGGGGTATGATTCCAACTAGAAAATAAAACAAAAAGTTACAAAGTACTGGGACTACACAGCTATAATATGTGCACAGCCTGTTCCTAGAGCTATGTTTTTGTATACTCTCATGTACATAAAGGGTTAACTTATTACTCCAATGCAAATGCAGTATATATCTCAAAACAATAATCTTGTTGTAATGAGCAGCTGTTTCTGATGATAATAAAGATTCTGAAACTTCACATGCATAACTCATGAGGTGAATGAAAAAAAGATGTATAAAAGAAAGCAGTTTGTACCAGTTGCTGCCAAACATGGTACAAAGCAAGGTATCCCAGGATTTGTTTGTGAATGACCACTGACCTTTTCCAAAATGTCAAGTGCAGATTGGAAAAACGTCTAAGTTAATGTCCTTTAATTACATGCATGTAAATCATTGCCTTCCCTTGTTTTGTTTATTTATTTATTTATTCATTCATTCATTTATTTATGTATTATTTGCTTCAGTCTGACATTCCTCCTTGTAAGCATGGAAAGCCATGTGTTCCCTCTGACCTTAGGCTTTAAGAGAGTTTGAGATATTTCATTGACCCTCCTCCCTTGACTTCGGGGCCAATATGTCTCATTATCTCAGTGCACAAAACTGATTATTAAGTAGCCTTAGATGAAGCAAACACGCTTCCACTTGTCCTTTGGAATTATCTCAATATCATTAATTATTTAAAACTGACAATGAGGTCATTCAATTACGGTATTCGCTATACAGTCTGTGCTTAATGTCACATTGAGGTTGTTATCCAGAGCGGAGGGGGTTAAATTATCAGTATGCGCTTGCTGCTGTGATCCTAATGTAAATGAACATTTGGCGGTTTATTTTTTTTTCCTTAGCTGCTGGTTACTACGTTATTAGCATATTTGATGTATTTCTCAGCTCAGTTAATAAGCAGTTCTGAAGGGAAAAGATTGATGTTTTAGAAGGCCCTTTATAGACCGTTCTGCCTTGTAACAATATCTGGAACGTGTCTGTGCACTATTAGGAATAACTGACTTTGGGTTTAGGCCATATGCACCACTGACAAAGCCTAATCTGTGTTCCTGTCTGCTGTTTAGGTGTTTTATTACTACATTATGACCATCTTATGACTTCCAAACATTTATTCTTTCCCCTCTAGTTCCTATTGAAACTAAATTCTGCCTTGGTATTAGAGTGTTTTAAGGCTTTTTGTGTGCGTCAGGTATATTAAAATTACCTGAATCCCATTCCTTGTCTAAAATATGGTCAAAGAACATGAAGTACATATGAGTAAGCCTTGTAAAAAGAACTCTAATAAAATATTAAGGGGAAAAAAATGGAACTACATGAACTACAGGAAATACAAACAAGCACATTCCTATTAGACCCAGTGCACAGAATAACATGGAGAAGGAGATCGCTGTAAAATCTGATGGAAGAGCAATTCAGCTGATCTTGAGGGAAGTACAGGGAGCAGACACTGCATCTGACTGTTCTAATGGAAAAACTATGTTTTCATACCTGGGACAGGGAAAGTTTGGGAAGCATGTTCAAGGGCTTGTCAGGGAAGGTGGCAACCTGTACACAAGGCAGAAGCAGACGTAGGAAAGGCTCTTCTGGTCCAAGGGCCAGTGTTACCAGGAGGCTGTGGCATTTGGATCCTCTCCATCTTTTCACTAACTCTCCCTTATGTTATGTAGAAACTGAGCTGTAGAATTTAAGCTTTTACTTTAGAAAAGTAAATTCATATTCATTTTAGCCCACCAGCTGCCACTCTTCTGTCTATTCTACTATTGACCATAGTGCCATTGCAATGTTTTGGGATCCTGAATAGCTTTCAAATCTAGATTTGAAATCTGTCCTTTTGTTTGAGTAGTGTCCCAGGTAATGAGATTGATATAGTTCGCACTCAGGCTTGTTAAATGATGGCAGTACCTTTTGGTAATGACTTGTGAGATTTCAAATTCTGTTCTGGGAAATAAGACTCTTCAGCCAGTTTTGTAAAAAAAGACTTTTGTTGAGACAGTTTTTCTTCAGATTTTTCAAAATCATTCCACTTTCTCCTCTGCCTTTCACCCTCACTGTCCCTGCTGTTTCAGTAGTAATCAGAAAAAAATACTGAATCTCACAGAAATATTGAAGGTGAAAAAAACCTTAGCAAAACCGTTATGTCTGTGTAAAACATTTAAACTTTGGTACAGCAGGGTATTTGAGAAAATGACATTTTCACTAAGCTCTTTCAATCAGACCCCACTAACAAGCTTTCCACCGATAAGCAATGTATATCCTGGGTTTTTTCATCAAGCTGGGACACTACATGTATTTTGCCAAGCCTCTTGGCAGCTAATATTTTTGTTAAATTGGCTAGTACATCTGTCAGCCCTGGGACAAAGCTAGGTTTCCCACCCTGAACCTTTCAAGCAGAACCTTTTGTAAAAGACAAAATGCTGTATCTACCTTAAAACATAAAGGATCCTCAAGGCATTTGAAACTAATGTGCAGCTTTAATGCAAACTTCCCTTGTGAGGGCTCTCGGTCCTTGTATGCTCTGAACAGCAGGAGGAAGAATACATGAATATAAATGAACTGCAGAGCCGTATTCAGAAAATGGAGCTATAAGAGTTAATGAGATGGTGTCCTGCTGCTGGACGCTTGCATGGTAAAAATTCTGATGGTTTTATCCAACAGCAGGTTTGAAAAACCCATGCAAATCTAGTGACTGTGGAGTACCCCTGACTACAAAACAGTGCCTCTTTCTGTGTGGCCTTGCTACAGGCAAAGAGTCTTTGATATATATAAATCTAACAAGGGAGAAAACAGAGGGATTACTAGAAATCGCTGACCATGGAGGTACCAAGTAATTATTAATAGCATTATACACTGAACTGCACACGGCTGATGTGCATCTGCAGCTCTGTGTTTAGCTGCACACAGCAACTGGCAGAGGACCCTGCCACTAAAGCCCACTACAAATTGTAATTAGCCGTGTGTCTTTAAGACTCGCTCTGAGCAGCAGAACTCAGAGAGAAAGTTCCCATTTATGTCACTGTTGGCCACAAAGGCGCTGCCCCACTACAGAGACGATGCAGTGCATCTCTTTCTCCCTACTAGTGGTACTTTTCCAAAAACAGCCACCACCCTGAAAATGCTCCCTTTGAGCTACTGCTCATTGTATGTCTAGCACAGACTGGTGCGACCTACCTCTTCTGTGCTATTCTGTTAATTTACAGAATTAACAGGATGCATTGTAAGGCAATAATACATCTACTGTGCAATGAAACAACTCTCTACACCGCAGAGGGTCTCCTTTCACTGTGCTGAGAGGTGAGATGCAGAGTTGCTTAGATGGTGTGATGGATTTTCTCTGCACAGTCATGTGTAGCCCTACTCTTTCCAGGGTCTCCAAACCCAAAAGATTACCTTGCTTAGGTGGGCCTCCTGTTCAGGAACACCTGAGTGCTGGGAGTCTGAATATCTGAATGTCTCACAGAGGCTGAACCTGAAGAGCTTAAGAAGAGCCTACAGTGTATGGTCAAGCACGATGTCCAAATGCATTGCACAGCATGTGATGGGGAGAGAGTTCCCTGCAACAATTTCACACCCTTGTTTTTCTATAGGAACAATCTGGTCTATTAAACATTATTTTAAAAGCTTGGGGCCCATAACCAGCAGCAGAGTGAAGATTAGCTAAGCATGGTGCTTGTTTGTACATGTTCAGTGATTATCACCCAGCTGGTGCATTTTTCACTCTTGGTATTTGAGAATTAATAAACTTGCTGAGTGACAATTCCAACCTCATCTCTAATGAAATTAGCCTCCCTGGCAGGAAGTGATGAGCACAGTTTTGACAGGAGCTACCAGGTGTCACCCTGATATGTTTCTTGCAAGTTTTTTTTCTAAGGACTTGTTGACATGCAGGAATAGTCCAGAACAGTTATTAAAAATAATAATAACAATTATAAAAAAGCCTGGAGGGATACTTTATTTTTGTATGTCTATGCAGATATTGAAGGTCACATGCAGGCCACTTTACCATCTGGCTCTTCTGGGAGAACCTAAACTCAGCATGCTGTAATTCTTCAACCATAGGTTCAGTTCCTAGCTGAATACAAGGATCTGTGAAGGAACCTGCAATATCAACTTACCACTATTTCTGGATCTCAGCTGTATGTTACAGGCCTCAGAAGCAGCAACTTTGCAATTCTCTGTTCCTGCTTCTCAGTCTTTTGCTTCTTGTTTCTGTTGCCAAAGACAGCCTGATTCTTAAACAGAATTAGAGATCCTACACTGAGGTAGGTGGCTTCATTGCAGGTGTTAAGATATGTCGCAGTTCTTAGTGAAGAATAGCAGTGTAAATCAGTGATGAATAGTTATTGCATTCTAAATTAGTATCTTGACTTATTTCATAGTGGTTTCTCCATGATGATAAATCCTAAGGGTAGAAGCATCATTCAGTCTTGGAAGTAAAGACATGTTGCAATTAGTATTGTGATTGGAGTGTTTTTCTTAAACAAGATCTTTAATCTTCCTAAACGGATTAAAATCACGGGATAGAGGTGTTTCCTGTAAACCTTGGCTGAAATGCCTGAAAGAGAAAATTGCCTAAAATGCTGCTTGTGACTGTTTCTGTTCAAAAACTGATTTCCCTCCTGAGCAAATTATCTGTCTTGGTGCACTTTAGAATCATGTATTATTTTGGAACCTCTGTCTTGTTTGTTGGAGAGATTTGGGTGATGAAGAGTATAGCTTTATTAATAGGCTAAAGAAAATATCAAAATTTGACAATATCTAATGGTTCTTTCTAAATGAAACCATACTTCACATTTTAAACTTGAATTTGAAAAAAAAAGTTTAAAAGAAAATGCTTTGCACTTTGAGACATCGAACAGCTTGTTGCATAGGAATTTCTTCAGGGAAGAAAGATTTTTGAGAGAAAGGGGATGATGGTTGTTTCAAAAGAAACGTACTCTTCTAAGCAAAGAGCCATCCGCACTCCCACAACACGCAAACACTCAGAGCCAGGAACAGCAGGAAAGGTTGCTCAACCAAGTAATGCTGACTGAATTCAACCAGTGCAGGAGGAGTAAGATCAAACTTTGGAGGCTGAGGTCAGGGTCTGGTTCATTAAGACTAAACTCTGCGCAGTAAATACAGTTTCTTGCTAAACCTTTACTCTTTGGGCTTTGGTTTTATTTTCCCTTTTTCTTTTTCAATGAAGAGAATAACTGGAGGCCAGATCTGTGGGGGTCAGATAAATGCTCTAGCAATGAGGCTTTGCAAAATCTGTAGCACTGATTTGAAAGTCTGACGGACCCAGCTGATCACCTCTCATGCTAAAACACAGAGGGGTGCAAGTCAGCTGCTGATATGCAGGCATTTGTTAGCATATGATATATCCTAGAAGAGAACATGCCTTCTGTAGGCCCAACGTTGTATCAGTCAGCATTGTTCTAATCCCAAATGTCCATTTGGGAAAAAAAAAAAAAAAAAAGAAAAGTGAAGAGAAGAGAAGGAAGGGGAAGGAAGGGAGGGGATGAGACCGGAGAGGAGGAGAGGGGAGAGAAGGGGAGGAGAAATCAGCTTTTTCCTAAGGTAGGACTCCAACATACTCTGAATTCTGTTCTGAAATCCACTGGATTTCATGTGTTTTCAGGTAGATCATGTATGTGATCTAAACACTTTTGGTTCTCCTTTATAGTCCGCAGAGACTTAAGCAATGGTAGGTTATGATTCACCTGACTTCAGATGGCTCATGGAGGATGAGATGATTTACTCCCTAAGAATATCTCTTACCTTCCACTTATTGAAAAGGGGTGGCAGACACCTGTCTATGGAAAAAATGTCTACATTTGGTCAAATGAGCTCCACCTACTCTTCTGAAAACAAACATATAACCGTGTTTCACATCACTGATTTCTTTGGGGGAAAAAAAAAAGCTGAAAAACACAGTCTGCTTCCTCTCAGGTGGGTGACAAGCCTCTATTTTACCAAACCAAGCCCTTCACATCTGAAACCCCCAAAAGATGATATTAGAAATAGAGAAGTTTAATTATATTTAAAAAAAAACCCAACCATATCCCAGCTTACACAGGTATGTTTAAGAAAGAGATGTGGACAGCCTGAAGAGAGTCCAGAAAATGGCCACAAAAATGATTAAAGGACTGGGAAGGCTGTCATAAGAGGAAAGGCTGAGATTCTGGGTTTGTTCAGCCTCAAGAAGGCTTAGGGGAGACCTTATCACTATTTTTCAGTATGTAAAGTATGGCTAGAAAAAAAAAAAAAAAAAAAAAATTGGAGATTCCATTTTTCCAAGTCACATGTTAAAAACAAGATGTAATGGGTACAAGTTACTGCTGGGGAGATTTCAATTGGACACAACAGGAAAATTTTTCACAATGACAAAAGCGGCCATTAGAACAATCTCCCCAGGAAAGTGGTGGATTCCCCAACTTTGGACATTATTAAATTCAGCTGAACAAAGTGCTGGGCCATCTTTTCTAGACTGTGCTTTTGCCAAGAAAGGTTAGACCAAGTTACCCTTGTGGTCCCTTCCAACCTGGAATTTTATGATTCTGTGATTCTATGAATCTATCACTCTATGCTTCTAAAAAATGCAGTTATTTTTGATATAAAACAGTATTTCAACAGAGAGTTCAAAGAACAGATCTATTCAGCTGAGAGCAAAATAAGCACATACTTGATTACCCCGTACCTACACTATTCTAGTGAAATCCAGTTAATGTGACTTAGCATTTAAGATTGAGCATTAAAGCTTCTCACCCAGATTTTAACATAGAAAAGCAACCTGAAGAGTGCATTGAAAATGCAAGCATAGAAAGAGGTCAATGAGAAGCAGTTCTAAATGGCATGGCCCCCTTTTTTTCTCAGTGTGCTCCCTGTCAGTGTGTAGTTAAGGAGGCAGAAATGGAACTAAGGTAAAATAAAATCTAGGATTTTTCAAACCATAAAACAAAACACTAAAGCTCCAGACAAGTGAAGGGAAACTATTAATTCTGAAAAATCTTCAAACACAAAAATAATGTAACTTTTCTGGTAATTAAAAAGGGAGTTAAATTCTCTAAGATAGAGGTACATGACAAGAAACATAAATTTTATGTCCAGCTGTCCTGATTTTGTCAGGCATAGAGTGACTTTTCTCCCTAGTAGTTGGAACAGTACTGTGTTTGGGATTTAGTGTGAGAATAATGTTGAAAACACACTGATGTTTTAGTTGTTGCTGACCAGGGCTGACACTAAGTCAAGGATTTTTTAGCTTCTCATGCAGCACTGACAGCGAGGAGGCTGGGGGTGCATGAGAAGATGGGAGGGGACACAGCTGGGACAGCTGATCCTGACTGGCCAAAGGTATATCCCATACCATATGGCCTCATGCTGAAAAACAAAACTGGGGGGAGTTGGCTGGGGGGTGGCAGTCACTACTCAGGGACTGGCAGGGCATCAGTCAGTGGGTGGGGAGAAATTGCATTGTATGTCACTTGTTTTGTGTGTTCTTTTATCATTATTTACATTACTTTCCCTTCCTTTTCTGTCCTATTAGACTGTCTTTGTCTCAACCCATGAGTTTTGCCATTTTTTCCATTCTCTCCCCCATCCCACTGCAGGGAAATGAGGTGGTGGCTGTATGAATCTGAGCTACCTGCTGGGTTACACCATGACACAAGCCAGAAAACTAGTTAAAAATTAGGCCATTCCAAATTGTTTCAAGTAAGAGCTGTAATGATGACACCAATAAGAGAAAAAAATCACATTTAAAATCAGGAATTTCCAGGGATAGAAGCTTATTAAAAGAAGAGTATTCAAAGAGAAGAGATGCAGAACACATTATTTGGAACTGGAATTAGATGGTGAACTTTTCAAATACTATCTGAACATATCTTTTGCGAATAACAACACCACAATGTAAGAGCTTGAATTCACACAATTTTTTTGTTACCCCTTGATATTCAGAACTGTGCATAGGAAACCTCCTGCCTTATGAATCTCAGTTATTTCAGGTATGAAGACTAGTCCACGGTTTCTGATGAAAATTATACTGTCTGCAGTTTGTTCTGCAGTCGTCTGGCAGGGGACAATATCAATTTGTCCTTTATGTTAGATAAACATCCCTATGACAAATATGTAGTAGAAAGGGAAAATTCAAGTCATGGTTTGAAGGTAATTCATCTAAACTAGTTTCTAGAGGTTGTGCTGGACTCATACTGCCCTTTTCTTTTTGTTGGTTACTAGCTCTACCCCAAAAATGATCTTTGATCAGTAGTATTTAAATGAAACACTGGAACACATCGATGGGATTAGAAGAGGATAAAGAACCTCGTTATCATGGAGCTATCCTTCTTATCTAAGGTGAAGTTTTTTCAGCTTTACTGTCTGAGGAAAAACACCTTATCCAAGTGATCTTCATTGCCCATACTCTGTGAGTACAAGACTGTCCTTTAACATGTAATATGCAGGACAATTACAGAAAAGCAAAGCTTAAATAAACAAGATTTATTTAATTTTTACCATTCTAGATGACATTTAAAAGCATAAAATGGGGAGAAAGAAGAAAGTGGGCCATTTTCCTAAACACTTTTAATTATTTTGATTAAAAAACTATTTACATGAAAAAAATTATTTCAAGGAAAAAAATGTTTTGGCAGTACAGATTTTATTCATTAAAAAAGCGAGGAGTCAGTGCCCTCCACCATTGTACATGATAGGTTAGTGTCAATAATGCTTGAACAGAGTAGATGTAATTACTGCTCTGAGTCAGAGAACTTGATTTTTTTCTCATAATAAACCCGATTTTGGTAAAAGAATACACATATGACTTTTTTATACCACTTCAGATCTTTTGTTTTATTTAAAATACTTTAAAGAAAATTAATTCAAACCATACAAGTTTTTCTCTTTAATAAAAAACTTTATTTGCCAGAAAATGTGCAAAGTCTTTTGCATGATAATCTGAATTAAAGCCCTCTTATATGTGCTTTTCAAAAGATGTACCTGAGAAGCTATCTTTGCTTTTTCAAAGACATGATATATTATAGCAGTTCTTGCCAGTGTTGGCTTAAATTCATTATGTAATTAATTTACAAGGAATAGGAAGACTCAAGGAAAGGAAAGTACAAAAGACATTCCCCTGTGCCTTCAGTCCTGTTGATCACTACTGTCACTCATTCTGCTATTTCTTTCAATAGAAAAGAACATCATATTCCTAGTACACCTTGAGTTAAAACAAATGTAAGAAGAAAAGAAGAGTTGTGCTAAACTAGCAAAAAAAAAAAAAAAAAAAAAAAAAAAAAACATGAAAAACCAAACAAAACAACCTTTTTTTTTCAGCAGTAGCATTCCCTTTCTGGTGTAGGAGACTATACAGACAGCACATGGATGATAGATGTAGAATATGTGTTACTACTGCATCTTCCATCACCCTACCAGCAATGACACAGCGGGACAAATTTCAAGCGTTCTTAGGAACAAGGTTGTGAAAAAATGACATAAAACTACTTTTCCCCCTGCTAGAAAATTGTCTCAGTGTGCCTGCTAACCCATTCCAAAAGACATACAAAACTTATGCTTCCCATCTTTTCTAACATAGTGATGGCCAAACGCAATTGCTGTTTCAGCAAAGTGCAGCCAACATTCTTTGTAAGCACCTAAGGGGCATGAGAATCAGACGTGGCTTGAGCTACTAAGAACAGGAAATAAGTTTTTATTTTATTATTATTTTATTATTGTTACCTGCAAAGAGAGACTTATAAAACATCATGTATACGTGAATCTCTAGTAAATCATGGGAAATGGTTGCTCATGAGACTTTATGCCCAGAATTAATTCAGATTTGCTTGGATATGAACCCTGTTACCTGGATGTGAAACATATTTTAGAGCAGTCATCAAATGACACCGATAAGTAGTAGTAATGCACTGAAACGAAAGAGGGCTGCTGGCCTGCCTGGAGATACTGGCACTAGGATCTGTCTTGTTTTGTCATATTCATTAACAATAGGAAGCAGGATGACTAAATGGACCTCAATGGGATTCTCATCTTTCAGAAGGATTGATAGAGTGGGACTAGCTATGAGAAATGTATATAACCTGTGTGATGAAGGATTACTCTGACATCACTGAGACATGAGCCCTGCTCCCCTCTCCGGCTGTGAGAGTCTGAGTCCTTCAGTAATTACTGGGAGATCAGTTCTCCCCATTCCTGAACCCTGGGGATTGACAACTGGCACTGAGTGTAAGGAGACAGAAAATTACTTTTTTTCAGAAAGTTAATTTACATCAGAACTGACTTTTAATTAATAAAAAGAATAATTACTGGCAAAGAAAATAATATAATAGATATCTACATTATTTAATTGTTTTCATTATCTGTGTAGAATTAACATAAAATTTAAGACCACAGGGTTTTATTAAAGATTTTCAGGAAGGTTTTACAGATCCAAAGAGGATTCCTAGGTAAGCCTGGCAGTGAGAATAAAACTCAGATAACTTCATAATTTAGATAACAGTAGCTACATGTAAGCATCTGGATGAATATAAAATTTAACTAATTCTAGGAAATCTTATTTTAATTATTAATCTTTCACTGAACTAGTCTATGGTTTTGGTTGCTGCTTGTCAGATGATGTTTTGGTCCCTTAAGCTTTCAGATGTATATAATTTATGGATATGTTTTCACCATTTATATTCACTTTGCATGCATGTAAATTGCTAGCTCTGGTATAATCTATTGTAAAATGATAGCTTAGGTTTAATTTTCTGTATCTGCAAAGGGGAACTATTAATTTTACTGTAAAGGAAGGTGGGATTATTTACTAAATAATGCCTACAAATTTCTTGATGATTTCTAAGTTTCTAATGGGAAAGATACATTATTTACATCCTCTCCACAAATACAAAGCAGTAACAATTTAATTTAAATATTTTAAGTACATCAACACGGATGAAAAATGTGAGTAAGTGAGTGAGTGAGTGAGTGAGTCAGTAAAAAACAGTACATTTAATTCAGAATAATTTTTATAATGGAAATCTGTCCTTTCTATTCAGAGGCAAAATGTTTACTGAGGTATTAAGATAATATTGCTCTCATAAAACTAAAAACTCTCACTTTTGGCATCTCCCATAAATCCAAGTTTGAGCTTGATGTCAAGAAAGGTATTGTTTGTCTTGATCAAATGGAAGTGATAAAAATACCACATTCAATTCTGAATCTTCATAAAAATCTCATAAATAATTTCAGGTCATGAAATTGGGGTTGGCAATTTCATACTATTCAGCAACCCCAGTACAGCAAGGTAAATGCTCAGGTACCCAACTTAAAACATTTCAAGGCTTCTAAGCAGGTAAACTCTTTAACAGAAATAAAGCCAGGGTGTCCGTGCCATATCACTACAGAGAATTCAGGTGCAGATGAGCTTCCAGGGTTATTGATGGTTGATGGCCAGGTGCTGCCTTTGCAGAACCCCTTGGCAGACATAAGCTACAGACAGTTCTTCCCCATGACCAGCCCCCTGGGAATCTCACCACAAAGCTGGGGAGCACCAGGGTAATGTCTCTTTGCATGCCAGGTGCTGCATCCTGGGAGAACGTGCTGGTTTACACACCAGAAGGGAATTCCTGCTGGCTTAAATTTCCTCTGCAGCGTCAGTGACTAGCTATGCAGAAACTGCCAACCAAGGCCCTATATATCAAGCTATCCATTCTGACAGCCAGGTTAGGTTAATCATTAAAACTCTGCCTCTCTCCCACTGAGGGTCTCCAGGGCTTTGTTTAATGCAGGAGACAGATGGCACTGAGGAAATTCAGGTGGTGTGAGATGAGATTTGGGGGTTTTTTAATGTGGCTGCTAGAATTTTTCAAATAGATCGAGTTCAATTGTAAATCACTCCTCTTCCCAGGGCTGGAGTCTTTATTAGCCCCCCAGTGCTTGCACCGAAAAATTGATCCTTCAGCAGCAACCTCACTTGATGGGGGAAGGCAGCACTTTTTGTTCTGACAGCACTGTACACCATCTGTTAATGCCCTGTTGCAAGGAGGTGATATGGTCAAGTGTAACTAGCTAATTACCCAGCAAAATCTAACTTAGTTCATTTCACCACCCATATATAAATTCTTATTTTTTAGTTTTCCCCGATTTTCTTTAATCAAGTACATAATCCACCTCATTACTGCTCATCATCAAGGCTGCTTAAGTCTTGAAGGTCACCCTGGCCTATCTGGATCTCTCCACCTAGCTTTATATCTTTTCCTTCCTCTGAGAGTAAGGAATTTCTGTTAGTCTATGATTCTAACACTCTGCCAAATTAAACATGATTTTAAAACCAGAGAAAAGACAAGAAAAAGGATATGAACTCTCTCTTCTCCTACAAATTGTAAAGAAGGATGGGTTCCCCCACTCTAGTCCAAAAAAGACAAAGAATACAAAATGAATCCTACAGGTAGAAATCTTCCCTGCAGCTTCAAGCTCTTGTCATAGATGAATCCCTGCTGCCACTCATCAGGCTGTCACAGCACGGCTATTTACACTGACTGAGGCAAACACAGAACTTTGGTTTAGGACTTAGATACAATAGTAAATTAATTCTGTGGAGACAGCATGGCAGGAAAATTACTGTCCTCAAAGATCAAGATAAAAAATAACCCATTATGTGGAATAAAAAATTGTGTGAACATGAGCAAATGTTACTTACAGATCAAAGGTGCCCTGAACTTCAAGAGAAAATGATGAACTGAAAGATTTCTGGGAGCAAAATTCATTTCCTCCAAAAGACACCAGTTGAAACAACATTTCATTCTTTCACGTGAAGAAGATCTTGTGTTCAAGCAGATTTTACCAATCAGTGATGTGACATTATTGAGATGGTTTAATATTTTCTATTCACTTTTAAAAGAAATGTATAAACTCTTAAATCTTAGCAAATGATGTTTATTTGTTTCAGTCTAGAACAATTAAAACCACATTATTTCACGGTAAAATAAGTCTCATCAGTGTCTTGCATTTGGGTAGGTGCATTCAGAGGAGAAAACCAGTGGCTAAAATCCCAGCATGAACCAATATTCACCATGGGCAAGCACTATCAGAACTTCCATTTTAGATTAATACCCCAATGACCATAAAAATAGTGACTTCTGGGCAAAATAATTTCTTCAGGTAAGTGCTAGAGTCAGGTACTAGCTTCTACAATGTTTTGAATTCTAGTATGTTTTTCGTTTGGTTTGGTGTGGCTTTTCCTCCGTATAAAGATTATATGCATGTTACCAGCTTCTTCAGTGTGTGTTTTAACTCCAGGATACCAGTTTATTCAGAGTGGTTTTAACCGTAGGAAAAATTTAAGACCTGAAACTTGTTGTTTTGGATATTACACAGTTGGATTGTGCCTTTCATTACCTTTTATGTTCTAATTTGTCCTTTTTTGCTCCTATTTTCTCCTGCAGGTATTTGCAAAACATATCCCGACTTTCTTAACTTTGTACCTTTTGAGGCTTTCTTACACAGTCTGAAGAAAAATACCTTCTCCAGAAAGATTATTGTGCTTTATATGTTTATTCTTTCTTTGCTTTTTTTTTTTTTTAAGTAAAGCATATTTATCAATGTACTTGTTACTGATTGACACTGTGAAATATTGAATTATTTCTATAAAAATATAGTTTTTCTGCAAAGATATAATTAAGATATTGAGGCCTATGTCTTTTAACATAAAAAGACCTTCAGTGTTTTCTACCTTATTTAGTCAAGTTTTGTGAAGTTGACCTGAAGTTGGAGGTACAACTTTTGCACTGTCACCAAGAACCTGATATGATCAGAACCTGAGTGTTTCTTCCTCAGTTCCTGATTAATTTCACTGCTAATTTTTTTTGTCTTCCTTGTTCCCTTGACTCTGTTTTAGTCTTTTTAAAAGGCTGAGATTATTGTTGGAGGAACTTAGTTGTCTCAAGAACAACCAAATTTAATGAATCTAAAGGAAGACAAACAAACAGGGTTTAAAGACATAAAAGCCTGAGGGGGGGGGGGAAGAACAAAAAAAAAAAGTAAAAAAAAAGGAGGGAATAATCTCTCTTCACAGAGTGGACGGGTATTAAGAATAATTTTCATCAAGAGCTGTTTGGGTTAGAAATTATAAAAACCCCACATTTATTGGAACTGTAGGATAGCAAAAGCTAGATTGAATTGTTGCCAAGCAAGGTGTTTTATGGCAGGTTAAACAAACAGCCCTGAGGAACAGTCAGGCATTTCTGATGCTGTGAGGCAGGAGGAAGGATTAGGTGATGTCTCCAAGCTTTTTAAACTAACAAGAAGAGAACCCACATAAAAGAACAGGAGAATTAATGTATCTATAGTCTACCAAGTGTTCATAGTATTTCCCTAACTAAAATTGTTAAATTTTGAAGTAGACTCCTCCTTAAGGTAAGAACAACTAACATTTCATTGTTAGCATGACAGTGGGGCAGTGACAGAAGGCAGACAGGTACCAGAAGACACTGGGCTAGCAGGCACTGCAAACAGTTTACCAATTGGTTAAAATGTATGCCTGTGTCCTTTATATACAGAGGATTCACCGTCAAACACCACAAGGCAATTGTATCTCTGGAATAGTGTCTTTTATAGAAGTTTGATACACATTAAACAGCCATTGGTTGTTGTATGTGTTTTTCCCTGGCAAATTCACATGGTTTATGTGTGGACAGAGGGCAGGTCATATGCAAAGAATAAATTGGTTTTTTGTCAGCCTCCTATAGAACCATTGGAAGTAACTGTTTACAGTTTCTGCAAATTTCATTTTTAAAAATGAAAATAATTTTTAAGCAGCCACATAACTCCATTGCAGCTCTGACTTTAAATTTATTTCTATTGTATTTTCTGCTTTTGTTCATAGAAGAACAACGAAGCATGGGAAAATGCAGAACAACTGTAAAAAACCCTTCACAAATGTCATCTAGATTTGCTTTGCTGTCATTTTGGACTCCCCTTTACTGGGATAACTAGAGGTCAGTGACCAGAGCCTCATCCACTTGGGAATCATAAGGTGCTTTATACTGTCAGAGATATTACTGAAAATGTTATTGCAAAGCTTCTTTCTGGCCAAGACCATCTTGTCCCCTGTACGAGCAAGGCTAGCAAGGGATTCTGTTTTGTTTAATGGGATGTGATTCAGTGAGAGCTTTGAGCTTCAATTAGTGATACCTTTTCATTTTCCTGACTTTTACCCTGCAGAGCTTTGTTTGCTTCATGAATAGAAAACAAGAGGATAGAAGAGACTCCACCACAGCCAATCTGATGAGCTATGACAAGGAGAAATTTGAAAGGGGAAGGGAGAAAAGGGAAGTTCAAACTTTATCTATTTTGAGATTTATCAAATTACAGAATGATTTTTTTCACCTTTGAGTTTCTCCTCTATAGCAGAGCTGGTTCCTACTGTTGCTCCTGGCCCTAGCAGTACTTTCTTGCTCATCTCCTCCTCCCATATGTCCTTGTTCAGGACTTTACATTTCCTGTTTCTCTTCTTGTACAGCCTAAATAAATTCCTCCTTCTCAGTGTTCACTAAACAGCAGTTTGCCCTTACTAATTGCAAAGCACTTAAATGCTTCTAGTGAAATGGTCATAAAGGGCACAGCTAGACTTTACCATCATTACACTGCAGAATCAACAAAAGCTTTGAGAAGTCATAACATTTTTTAAAACAAATCCTTTATCTTCCTGCATGAAATCTAAGGGAAATCAAATTGATAGAGGCTACCACAAACATTTAAAGGATGTGCTTGATAGGTCTAAGTCTGTAAATCTTGTAATATTCATGGGTTATTTACAATGTTAGTTTAAGAGCAACATGCGTCAGTCTTGCTCGTAGGTTTCTTTTCCAGACTGCCAACTAAAACTAGCTGAAGTTTGGGAACAAGGTGTGCACAGAATTCATAGGAAAACCTGAACTCAAGTCATTTTTCTGTGATCCAAGGTGTGCATATTTGATCGACCAGGACTTGATCAATTCAAACTGTCAATACATACTAAGTGGATTTGAGATATCAAGCCCTCTGGGAGGACAGTTGAGATCTTTTCCTGAGTAAATCTTTGCATATAAACAATGTGGGTTGAAGACAAGCCTTAACGCAGGCAGAGATATGCTCTTTCCTGGCTGCTTAGACATGCCTAATATCTTCTTGAGTGAATTTATGAGGGGTTTATGTTGGAAAAATATGAATAATGCATATTTAGACATATAAAGCTATTAATCTCTTTTCCAAGTTGATTAAGACATAAATTCTATAAGGCAGTCTTTCTCTCTTTAAAGGTCAGGTTACTGATAAACATTTTTTTTGCGGAGTTACTCTCTTTTAACAGAACTTTGAATCATTAATAGCAAAAAATGTTTCAAGTTAGTAGAAACATTGATTTCAATGGAACTGTGCAAAATAGAAGAGTCAAATACACATATTTTTAAAAATTTGTAGATACTTTACTTGTTGGTTTGTCATACATACTCAGACATATTAGCTGCAATGACTATGAATTCGTGTTATCCTGAGTGGAATAGTGGCTAGACTGACAAAATTAACAGTGAAATCACTAACAAAATATGAATGGAAAATCTGATCACTGAAACGATCTTCGGGTTTAAGTCTAAAAAAAAAGATGAAGGACAAATAAAGTCATTGCTTCTGTAGATCAGGAAAATATATTGAAATTCATAGTCAGTCAAGACATGATACTGCAGCACTTAGAATGACTATATGACATTATTTATGTAAGGAAGTCATGGGGGCTATTCACATAATGGCTGCAGAAATGCAGATTAATCACAAGATGACTTAAACCAATATTACCTATTATTAAATTATAGAGAGCTATTATCACAGTATTTGAGTGCCATTAGTGACTTTGGTCTGTAAATTAAGGAAGTTTTGATATCACCTTATAGTAGATGAGGAAACTTAGGTAACTGAAGATAAGGTGCCAAAAGAGGTGATCACTTTTTTGCCTGGACAAGAGCACTGCAGTGCTTTTCTCTGAAAGTCTGGACTCATCAGGGATGCAAAGGAATTTAGCCTCTGGCCAGACTTCTTCCAAAGTAATGGTCCCACATGGTTCAGTGGGAATTCAGCTCCACCAACAGGGACCATACTCACAGTTGCCAGCACCTATATTCCCAAGAGCCAGCGGTTTCTCCAGGGGCCATGGGAGCAGCAGCAGCTGGTGTCATCACAGGCATGAGCGTGGCTAGTAGTGTGCCCAGCCTGTGTATGGGCACACAGAGCTCTCCTTACAGAGCAAGCTAGGTCAGGACAGCAATTAAGAACTGCCTTCCTCTTTATTAACATGTAAACTGCTACTTGGTCAGCTTATTTTGTCTATGACCTCAAGAGGCCCAGCGGATATTTGTCTATACATACTATCTGTAAGGGGGCACTCTGTGCAAAGACTCTAATCTTTTGTGATTGGCTGTGACCATGTGTTGTGGTCCTGTCATTTTCAGTGCCATTCACATCACTCTTTTTACCTTTTTACACCTGCTCAGTTTCCTCCTCACTCCATTGCTTATCTTCTTGGACGTCTTGTTTTTTAATTCCCATGAGCATGTGCACTACTGAACACTGTGTGTGAATTAGAGGAAGGGATTATTTTTAATGTAATGCTTTTGTGAGATGCTTTGGTGCAAAACATTAGCGTGAAACACTCTGTCCCCAGTCTGTCATGCGCAGGGTGTACTGTGTGTAACGCGGGATTGTTTTGTTGTAGTCCTGGAGTGATAGCACTTGAACACAGAACAGTAAGAGGATAGTTGAGCTTTCTCAAGGTTTCCTGCATTGTAGAAGATTTCCCAGAGATCTGGTCCATCAAAAACCTCAAGAGTTTTTTTAAAATTAATTGAATGAGCTATCTTTTATAACTAGGTCTGTTGCTACTCAGCTGCACCATTATTTCACTGTCTGTTTATCTATCCATCTGTCCATCTACCTATTTGTATCTGTATAAAGCAGTCACAGAATCTGATGACTGTTGATAGATCATAAATCAGTGTCAGCTCTCAACAATTTTGAATACAAATGTGATTAAATTTGATACTGTGACCATTTTTCCTTTGTCAAATTTCAGTATACAGGTCTTCAAGTTCTGTTATTCTTTTACATTTAGTACCTTGACTTCTTGCGTATCTGCTGTCTAAAAGTCTGAAAAAAGAAAGAAAAAGTAGAACTGGGAAAAACAAACAAACAAGCAAACCAAAAAGAAAAAAGGGGGGGGGAACAGAAAAAGAGAAAAATTTGAGAAAGAATAAGACCTTTCAAATCTTATTGAAATGTTTTCAGGCTACAAGCCTGTATCTGTAGATAAAAAAAAAAAAAATAATCCACATACACTACTGTTCCACTGGTAGAAAATTGCCTTTGATAGTGCTATGGGAAGTGAGACTATGGATGTAGATATTCGCCCTCAACCTTGGTTCATCAGAAAGGGTATAGATAACTTCATTTGTAGATTGAAAGTGGCACAGAGAAACTCAAAGTCAGAAAGTGCAAAAGAAAATTAAATGTTGCAACCCACCTGCCCAAAATAACTGGTACATATTTAACCTTTTCCTTTTTGTGTATTATCAGATCTAATCTTTAAATACATGCTACCTGTAGGGTTTATAAACCTTCACCTAATTTTAAATATAGGTTTCATCACAAATAATATGTCCCAACTGTTTAAAGCTAAGCATTTTGACTATTTGGCACTCCCCATTTCCCTTCATTCATTTACTGTTCAGCATTCAGCTTTCAAATCAGAATTAAGGGTGGATAGCTTTGACTTCTGTTTTATCTTCCTTTTACTTTCAGTTCTATTGTGCATTTGCCATGTAGGCCTTTTCTGCTTAAATTTTATTACTTGCTGTGTGTGAAATAGCAAGTGAGAGCAAGAGGAAAATGGCACTGTTCTGAGCACCTGCAGGGACAGAGGCGTGGAAATTCACTGGGTAAAGATGTCCTGCTGAGAATCTGAATTGTAGAAGCAGCAAGACCTTTTATCCTGCCATCTATTTTGCTTCTCTGTTTCAGAGTCTCCCTAGCTGGTACTTCAGAGGCTTAAAGAAATGTGATACCTAAATATTTCATACATAGAAGTGTATTTTATCTTTCCGTAATCCTAGCGAAATAAGAAGACATCTCCACCTTACACGGGTGGGAAACTGGATGCATCCTAGGTTGCAAAATGGTTAGAGCTTGGGTGGCAGTTAAAATCTGAGTCCCAGGTCACTTCTTGTTGGTCCACAAATAGGAAGACAGAGCCTTCTGAAATTTTAATGTTAACTGAACCTGATGAATAAAGCTCCCACATTCCATTCAAATTTCCATGTTCTTAGTCTTACTTTCTAAACCAGAAAAAGAACAGATGGTCTACTACCCTCAAAGTGCTCCCCACAGCTTTGGTTTTCTATTAAAATCATGACTCTAAGCAAATCTTTAGATCCTAAGCCTGTCAAGAAGAACAGCAGAGAAAGGTTTCCACTTCTCCAAGTTCAATTCCAGTGTGAGCTGGTCAGGCATGTTCAGGATACTTATCTTCTTCATTCTTTGAAGAATCAAAGATTGGTCAAAGCAGTCAGACAAGCTGCATCATTATTTTAGGACCGAGCAGAAAATGCTTTGAAAGCCTGAGGACATTTCTTGCTCACATACTCACAGGGACACATTTGGGAACTCACAGGGACACTTGGGATCTGTGCCATTCTGTGCAGCATACAACTCCTACCACTTGCTGGGATGATGGACATGTCTCACCTGATCAGCACCCTGAAATATCTCCACTTTTGTTGGCAGCACTGTTGCTCTTACTCTTCCTGAGACTCAGAGTTTAAAAGAGTGGGTTTATTTCTTGTAGCTAGAGAAACTGGGATGAATCAGTGGGGTTAAATGTTGTGATGGCTATGTATGGGAAAAGAGACTGGATGACCTGCTCAGTTAGTTGTTAGACATGTTGGCCACCTGCTCTTGAAGCCAAATTCACCAAAGAGCCACATTTTTGGGACACAGTCTCATGGTGAAGCCCAAGATTTTGATACGAATCTGAAAAAGAAGTCTTGAATTTGGTGCATACACCCCCCCTAAATTTACCATATCAGTGATCCAGACTTTAGTAAGAATGTGCCTGATGGGCTTGAATATGAATGCTGCAACAGTAGAAGACTGAAGTAATAAGACAAGGCTTTGCTCTTGCCTGCAGTACAGTAAAGTGGGACTTTTAGGAAACCTGTTCTCATTAACCTCACACTGTGAATAATAACAAAGTATACCAAAGCCCAGACAACTAGAGTGAGCAATGAGGACTCTCGCAGGTAGAAACAGATCATGTCTGCTTTAGTTCAATATTGGGGGCAGCTCCTCTGGACCCCATCTCCTTCACTTTTACAGGTTCTAGTACATTTTAGAGAAAATTCGTTTTAAGGTTTTTCAACCTTATATATATAAAATGCTTGAGAAGTCTTTTACTATGTATGAAACTTCACTTAACTCATGTAGACATAATGACACAATAAAAACCTCCATCTCCTTGTAAAGTAAATGTCTAAAATAGACCCCAAACAAATTGCTTGTTTCTTCACAATGTTTATAAAGGAAATCTAGAATGATTTGCTCAGATAGATGCCACTACCCTGTGTCCATTTACATTCATCAGAAGAAGCCATCTGATATTTTTACTCTCACTCTTCCAACATTGTGGCTTCATGGCTACACTGGCTGCATTCATTGTTGAAACCTATAGAGTAAAATAAAGATCACTCTGTTACTTTAAAGCAGGAAAATACACACACAAAATAAGTTTATAAATTCCTGAAACTCTTCTAGATCAAAGAGAATTTCAGCAATGCACTGACCAATCACAGTATTATATTCAAACTGTCCAGTTTAGGTGCCATTGTAGCCATTGCAACTATTTCGCTCAATTGATACTTGTAGAACTGACATATATGTATGGTCTGGCAGTTCAACACTAAAAGAACTGAAGGAGAATCAACTTCCAAGATATCGAAATTCATACTGCTTGAATTAAGCATCTATAGGGAGAACAGAGTGCATGTTACCCTATGCCCTCAAAGCAATAGCCTATTCAAAGCAGCGTGTATATACTTTAAGCACGTGTGAAACAACAACAGTTTCAATGCATCTGAAAAGTTTTCTGAAAAAGTGTAGGATTAAATGTTTTGCTGACCTGGTGTTTATACACTTGTCAGATTTTAAGTTTCAAACAAAAGTTGTCAAAAAATGACATTGTTTAAAGACAACTAAATAAAACCCCATAAGCAATAATGGAAGAAATGCTTTCTCTGCTCCTTTTTTAGTATGCCAGTGGCTGAAGCGTTTTCTTGACACTTCCCATAGTTGTTATTTTTCAGTTGTCTTATTTTTTCTGGTTGACTTCAGATATGCCAAAATTCAAGCTGAAAGATAATACTTTGGGAAAAAATATAAACTGCTTAAAAGAATTCAAAGAACAAAAAGAAAATCTTAGCCTATCTTTGTGTGCAGTTTAATCCCAACATTAATTTGTAAGCACTGATTTTGCTGGCCTATTCATCTAATAGTTAACTGCTTCTGGCAAGGAGTTTTTAATGTCATGTATTCAAAGAGATGCAGGGGGTTAATAGCATGAATCCCAAATTGTTATCAAAAGAAAGCTGTGATTATCCAAACAGCAATTTCAATTCCTAACCAGCCTCCAAACACAAAAGATTTATAACCAAAGATATGCAACAAGGAGACATTTCTGTGCATTTAAACACAACATTTAGAGTACAAGAATCTTTTAACAGTGTATGGCCTTTTTTTCCCAAAAAGACAGCACCTTCTGGCAGGGATTTAGCTCTGCTCTGGTGTCTCAAGTGTGACTGTATTTATGTGCTTAGGAAAACACAAAAAGCCGCAAATTAGTTGCTTGGTCACTCACACAGGCATTAAAATGTACACATACTTTCATTAACAACCTACAGTTTTCTGCTCACTGCACACTGGCTCGAAGAAACTTGCACCCATATGTCACAATTACTGGTTTACTGTTAAGCTCCAGATGATCTGTTAAACAGACAGCTGATGGGCTAACACTTCTTGTTATCCCATATCTTTTGTTCCTTATAAATCTTTTACCTTTGTTTGTAGTGGTTAACAAGGAGAACTAATCTTGATCTCTGTGTTTGTTTTGAAGAACCAAGTGGACATTTCCTCTGACTTGTAAATTGCTTTCTAATTGCTTTCTTCCCCATAAAGTGAATGTAGCTTGTTCTATTCATGTCATTCTATGACTAAGAATTAAAATTTCCATTTTCTTCCTGTTTCTCTTAGTCTGTTTTATACAAACCTACAAAAAAGTATAGCTGTTTCTTGGTCTGAAATTCTCATTGCCATAGTACTTTGGGAAGGGATGGATACTGGGAACACAAAAGACATGGACATACCTTTTCTAGGAAAAAAACCTAATTTAATCTATCTGAACTACTTCTGGTCAGGACATGAAGACAAAAGTACACAATGTAGTCAGCATGTACCTTGAGAAAGCAGTTCTCTGTCTGTGTCTCACTTTCCTCCTTTAACACAGCAAGTCCAGCTTCTCCTTTCAGGTAAATTATTTCACATCTTCAGGATTACATTCAGAAGGTATCTGGGAGGAGCAGCAAAGATGGCCAATGCCCTTATGAAAGAATATTAGAATCCACTGAGCAGTACAGATGGGCAATGAACAGGTTGCAAGAACATGGAGGAACTATTCCACTAACATAGGAGCCGCAGAAGTTTCCCTTTGTGGCCTAAAGCTGTCTTTTTCCTTGACTGGCACAAGTGGGAGGCCAACATGCTAAACTGTATTTTTTAACACTATGGACATCTGAGCCTTTGGAGCATCTCACACATAGCGGCAATAGGTCTACAAGCCCTATCTATACAACCTGCTCCAAGAAAGATTGTTAGCTACTACTGGAAAGAGGATAGTCAAAGAAATGCGTCTTTGGATTGGACTGATACAGCCATTCTTATGTTCTGACCTCCCTAGAGGCAGGTGTATGGATCACTCCAAACTGGGAACACATTTTGCTCAGTCTGTTTCCGGAGAATGCTTTTTTCAATCCACACAAGAATTTTAATTGTTCTTATGATTATTGAACTTAGTGCAAGAGGGAAAATACTTGTTGCATTATACAGAAAGGCTTTAATGTAATATGGAGACCCATGTTCTGGACTTGTTTTTAGGGAATATTTTGTGTAGGCCTTAGGTAAATGAAGATTTCTTATGAATATTCTAGTCTATCTCTATTGTGAAATGTATTGAGCATGATGTAGACATTCTCAACCTGATGCAAATCCAACTTCATAACTTCCTGTGGTGAAGAATAGACCCATACAGATAAATCAAATTGAACCCAGGATCAGGATAGCCTTGTGCTGTCAACTCTGCCAAAAGGCAAATTAGCTTGGGCACTGCATCAAACTATGCTGCTTCTAGGTTCAAGCTGGCTCTCACAGTATCAGTCATAAAAGGGAAATGCTAAATTTCTGTTTATGGCACCAATATGGCTTAGTTTTATAATATCTGCCTTTTTTAACAACTTTTGCTTAATGTAGCTCTTTCTAAGTGCCAAGAGACTGCATTTTGCTCACAATACGAAATAAGCTGGCAACTAAGCCTCAGGAAGTAATTTGCAGCAGGGCTAACAAACTCTTTCTGCCATCAGCAGTTGTAGTAATTGCAGGTACTTTCATCATCAGCAGTGTTAAATGTGAATACCATCATCAGCAATGATGGGTAGCAGCAGCAGTTAGGAATACCACCAAGCAGCACCCGGCACTGCTGGCTCGCTGCCACTTTCACATAGCTGGGATCACACTAATGATGCACATAGTAGTTTGGAAACCTTTGACTTGCAGTGCCATCATCAGAACTTAACTCCAACTTCACAGCTTCTATAAAACAGCTTTTTCTTGTACAGTGGTTAACAGATCAAAGCCCAATAAAGAAGAGAGATAACAGTATACCTTGTGTAGAGAATTCCACTCTTTTAATCATTAACAGTTAAACCAAGAATTCTATTCTTCCCCAGCCTAGCAAATGCTATGTATTTCATACAGTGTGAACTTTCTTATTAGGGAAAATTTTTGAATCACTGCTCTTCAGTATCTAGATGTTCAGAAAAAAAAATTGTTCATCATCCTGAAATACCTAAAATCAGCACTCATACCCTGAATTACAGTGAGGCTAAAAAAAATCTAAGGCAGCTACATACATCTGTCATAGGTGTCCCTGTCACATTTTAGGAAGGAAAAGAGTTGATATGGCTCCTGATAGGGCCTCTGCCTGACCCCCTGGTTCAACATCGTAACACAGTTTTTCCACTTTGATTCTTGAAGGGAACAGGCAAACAAATTAGCCTTGAGTAATCAGGTCCCCAAATGTTCTAATAACTTCCCAGCTGCATGTTCATGTACTTCTTTTTTACTGGTTACTTGATGTACTGTAGATTTGTTCTCAGTGTTATACTGAAGTTGAGACTGGAAGGCCAGACCTTCAACCTCCCTAATGTAGAGCAGAGAGGTAAGGACAAAAGGCTGAATTCAGCCTGTTGCATCCCAGTGTCAGGTTTTTCTTTTTTTTTCTTAGTAGAAAAGTCTCTCTGCTCAGCCAAAAGGGAAAACTACTCAGCCTGGGAGGTGGCGGGTACATAAAGAGCTGCCAAACATTACATTAGGATTCAATTAAAATAGCATTGCTTGAAATAAACAGGTCAGTCAGCTTCCAGTTCCTCCTCTTGTGTGTTCCAGTAGAACTGTAGAGAGACAGCAGGAGCAAGATGCAGGCCTGGGCTGTAGCATAATAGGACTCTTGGTTCAATCCTTTAGGTTCAGTGGAATTCTACATCATAAGGCTTTTTCATTTGCTTTTTTCTGTTACTTGCTGACAAGATACAGAACTTGCTGCCTTCCATCTCTGATTTGCTCTCTCTCTCCTCCAGTTGCTTTTCCCAGCAGAGTCCCTGGCAGAGTGAGGCAGCTCTGGTACACTGAATCCTGGACCTGCTGGGTGCAACTGGTCTCGGGGTGTCTAATACATCTTCCACTCCCACAGTAACCATTTCTTGAAGATGTCAATACACCTATTCTAATGCAAAACTCTATCATCTCAATTTGGAAGTTGTGTCAGCATTTTATAATTCCTTCACAGTAGCAATTTTTTAAAAAAAGAAGAATTCAGATTTACAGAGCTGCACTTATTCAATTTTTTTTTCCCATTATCTGATACCTGACCAACATTGTAAACATTACAAAATTCTAAACGTGTTCTGCCACAGTCTTTTCCTTCCAGAATTAAGCAACCCCAGTTCATTCAACATTTCTTTATAGGTTACATTTTTAAATGTCTTACAGTGTTTGCTTTCCCTTAGGCTTTTTTTTAGGTCTCTTACATCACTTTTCAAATATGGTGCTTTAGCTACACTGGTGAATTCCAGCAGACAACTGATCAGTGCTGAGCAGACGGCTAGTTGCCTTCTATGTCTTGCATTAAATATTTCTGTTAATTTGCTCTGAGTGACATTTGCCTTTGTTGGTTTTGGAAGGATACCACATTGTCAAGTCAAAGAGTTCAGCTTCTGATCCATCATGATTTCTTCCACATGTAAAGCCCTCTGCTTTCAGCTTTAGCCTTGCAGCACATTTCTGCACACCACTGAACATCTCTCAGTGTGTGAATTCTCAGCCTTTGCACTACTTCACTACTACAGAAAATGGCAATCTGACATGGATAACATTTCAACTCTTCTATTCAATTGCATCAAATTCAGACAATGAATTAAAAAAAGCCCGAAATCCCCATCTTCTAATAGACCAAAAATCCCCCACATTTTTTTTCCCCAATTCTTGTAGCAGAAAAAGAATTTGATTGGACTGAAATAGTTTAGGCATCCAACCCAACATCTTATAGATCTCTCTGACACTGTGCTTGATCAGAGCGACGTTGTCATTATAGAAGAATATTATTATAATGAAAAATAATACTTTAAAGTGATGTTTCTAATATAAGTCCTTTCCTGTAGTGTTTGATCATAAAACAGAGGTGTTCAAATCATCTTCACGTCAGGAATTGACAGAGTGCAAGATGCAGTTTGAGCCAGGTCTCCCAAATTATTTCAGTTTTCACACTTTCGAGTCCAACATTAAGATGCAAAAAGTGAACACTACTATACAGCAGAGAAAGCTGCATGTACACATTTCTAGATACCTCACAGCACATTGAAAAATAATCTCACAGCATGTTTTCCCCTGGATTTTGATTTTTTGTTAAAAGCAAAACTTCCTAGGAGCAATTTCCTGTTTCAATGACTCGAGCCCTATTTTTGCCAGGCAGTTTCAATTGACTTTTCAGATCCTGGGCTGTGCAATGGAAATATCGTCTCTGAGCTGGGGCTCCAGGACAGTCAGGACCCAGAGATCTACTGTGAAAACCACCAGAGTTAAGTAATTTCAACACTTCCTATCGTCCAGGACAGCCAGCTCTCCTGGTAGTAGGATGGGCCTGGGGTAGACCTGATGGCTTCCATACTCAATGGGTGAACAACTTTGACATCATAAGTACAGCAGACCTTTCAAATTAAGATAGTTTTTCCAATATTATTCAAAGGTAGACAGCACCGCAACTCTTAGAAAATATAATTTGATCCAGCGAGTGTGAATAGGAAGAAGGTAAGACTCTGAAAACATCAAGTCAGACTTGGTTTTCATAAAGCACTCTGAAGACAGTTTTCATTCAGAAAAACTAATATTTTTTTTCTCTTCTTCAAAAGCTATAAATATTACAGCAAACCGGATTGCCTGTATGGCTCATATGGTCATAAAAGTGAGAAAAACACAGAGACGAGCCACCAAAACCATGCTGGTACAAAACCCTCACCTCTGTGTCTTGGTCACTAGAGAATCACATCTGAAGGGAATTGGAGATGTTGCATGGAAAGGAGCAATAAATGTTCTCTGCAGCAAAGCAAATCCCTCATGGACCTCCTTGTATCTCAGCTTTGTCCATCCAAAGCTACTCTTGCTCTGGGATCCACGCAGGTTTTCCTGTTCTCTCTGTTCCTTTGGGTCTATCTCCAGTGCTGATGCTGCTGCTAAAGAGAAAACAAGATTCATTCCTGCAGCGAAAGTAGACTGAATGATGGAAGTTTATTATATGAATAAAAGCGCTAAACATTTCTTACTCGTTGGCCATGAAATGAAGAGGAAACAATTACTGAAGAGGAATTATACAGATGGGAGACTGACTACAGGTAATGAGTCTTTTTCTTGCTATTATTGTGTTGCTAAAGTTGAGCGATGTAGTACAAATATTAGAAAGGAAACTTAGAATAGAAGAAAAGGAGAAAAGAACCATCTCTTGAGATACTGCTAATAGGCACGAAATATTGAAAAAAAATTTCAATCCTACATTAGCAAAACTTTTGGCAAGAGGATATACCACTGTGTTTATTGTAAGTAGCTCTGAGGATCTGTATTGTGTTTATTATAACAATGTCTTTATTGTTGGGCTGGGGTCTCTTGGGGCTACTGGTTATGACCATGAAGACTATGACTTCATGGCACAGAAGTAACGCCAAGAAGTCAGCACCACTATAATATGTCTCTAATACTCTTTTTTTTTTTTTTTTCACAGGCCCAGAAACTTTTATGCAGCAAAAATATTCTTGCTCAGGCTGAGTGACAGATCACCTCTGAAAATATCCAGCTGAGTTTGGGGTGCTGAGTAGTGGAGACGAACATTGGGTTATTTGTCCAACTATGATTTCCATGTATTTCATAATTACTCATTTACTAAAGATTCGGTTTCCCATTTGGAAATAAACTAATTTCTGCAGATGCCAGACTTCTGGCCAACCATCTGATACTTGTATGCTACCATACGGTTTCCCATATGTAACTATGTTAATGGTAATAAAAATAAAGATGAAAACAAAAAAAGTAAAACAGATAGTTGAGCTGTTTGACACTAAGGTAATTCAGTTTCCTCTTCAAACAAAAATGAAATAGAGAGCCATACACTTCCCATGGAAATCACAGGAAAGGCATAAACAACTGTTCAGCTAAAAAATTAAACCTGTCATGAAGTCTCTAATGACTGCTTTCTATGAAAAAGTTGTAGAATATTAGCTCTGCTTAAACAGGCAGTTTCAAGAACAAACAGAGGAACAAACTCTCCCAACATATCCTGTTTGAAATCTTTCTGCATCTGGTGTGAAGTTTTTAAAAGCAAACTGAATAAGGTCACAGCCACTGCCACTCACAGGGACTTCCACTGCTCTCTATTGCGCAAAAAAAAAGATGTGAAGAGTCTGTACCTTGTACCCCAAGCCCTACTCATACCAAAGTGTTCCAGGAGTTTATTTGTAAAAGCTTGGACTGCTTGTCCAACACTGCCTTAGTGTTTCTGGCAAAGTGAATGCCACTTCAGCTCAGTGACTGTAGCCACAAGGTGGGAACGAGAACGATATAACCCCTGAGAAACCAGCAGGCAATGCCCAGTACAGCAAGTAAGTCCTTGCACAAAGGGGAAGCAGAAGCACTTTTAAATCAGCAGCAACTCAGGTCTTATTTTGCTTCAAGTGAAACTGTTCCAGTGAAATCCTGCATAATGTGTCCATTGGAGAACATGGGTTTCAACTGCAATTCTACATCTAATGAAACTAAGCCCCTAGGGTTAAGGTATTGCCATCCCACTTGGTCACTGTTGGCAACGTCCATATGAGTCTCGTTTACTGCCTGAGATTCTTTTATTTCATACAAATCTGTGATATATCAAAAAAAATAACACATTTTAAAAGAATGTGCTCCAGTACCCTAACTTCTGTAAAGGCTCATTGGATTTTCCAAGGTTTGCTTCCCATGGAAAGACAGTCTGGAGGAAAAAAAAAAAAAAGAGATAATACACACTGATCATCATTCTGGAAGTGGATAAGCACTAATACTGCACATTTAAACATTCTCTGGTAAATAAATTACCAAAAGCAATAAGGAAGAATCATTTTTGGATGCATTACATGGTTGCATTTTCATATCGACTAGACTAGTTTATTAACTACAGAGCAACTGTTTATGAGTAGGGCTGCTTCTGTATTTAAGTGGTGTACACTATAAAATTCAAGGGATTTAAAATGCTATCTGTGTTCTGTATCATGTACAGAGTGATAGACACCCTTAATTTGTAGGCATTAGTAAAATGAGATGCAGTTGCAGAAAATGTAATTGGATCATCTTTGTATTTTATGTCAGCATGTCTAAGTGCTGTTAAAAGATGCACAATGCATACAATGCAATCTGACAGCAAATAGAGTAGTTGTTGTAGGCATGACAAATAATAGCACACTTCACTTCTCATTGTCATTTTTTTCATAGGCAATATCCAATAAACAAGGAAGGTGTAACTCCGCCTAGAAACTTAATGCTTTTAAAACCTTTCATATATTATGTCCATAATCACAGTTCCATTTCAAAAAGAGGGAAGGCTGCCTCTGTTTACAACCAGAGAAATTCTATTTTAAACACAATCTCATCTTTACTTATTATTACCTTGAAACTTGGAAACATGCATCATGAAATGATGTGAAAAACTCAGAGTGTGTTATACTTTTGAACTCGATATTAGTCTGTCAATAACATAAGTTAATCATTACATGAGTTGCTATCTACATTTTTAAGGAGCTCGTTAGTGTCATCATTAGACACAGTTATATATTTGAAGATTACTTCAGTCTTTCTTCTGGCAACAGCATGAGTTTTCATCCCTTAATTCACATGGACTCCTTGCTTCAAAATAATTGACTCGAGGCAAGTCAATCCTGAGAAGATCTTCCCAAGGATCATGTTTCCAACTAAACTGTGAAGGAATAGACTATCAAAAATGATGAGTCTTTTGTCACAATCTGTGTGGGTGAGAAATCCTTCAAGGTCCAAGGATGAGTCTCCTTTACAAAAAGGTGAACAGCTGCTGCTGACTGTTGAGCGTAACAACCAACTTCCCAGATCACTCTCTCCTTTATTACTACCTTTAGCACCAGGAAGAATAGTGCAGGTGTCTTAATTATGTTGCTGTATCTCATTACACACTAGGACACACATAAGTATCTGAGTGGAAGGCACTGAAAGAGATGATGATGTTGGCAACAGTTGCATTAAGAAGCATGGAAGTCTCTCCAAGAAAATCTCTTCTACTAGAACTCTATTTTGACAGACAATTTCAAGTTTGCCACTTTTACTAGGTTTATCTGATTTCTTTTTTATTAATTTGTGTTTAATGAATACATTTAAGGAACAAAAAAGATTTGTTGATTGTTTTCCCCCATCAAAGAGATGCAAACCCCATATGGACTGGTTTGGGGTGGATTTTTCATGTCCCTTTTTCATGGCATCACAGTATCTCATTCCTCCTTTTAAAATATTAAGCAAACTAAAGTCATTCCTTTGTAGAGAATGAGGGCTGGAATTTAGAAAAAGCAGTGGGAACTCAGATATAAGTTGAAAAGAGCACAGAGAGCTGAAAACTGCAGTTTGTTTTGTTATTTTAGCACTTTTTTATTTTTTTTTTAAACAAGGATGGCCTCCCTCAAAGTGCCCAGGACAACTGAAATTCCTAAATTTACCGGATGATTTATGACTGCAAGTGTGGGAAAAGACCTAAACAAAACATATATGCTAATGGCAGTACTGTGGAAATACCTTCAAAACTATTCCTACTCTGAATTCGTCAAAGACAAAAGGATGCTATTTGATGTAATGCACACACAGCCAAACATTCCCTTGTTCCATTGCAGTGAGGTGCAGTCCCATAGCAGAGGATATCTGTGCAGAATGGTGACTGTAAAACAATGACTAAAATATTAAATAAAAAAAAAAGAAAGAGAAAACCCCCAACATATACTCAATTTATCATATCTAATTTATAAACCTGACAAATCAGAAGAGCACTCAGAGCAGTTTGGGAGTGTATTTCTCTTTTGAGACAGTACATGCAAATTACACTAATTAAAACACTTGTCCTATCAAAATTTTATGAGATCTTGAATGACAAACAGAAAAGTAAGCAGGTAGAGAAAAATACAAAGTACTTTATCAAGTGTACAATGCTTTTAACTGGTAAATTTAATTTCTGGATTCCCTTGAGGATACAAAAAGTTCTGAGCCTCACAGAACCGAGGCAGCTCCCAGAACACCAGGCAGCTGCTTTTTATTTCAGATGTCACCAAAAAACAGACCTTTTCCATTTTGCTGATAAGTAACTAAACATTTATATATAAGAACTTACAGCAGTAATTTCAATCACCCAACCTAGTATTTACAACTAGAGTATACAACCCCTCAGCGCAGCCTACTTAAAACTGCCTATAAGAGAATCATTACATTCTGTGCATTAACCTCCTTCTACTTTGATGATTCTCTCTTAGTTGCTGTGTCTGATGGCTATTAGTTTTTTGTCTTTAATCCTACAATCACGTTATTTTCCTCTGCCTGAAACATGTATTTATTGTAGGGGATCACTTTGCCCCAAACAAAAAGGTAGAAACTCAGCATGGAGTTATTACTTCTTATTACCTAAAATTAAGAAATGCAGACCTGAATTACCATCTACGGTATATTTGTTAAACTACAGAGAGGCAGGGAAAGATCATGCATGGGTCCCCATAATAGATGGCAATCTTGGGTTAAAATGATGTCAGGAAATTTTCTGTGTATAAACATACTCAAAATCAAGTAAGAGCAGGAATGGGAATTCTCCTTCCTTGGAAAAGTCTGAAACCTGAAAGCAGGTTTCTTTCTAAAATACATTTAGAAGTGTTGACATTTCTTGTGGAATGGTAATTCAAACTCATTAATGGAAAAAAATCAGTAAATGTATTACTTTTCTTCCTTTACAAAAGGTGGTCAAGCACCATGGGGTCAAGCACCATGGCCTCTAGAGAGCCAGTTAACCTACCAAATGGGGATATCTTTTAGAGAAAAAAGGCAACTGGTCCTCCGGAAGACAGTGAAACTTCAGCAACAGAGTAGCCCTCCAACAGGCTTCCCTTACAAGTACTGAATACACCAGGACTTTGTTTCTCCTGCTTGTGGGGGTAGAAGGGAGGTGTCCAGAAGACGCTGGACTATTTTATCACAGTTATCAGAGTTTGGAAATAACTGAGATATCTTTCATACCAAGCTTTGAAAAGCTATGAAATTATGAAAGTTGGGATTGAAACAGGAATTGCAGTTTCATTACAAGAGGAGACTAAGTACAATCCAACTCTTAGTAGATGAGATTTTTTATTTGATCAGGAAGTTGATTTTAAACTAATTTCTATCATATTTCCATTGGTTATTCCTTTTTCATAGCAGTATATTTTCAAAAATCTAGGTTTAACATTAGGACTTTAAGACTTCCCTTGAAATGACCAAGTGAAACTGTCAAATTGTGCAAAAAAAAAAAGTAGAAAACTGTCCCAAGACCCACTTCATAAAAAATCTGAAACTGTTTTAGTCAATGTGTAAAGTGAATGACAAACATATGAAAAAAATAATTAAATTATTTTATGTACTTTTGTGAACAAGAATGGCTTTCTTAATTCATAAATTAAATCAATGCAAAATTATATTAATGTAAAAATGTATATGAAAATTCACTCTGTTAATCAACAGAAAAGAATAAATGAACTTAGACATTTCAATGACATCCTGGTCTGGATCAGGAGCAGTGTGGGCAGCAGGACCAGGGAAGTTATTCTGCCCCTGTACTCAGCACTGGTGAGGCCACACCTGGAGTGCTGTGTCCAGTTCTGGGCCCCTCAGTTCAGGAAGGATATTGAGGGACTGGAGCAGGTCCAGAGGAGAGCAACCAGGCTGGTGAAGGGACTTGAGCACAAGTCCTACAAGGAGAGGCTGAAGGAGCTGGAGTTGTTTAACCTGGAGAAGAGAAGGCTCAGGGGAGACCTCATCGCTCTCTACAACTCCCTGAAAGGAGGTTGTAGCCAGGTGGGGGTTGGTCTCTTCTCCCAGGCAACCAGCAGTAAGACAAGAGGGCATGGCCTTAAGCTGTGCCAGGGGAGGTTTAGGTTAGATATCAGAAAGAAGTTCTTTACAGAGAGAGTAATCAGCCACTGGAATGGGCTGCCCAGGGAAGTGGTGGATTCTCCGTCCCTGGAGATTTTCAAGATGAAACTGGACGTGGCACTTAGTGCCATAGTCTGGTAACTGCGGTGGTGTTGGATCAAGGGTTAGACCTGATGATCTCAGACGTCCTTTCCAACCCTTCTGATTCTGTGATTCTGTGATTCTGTGATATGTAGGATATTCACTATAAAGTCCTTTCTGAGCACTTTGCAAGCCTCACAGAAGATCAGCATTCTGAGGAAAAAGTTAAGCCAGGAAGATATTTTGATGGACAGACACTGGGACAGTAGAGTACCACAGAAAGAGATAAAACACCAGAATGACCCTATGAAAAGTTCAGATCTGTTGACTCATACATGAAAACTAGAATGCTTATTCCTGACTCCTAAATACTGGTAGAAAAGTCAAAATATGCAAATGTGATTGCATTTACCTGTGCATCAAAAGTTGTCAGTGAGTGACAAGGAGTGGAAAATACTGGGGACAAGAAAAACATAGCGCCAAGAAATACGCAATATCCCATCCAGTAATCATATTCGGATGTATCCAGATGTTAATACAGTTTGAAACTAAAGACTGCTTTTAATTTTGCACTGACTCTTCTCTTTTCCTAAAACTTCTCAGGACCAGGAATAGTCAGGGGAAGGGGAGCTCAGCTGCATGGGGGTGGAGGAGCAGCCAGGCACCAGAGCAACCTTTCCCATCAGTGTCACTGCTCCCCTGGGAGTTCTGGGACCAAATCCTTTAATATCCCCTTTTGGATGAATCCCATGTCTGCTCCAACGGAGTGATCTGAGGAAAACTCTGGCCGGTTACAACTATTATCACATCTGATCCAGTAATGGATTTTACAGAAAACAGTATAAAATCTTTCTTTCCCTTCCTCTGCCTATATTTACATACAAAAATGGTTATGTCAGTGCAAGCATTTATTTTCTGACTGACAACAGAGAAGGGGAGTAAAAGGAAAAACAGAGAGACAAGGGGATGGCAGTTACCATTTCGTTATAAATTTTTATTAGAAATCCTCTCCTCAAGGTAATCGGATCATTTCTCTTATCTTCAGAGCTGAGACAAAGAAATTACAGAGAAATATAAAAATATGTCTGTGACAGAGTGTAGAAATTTAAGAGAAGGATTTGGAGGTACTCTGGAGAGGAAAGAAAAAGATTGATTTAGTCATTTTTACAGTTCAGCGCTGTTAAAGTTTCATAATGCTGAAAAATAAAGCAGAATTCATGTTTATGTTGGTTTGAAAATGTTGAGAAGGAAGACATTCAAACTTTTCATTAATAATAGCTTCTTGAGATCTTTCCCACAACCAATTTATTTGCCAAAAAAGTCCTGTACTTTTAGAGCTATTAGTTGTATTATTAGTTGTATTATTATTAGCTGTATCTTTAGTGCTACTTATCACTATACCTTTAGAGTTTTTCCTTCCTAGATCATCCAGACTTGCACAAGTATTCCGAGGTTCAACACAATCCAGGCTATGCTGCTGTGAAGCCTTTACAGCCAAATAAAGAGTCTGGGTCTCAGTGACAGGGGCTGGAATGGTTCCCAAATGAAAAAGAAACTGGAGGAACTGAGTGAATCATGAAACTGCCTAAATATATACATTAGATTATGTGAAACACTAACATCTCTTTTGGCCAGTAACTTGACAGCTTTAAGTCTGATACTTAAGTCTGATGCTTTTATTGTTTGGATATGAAAAATATTCATTGAGATGGATGGCTGCAGGGGTTTTTTGGTTTTATTTTGTTGTTTTTTTTTTCCTTCTGGAAAGAGATTTCCATTGTAAGTCATTTGGCTGATTCTCAAGGAAAAGGTAAAAATGAGGCATCCCAACCAACTGCTAACACCTGATTTCATTGCAAGTGAAAGGGACTCAATGCTTTGTGGGAACAAAACTTCCTGAAATTAGGTATGGGATAAAAAAAAAGCAAATATACTCAGACTTCTATTTGTTCAGAATAATAATCTGGATTCGATTACAGTAGTTCCACTTATTTCTGATTAACTGTGAACCTTGCAATAGTTAGAAAATTTAATGGTATGGTATACACACGACTTCTACATCCAAATACTTCTTATGCTTCCACATGGTTTGGAATGAGGCTTAGTACAATGGGGCTAAGGTAGAATTGTACTAGTATGTAGAGGAAGAAGGCTAAATAAAATATAAACATAATGAATGGACATCAGTGGTCCCGAATGATTTGTCTAAGTCCCTGGGTATCTTATTAAAATCATCAAATGTCTTTGTTGTGTAAAGAAAATATATTACTGTGTGATGATGCCATGAAAAAAAGACCTTGAAGTTTCTCTTTCACTCTCTAAACAAATATAAAATTAAATGGATTTCTAATTAGTAAGAAAATTAAGGTAATTCCTCCACTGGTTTCACCTAGACCTTACTGGGCATAAAATCAATCCCTTTGATATCATTGTGACTGGCAGGGTATGCAGGAAACCCCCATTTCCTCTGGCATTCCTGAATGGGGCAGTTGACAGCTGGAAGGAAGAGCTGTTGTATTTGGCAGTGAAGACACAGGTTTAGTTAGCCATTCTGACTGGAAAGTGTAGTTAAAAAAACTATTTCTGAAGTTCTTGTATGTTATCTTGTTTGGATACCCTATGTAAAATACACTTTGTTTAAGCAATAGAACATAATTAGGGTTAAAAGAGATGTAGAGTATGGATTTGCAATAAAAGCAACAACTTCCTTATCACACCATCTGCTTACAGATATTTTTGTACACCATTGAAAACGGCCAGAAAACTGAAGTCATTAGAATTTTATGCTACTGCCTGAACACATAGATAGTTTAATAACCAATAAAATGTTAATTAAAGTCCAGTTTTCAGACATGCTGAGCAGGCAAAGTTCCCGCTAACTTCAGTAGATACAGCAGTTCTCAACACTTCTGAAAATACAGAAAAGATTGGTTAGGTAACTAAAACATCCTACCTAAACAAGTCAGCATATTTTAAACTTTTGTCCCAATTCTTTAAATGTAGCAGGCAACGGACTGTTAACCAGAAACCATATGTTTGGATAAAGTTTTTAAGCTATAAAGTTAGATTAATCACATTGAAAGACAGTAGAATAGAGAAAAAAAAAAGTTCCTAGAGAACAAAAAAAGACCAACAGAAAAGCAAGTGATTCACGATGGAAAAATAGAAGCTGATACATTTCAAGAACATCTTGCAAAGGTGTTCTCCACATCTCTATGGATGGACTGCCTGGGCAAAAAGTGACCCTTTCATTTGTCAACATATTACCATAGTGTCTGTGTGATATATTTATTTATCTGGAATCACAGTCAAAATAAAACTGATAACTGTGTGGTTTATAATGTAAGAATGTGGAAATAGTACAAGATAGAGCTGTATAGCCAGTCACTAACTCTGTTAGATACTGGTTCCTTCTCAAAGCCTGTTGGGGTTTTCCTAAGATATAACCTTACCAGTAAAGTATGCTATAATGTGATTTGGCCTTTCTCCAGCCTGGAACAAAGAAGCCATAGTTTTGCTTAGGTCTATAGGTTAATCTGACTTCACTTTGCTCTGCAAAATTAATTCTGAAAACATAAGAAATGAATTTTCCTGATCAGTTGTGCAAATATGATTAATAAAAGACATATTTTTTCTGTTTAAACATCACAGTGTCTTAAATATCTCTCTAGTAGCCTGGAGACAAACTTTTGGCAGCAGTGCACAATGTGTATCTGAGTGGTTCTGAACCATTGTGGAGATCAAACTGTACTTGCATAATCCGAGTTCCCACGGAAAGCTGTTCGACATTATCTGTCAGCCTCCTGCTCTGTGTGATCAGTGTAGGATGGATGTGTCAGGAGAGGAATCAGCATCATAGCCCTGAACTCTGCAAGAAAGAGAGCTTGGGAGAGGGGAAAAAAAAGTAAGAAAGAAAAAGAAACTGTTCAATGGTAAAAGGAGTGCTACAGAAAACAGGAATTGAATTTCATTGAATACCTGGGTCTTGTTAGAGCTGCCTATAATATGGTTTTTCCTTCCATGTAATGTCTATGCAGACACAGAAAATATGTTGAACAGCAGGAGGTCATTGTCACAAGTTAAATTACGTGATTTCAACCAGTAAAATGTCTCATTCTGTAGTATACACTTTAAATACGTAGACATATATTGTACATTACACTTTATGCCATCAAGTTCTCATAAATGTGTTTTGTTGGGGTAGAATTTTAAAGGGCCATCTAACCTCTGTATCCATTCAAAGTATCTGCAAAACAGCATCTTGTAAGCCGAGTAGAGCCACATAAGGACAAAACTTTCTAAGATGGGTTGCACTGATATGGGGTTGCATACACAGATGTCAAAGGTGATGCAGAAATGCACCTCAAGGGTAAAAAAACAACAACAACAACAACAAAAAAAAACAAAACAAAACCAAAATAAAAACAAAAACACAAAACAAACAAACAAAACAAAACAAAACAAAAAAAACCCACACAAAAAAACAACCACACAGAATCAAAAAACAATATGAAGCAGAAACCTTTCTAAAACACTCAGGCTTCAGTAGTACTTAGGATTAAAAAGCAGTGCTATTGGGAAAAGAGCTTGGTCAATGGAACATAAAAGTGATTAAAAACACGGCCTCTTGTAGGTTGGATACGTAATAGTTTCTGAAAGGGTGGAAGGGATTAAAGCCACAGTCTGCTCATGTTTCCACATGTGATGTTTTCTGCAGGAGAGGACAAAGAAGAAGGAAAATACATCTTTGCCTCAAAGATAAATGAGATGGGGGAACTGTGTGTAGAGGAAAAGGTAAGAAATGTCCTGAAGGGGGGCATTTTTTCAAGGTAGCTGCAGAGCTTACATACACTTTATGTAAGGCATGATTATTATTTTTCTTTTGGAGTAAAGACTCAGTGTTGGCAGTTTTTCATCCCAGATGATCTAATCTCTTTCCAGTCCAGGTTTTTCTCCCCTTAGCTCATTTGTCATATACTGTAAATATGACAAATAATGATACAGTTGAAACACTGAGAGCCCACAGAGGGCCCACATCATTCCTTATAATGGGTTCATCACACTCCTTTGCAGAAAATTGTTCAAGATCTTGTTAACTTGTGTTCAGTAGGTCGACTGTGTCTGACATTTTGCTCTGTGTGTCCTGTTACCTGGGAGAAGCAACTATTGCAATTTATAAAGTATACGAATCGCTTCATTCTCCCTCAGAAAAATGCATCCACACCTGCATGAGAGCTGCCTTTGAATCAGAATGCTGCCCATGGAGCCCAGTTGAGGCAGGAGTGTTTAGAAGATGTTCTGTATTCTTTGTGCTGCAAATATGGGTGAGAGAGAATATCTGGTGCAGCTTAAATCTGCGTATTCACTGGGAATGAGTAAGATCCTGGGTTTAAATTCTCATTTCAATAAACTGTTTTGTTTTCAGTTAATTCTTCCCTATTTTCCAGCAAGAAGCCCTCTTGCACTGGTTGTCAAACTGAATTCCTTGAAGTGGTTCCCTCCTCCAGTCTGCATTCTCTTCAGATGGAACCACATGATTTTATTCAAGTTACCAAATCTCCAACAGCAAAGGAAAGCACTTAGTGCTTGGAAATATACTTTTCCTCAGGTGAAGTAAAAGTTAGTACTAGTTCTGTATTCAGTCTCAGAGAAATAACTAAAGCAACATCCAGGCATTGCCTTCAGGCACTTTTCTCTGGTGACCAGGGACAAGACCTGATGGAATGGCCTGCAGTTGGGTCAGGGGAGTTTAGGCTGGAAATTAGAAAAAGGTTCTTCTCCCAGAGGGTCTTGGGCACTGGACCAGACTCCTCAGGGAAGTGGTCACAGCACCAAGCCTGTCAGAGTTCAAGAATAGTGATGCTCTCTGGCACATGGTGTGATTTTTGGGGTGTGATGGTTCTGTGCAGGGCTAAGAGTTGGACTCGATGATCCTTGTGGGTCCCTTCCAACTCAACTGTGATTCTATGGTTCTGTGATTGAGCAACATGACAGGTTTCTGTAACCAGTCCCATCAAAGCAGCATAGACGTCCAACAATTTGAATGGGAATCAGGGGACATTGTGAAGACCACCTCCAAAAATAGCAAGTGATGCCAGTCACATCATTTTTACATTAAGTCAGACCAAAATGGTCACCCTAAATTCTGACACTAGTTGAGATACCCGTGCTGTAACACTATGTCATGAATGGTTTTGCATTGTACAACCCACCACTTCCCCTTTGAAGCCTCAGGATATGACTTTTTTTCTTCTATCAACTACATGTTAAACCCTTACAGTGGTTTAAACTCTTACACTATTTAAAGAGTTTCATGTGACACAATAGGTCAAACTTACTTTAAAGATTCAAACTAGCTTCAGTTTTAAGGTAGCCCAGAAATACTTCTTAAAAAGGTTCCAAACCTTCACAAGCTGCCTATCTTCCATTAAAGGTTACAAGGTAACCCCAAATATCACCCAGTTTTACATGAATTTAGGGTACTGTTCCTCTCAGTCATAACTTCAAATGTCTTCTGTGTCAGAGCAGAAGAGAGTGGCAGCAGCAGTAGCAGTAGCAGTTTTCTAAAGCTGTCACATTGCTAATCCTATGTGGAGCACGAGTTTGATGTCAATAATAACTATTTCTTTTTTATAATTTGCTTAAGCTTGAATACAGTTTTCATATGGACAAAACTTTGTCTGGTCAAAACTTTTTTAAGATTTTTTTTTCAATGAAGAAGTGGGTTTTTTGACTGATAAGAATTAAGGACGAAAAAGATAAAATACTAAACAAAATGCTTTTCAGGTTTTGATAAAGAGGAATCCAAATGTTAGCAATGAGATCTATGTGTGTACATGAGTAGGTGTTTTGTGAAACATTCATGGGGGAAGAAAATATAAGCAAACACATTCTTGTTAACTCTTTCTAGTTGGTGAATGAAATGTCACTAAAATATTTCCTGATCCTCCTCTTCTCAGTAACGTGGACAATTCCCCTTCCAACTGAATTTTTAAGGATCACTTTCCTATGCCTCACTTAAGTGTCTAAACTTAGGTGGAGTTAATACATGCCAGTGTCCACATGGTAACAATATCATATCATAGAACCATGGAATCATATAATCCTAGAATCATAGAATCATATAATTGCCTGAGTTGGAAGGGACCTTAAGATCATCTAATTCCAACACACCCCTACCATGGGCAGGGTCATCTTCCACAAGACCAGGTTGCTCAGAGCCCCATTCATCCTGGTCTTGAACACTTCCAGGGATGGGGCATCTATGGCTTCTCTGGGCAACTTGTTCCAGTGTCTCACCACCCACACAGTAAAGAATTTCTTCCTAATATCCAATCTAAATCTATCCTCTTTCACCTTAAAGCCATACCCCCTTCTCCTATCATTAGAAGACCTTGTAAACAGTTCCTCTGCAGCCTTCTTGTAGGTCCCCTTTAGGTACTGGATGGTGCTCTAAGGTCTCCCTGTAGCCTTCTCTTGTACAGGTTGAACAGCCCCAACGCTCTCAGCACATTGTGTCAATATGGGTATTTTGGTAGACTTTTCACTGGACAGATGCTGTAAGGTTTATAGAACACAGGTGCTCAGTTTGCTGAAGGGAAGCTGAGATGTTGGTTGGACCACAGTATGTGAAGGAAAACACATTTCACAGCTCCAAAGGTTGTTCAGTCTTTCTCATGATGGTGTAATGATGGCTATGGACTGGATCTCGAGTGAGGTACATTTGGATCGAGCAGGATGATTGGGATAGTCATCTGTCTCACCATCCATCAGTATGTACATATGCCTATTTTTCCCTTTTTCCTTGATGTTTGGAGAGAATGGGTTTACTGATGTAGTACCTGGTGTTCATAGCACTGGTGAATGTCATCTTTCAAGCCTCAAAGAGTCACCTTAAACTGTTAGAAATAATTTTTCTGTGAACATACCATTTTCTGGCTTGCATTCAAGATACTGCTTTTTTCTGCCTTTCTCTAAGAAATCTTCACAGTTGAAGAGGGGACCTAAGACAAATTATATCCACAGAGATAAAGTTAAAAATCAATGCAGAGAATTCTGCTGCTTAGTTGCCCAACTGGTATTGCACCTTGCTCTTGTGCCATACTGATTTCAAGGGTCATGCTGATTTCTTGATGTTGAAAATTTGGGAGGAAAGCTTTTTCTAAGTCCAAGATATTCCAAGACAGTGTAATTTGCCTTCCCCCATAAAGGCAGTGGAGTTTGGCTGTTGGGATGTCCCGTGTCTGTTTTAGATATTCAGTTTCTTGGGTAAGTAACAGTAAGACAGGAGCAGCATCATTGATTTTCCTCTTCTGTGTCTGTAACATACAATTTATTTTTCCCAGCACAGAAATGTTTTAGCTTATATAAAATCTATACTTTTAGAATAAGTAGAAATTAGTGCCACACAAAATCAGATGATTAGTAGTCCTTTTAAATTAATATAATGAAAGCATAGAAACAATTTTAATGAGGACTCTCTAGCAACAAGAGTAGGAGGACTGCTAAAGGTTACAAGTTGCATTTGAGACTGTGGAAATACAAACTGTATCTCAAAACTCTGCCAAAAAGTTTCAACAGGGATCACAACACAAGAATTCTAGACAAAAATCCTACTCTTATATAATCATTCACAATTATGGTAAGTGTTTCACATAATTTTTCCTTTGGGGATGGTTCTACACTTCTATGAATAACATATATGGATTTGGATCTTTCTGACTAGCTCCTGTCACCTTTGACATTGAGTATTCAGTCCAGAGTCCATAAAGTGAAGTACACATGGATCTTTTCCATGGAAGAGGCTGAGGAAGAGAAGCTTCAAGATGTTAAGGCATGCTTTAAAAATTGGGATTTCAGTCCTTCAGAACCATGAAAATCCTTCTCTAACCTGACTATGCAACTTACTTCTTAATAGTGCTGTGAGTCAAAAGAGAAAACTACTAAACTACAATTCAATTTTTACAATAGCCTTGAGTTTCCCTTTTTCCTTGTGGAATATTCCTTTTTATTCCAGAACAATCTCCTCTGCCAAAGCCAGATACCACGTCCCTCTGATTTCTTCATGATCAGCCTCTAAACTCTGCTTTCCTCAAGTCATGTCCTTTCTATACTTCCTGAGCCTATTGATTCTCACCTACACACAGTGGCACTGATATACCCCTGATACTGCAGCTAACGGGAGTTAAACCTTCTGGGGTGAATTAGCTTCTGCTTTGAGTTGGCAGGTAGTAGATAGAAAATAAATGGGTTTGGAAACTCTGGGGACATTACTGGTGTTGCTTTAAAGGAGCCAATGGAAAACAAATACAGCTAAATGGAAGAAAAGCTATTTACTTCATCTAAACTTTGCTTTCAGGCAGAAAGAGAAGTGGGATTGGAGAAGGGGAGGAATCCAGGTCAGCAAATGATGCCCCCAGAGTCACACAAGATATGAAGTTGAGCCTGAGTATAATTTGGCTCCTGCATTTAACTGTGTTAGGCCAATAAACCATTTTTATTACTACACACAAAGCAGAGTTGCCAGCCATCTCTACTTTTACTGAAGGTCATTAATTTCTTTTTAAAATATAATGCATTCCTCCCTGAAAAAACTCACATGAAACATAAATTTTAAGTTAGAAAGATGTAGTTACAGATGAACATTTAAAAATAATATCCACTATTATTCACTTTTTGGCACTGTTTCATACAGCATTTCAACATATATTTTAAATGTTTAAATAAAGCCAAGGAATTAGTTTAGAAAATCACTTTTTTAAAGCAGATGACTTTCCCTAGAGATTTTCAAGTCAGCATTTGGAAAAACATGGAGTCACATCAGTACAATGTATGCTTTGTTTCAATAAATTCATTAGCAGGTGGGTCATTTATTCTGATGCAAAGTGCCAAGCTATAGAGGTCAATGGATTTATAAGGTTCAAAGAGGAGAATTTACAGCCCCAAAGAGGGGTGGCTGGCATGAGGAATTGCTCCCACAATTGTGAGCTGTTAAGAGTCAGAACAGGACCTCTGACCAACAAAAACTTGTCTGGCACCAAGAACCTTTGTTTGTGAAAGGTTTACTCCTATAATGTGTGCTGTAGCTCACATAAATTGTACGAGAGGCTAGTAGTAGTATAGTAGTAGTAGTAGTAGTAGTAGTAGTAGTAGTATTTATTTACATTGTAGAGGTGCCCAGAGGCCCCACACAGGATCATGGTCCAGCTGCGTTTTGGACTACATGAACACAAAGATATAGTCTCCCTTGAAGGCAATTGAAGTCATCAGAAGAAGTGATATATGAAGAAATAAAGGTAAGATTTAAAAATTAAAAGAAAACGCCTTTATACTGAGATTTGTACACATTATAAATTTAAAAATCTGTCCTCACAATTTGTTCTTTTTTATGGAAACTGGGGTAGGGAAAATGTCCAAGGGTGAAGGAGGTAGTTTTCTGCTAACTGCAGGAAGGTTTTTTTTTCGCTTCAGACATGCACAGAAAAGCAAAGAATTTCCTTGAACACAACTGCAGGGCAATGGGAACCCTGTACAACCTTTGCAAAAGAAAATCAATTTCTAAGGTTTGTGGTTTGGTTACAAGCCAAGAAACTAGATTCTCCTCAAGGTTTGCTGAGCTTTCCAAATCCTCTCACAATGCCAGAAGAGGTTTGCAGAGAAAGTAGGCTGACGTACAGTTTACAATGGATTATGCATAGTCTTGATTCAGTTCTTATGATTTCAGATGAAATTCCCATTGGGCTTTGAGGTTTATTCAAATCAAAATGATGGGCTGTAAACCCACTCAAGCCTGTTAAAATGATTCACATGAACCTCTGCAAGCTGAAATCAGAGAGTTGCCCAATAAAGCTCTAAGAAATATTTGAACTATGGAAAACAATAGGAGTTTTGATCCTGACTTGATTCAGAGCAGTAGTAGAGGTAAATTTGGACTTTTAAATTTATAGCAAGTAGAAAACGCGAGAAATCACCCAAAGAACATGGGTAATGTCTATTGCCAGTTTTTATCAGTGTTGGAGGTTTCAACAGCAGCACAGAAATTTTCACTACAGTGTCAAAAGATTACTATGCCCTTCTTTTTTCTTCAGACACTTGTTCCATTCAGAAATATGATATTTATACTTCTCAAAGCTAAGCTTTACCATAATCATAACAATTGAACCTTCACATGATGATTATCGGTCTACTATAATGAAAATTCCAATCTTAAAAAAAAGAGAATCACAGAGACATTTGGAAAAAAAAGCTATATTTATATACATATTTTCAATGTTTTCTGAAAATTCAATTATCATGAATACAAATTAAATCAATGACCACATATTAAATTATTGACTGCTTAGAAATAAGTAAAACTGGAATTGGGGAAACTGCAAAATGAAATATGCTCACAAGAACCACTTTATTTTTTAATTTAAAGAAATTAAATTAAAAGTATATTTTAAATCTTTCCAAATGAAAAAAAAAATACATTTCAGGTATTCTGTCACATACTTGATATGTCTTTTTCACTTTTGTAAAGTATTGTGAGTGTACCTGCCATAGGTTTCTTAAACGTGCAAAAATGAGTAGGTTCCTGATTGCAAACAATATATGGCATGAAACCAAAAAGAATTAAAGTTGTTTATATAGTGAGGAGATGAGTTTTGCCATTTCAGTTTCTCCATAATTTATACAGATATTGTCACAGTACAACTAAACACTGCTCTTAGAGTAGGTTTTTCCTTAAAAACAATTACTATTACTGTGAGGTAGAAGATTCTGTATTGGCTGAATGTTGGAGTCCTCCCCTACCTCCCACTCTGTCAATTAAGAAAGCTCACACCTCATAAATAAATGCAGCTAATAAAACACAATATATTTCTTTTTTTTTTTTTTTAACTTATCTAAAGTAGTTAAACACAGAAAAGTTACATTTGCTATTAACACATGGGTTGTGATGAAGTGTTTGACTAGAGCAATGGCACAAGAGCACAGAGAAGCGCTTTGAAGGTAAAGGTTTTGTTGCACTGTGTAGTCTCTGCTGGGTACTCCTCTCCCCATGCCAGCTGGCTACTTGCTGCTTCTCCCTCAGGATACTCATTCTGGCCACAGACACTTCTGGCTCCCTGACTCTCATGCTGTTCTGTTGGCTCTCCTGACTTTATTTCAATGACTATTTGGTTGATCGTTTCCAACCAGCTAACCTCCATTTTCCAACTGTAACACAAATGTGGTATTTCTAACAGTAAAATAAATTTAACAATGTTTCTGAACTATTTAAAATTTTAACTTATATTATTCCGTATACTTCTGTGTGTCCCTAGGTTTACTTTCTACTGCCAGTTGATTCAAATTATAGGGCACAGTCAACTATTCTATTATTCTCCTACTGGAGTTCCTTGGTATATTAATGGTGCCCTCTGTAGAATCATTAACAAAAAATAAGGTATAATGAAAAAGAACTCTTTGATGATGATGATGACATTTCTGTGTTACAGTTTTATCGCATGGGAAAACTGACTGCCTCGTGAAATTTTGAAATAAAATTTTGAAGGTTTTTTATTGGTTTTGCTTTGAAATTTGGAAGCAGATGTCATTTTAAAAACATATTTAACCAGGAACAATGGTAATGATGAAGACACATGAAATAAGATGGGGAAAATTGCTTCTAATGAGAATGAGATGTACACTTTCATTTTACATGAAATACTAATCTTAAAGGCAAAACTTGTCTTTGGAATATGTCCGCTAAGAAATAACACAGAAGCAGGTGGAGTCCAAATAAACAATATTTAAACTATTTAAAAGTCAACAGTTCTCAATTCCAGCAATTATAAGGTGACAGACCACTGGGAGTGTCTTAATGGGTTTTAATCCACAAGTGTGCATTGCCACATGACTTTTTTTACAACCCAGATCCAACACAAAGTAACAGACGCATGTTCAACCAGAGCTGACGCTTTCATAGAGAGAGCACAGGTAGTTCCCCATGACAGTGTAATATTAGGAACAATAAGGTGTTTAGTAACTGTTTATGATGCAGATGTGAGAATGCAGTAGCATTTGAAGTTTTCCAAATGTTTTAAACTGTTTCAAAGTGTGTGTGGGGGGGATATGTAAAGTTCCATTTCTGAACATATTTCCCCTGTAACCTAAAGCCATGTTCCTCCCCTACCTCACTCTTCTTTTTTCTTACATCCTCTGAGTATAATTCAATTAAAAAATAAGACATGTTTTCCTACTTGCTAAAGGGAAGCATGTGTTATTCGTTAAAAAATTGGCTGGCACAAATGGGTGGCCTGTAGATAACATACTACTTTATACTGCATTCCTTTATTTTTAATTAGACTTTCCCTCTTGTCCAAGTCTCTTTCCTACCCGCCTGCTTACAGATTTCTTCTTTCTAGCCAACTTTCCACATTTATGTTCAAGTGGGATGTAAAGCCAGAGCAGTAAGTATCCCACATGTTTCAAGTTAGGTGCAGAAATCGATGACTGATTTACCTGCACAGTTCTAACATATTTGTCAAGAATGACTATCACTGTCAGAGCAAAGCCAAGCAACATGAAAAAAGTCTGAGGAACACAATGTGTTTATTTCCTCAGGGACTTCCCTCTCTAGAAGTTCCTGGGAGACCTTGGTTGGGATTCGCACCACCTGCTTCAATTTGTTTTCCATCACTATCATATCTGAATCCTTCTGGTTGGCATAAGCACGCAGCGCTGAAAAAGGGGCCCCTGGTTGGTCCTCATGTTTTGCTGGAAATGAACAGCCAAATTTCCTCCTTCAGCTCCTTCATTACATTCAAAAAAGCTTTATGATAAACAGATAACCTTTGATGACCCTCTGATGAGTTGACCCTGACTGGACGCCAGGTGCTCACCAAAGCTACTCTATCACTGACCTCCTCAGCTGGGTAGAGGAGAGAAACGTAATAAAAGGCTTGCAGGTCAAGGTAAGTACTTAACTTCGCTCCCAATTTGCTCTACTTCCTTCCCCTGACAGTGCAGAGGAATAGGGAACAGGGGCTCCCATCACTCCATCACATGTGGTCTCTGCTGTTCCTTCTTTCTCAGGGGCAGGATTCCTCTCACTCTTCCTCTGCTCCAGTGTTGGTTCCCCACAGGATCACTAGTCTGGCCAGCAAACCTGCTTCAGTGTGGGCTCCCATGTCCACAGGTCCTGCCAGAAGCCTGCTTCAGCATGAGCTCTCCATGGGGTTGCACAATCTCCTTTGGGCATCCCCCTGCTCTGTTGTGGAGTCCTCCACAGGTTGCAGGTGGATCTCTGCTCCCCCATGGACATCCATGGGCTACAGGGGCACAGCTACCTGTCCATGGTCTGCACCATAGCTACAGGGGAATTTCTGCTCCAGCACCTGGAAGACCTCCTCCTCCTTCTCCAATGACCTTGGTATCTGCAGATTTGTTCTTTTCACATGTTCTCACTTTTCTGACCGCTGCCATGAAGCAGTAACTTCCGTAACTTCAGTAACAGCAGTAACTATCCAAGAGGTCCTACCACCATTGCAGATGGGCTCCGCCTTGGTCAGTGATGGGCACATCTTGGAAATGGTTGTCGTTGGCTCTGTTGGACATGGAGGAGCCTTCTGGCCGCTTCTCGCAGGAGCCACCCCTGTAGTCCTGAAATCTTGCCATGCAAAGCCCATACAGTCTCATAGGAAATCCCTTGACCTGTCCACATGAGTTCCCAGAGCACAGAGTTTCAAACCATGGTAAAGACCAGGATAACACCACTGTTATCATTACCCTGGTGAAAGTCTCTGTTCACACAGGCAGAAACTTTAAGTCTCATGTTTAGTGAGCAAAGTACGAACACATTTCAAAGGTGAAGAATTTTAATCTGTGAAAAATCGAAAATTTCCTTACAGAAAGTGGGGTTAAAAGGAAGCGGAGCAAATGCTAGGCTCTGTTAACTAGAGTTGGTCAGGACCTCATTAACTGAGGGGCGCTCCCCAGCCTCAGAGGTAAAATAAATAGAAATTTTCCTAGCAGAGCTGTGATTCCTGTATGCCAGTAGCAGAGCACTCCCTCTTCTGATCCCCAGTGCCTTGCAATGGGCCATTACCCAAACTTGGCCCTGCTTCTTCACAGCTGGATAAGCCTTCCCCTAGAGAAGACCTTTCATAATCTTTATAGCTTTCCAGTGTCAGTTAAAAATACAAGATAAGAAGAAAGATCAGGGCTTTGGTAATGAAAAAAATTGTAGCAGACAGAAAAAATGGTGTTTTCAACTTTCTCTCTCTAAGGTATTTGAAATCTGTATTTTTTACTCAATATATTGATTTTAAAAAAACAAGTCTGCTAATGGTGTTGGTTTCTTGATAGGCTGGCCAACTTTTCCAAGGCCATCAGTGCTGTTAACCATCAATGGAACAAAATTATAAATGCTTGTCTTACAAAATATTTTGGCATTTTAGTTTTTAATTTATAACACAATATTTTATCAAAACATTTTAATTCTAATGAGTTGCAAGTTGTAAATTATTTTAATATGTTCTTAGTAGCAAAAAGAGAGACTATTGTTGAATTCCAAATATTACTCAATGTTTTTCTGATTATTTTTTTTTTTTATTTCTTGACAGATAGTAATACTTACTGTGATGACTTACCAAAGTAGTATGGTGTCTCTGAACTGCAGAGTAAGTTTAACTGTTTATAAAATGTTTAATGAAAAAACAGAAAAGGGATATTTTAGCTACTGTACTGTTAAATGGCATGTTATGTACAAGTGACAAAATAATGAAATAGTGTAAAATTAACACATAAAATGAAAACTACTATTTCAATCATAGGAGTTCCAGACAGTTTTTAAATCACTTGTCATAAGAAATACTGAGAAACATGGTTCTTTATGCATTAAATACTAACCAAATTCATATTGTTGTGGAAAAAAACAAATCAAATTACTCAAATACTAATTTCCTGAGGACACCTGTTGCACTGAAGAATTTCCAGACAGGCATACATTGTATCATTTACCAGAGACATTTTTCTCCTCCAGTAATCATTAATGCATCCAACATACCTTTTAGATAATGAAATGACCAACTAGAGTAGAGGATGCTTCTGAAGAAATTCAGAACAATTCCTTCAACAAAGCATGAAGTAGAGATACAGAGGAGCACCTTTTTAAAAATATGCATGTTATAAGTGTACAAACAGGAGAAGGTCATCTGTCAGCAAACTGAGAATCTTAAAAAGAACTATATATATACATATACATATGCATATACATATACATACATATACATATGTTGGCTTGAAGAAGAAAATGTGTGCCTGCAAATGTCTACTTTTTTCCAGGTAGATGAGGCAATCTAATAAAATATATTGCTTCTTCCTACAGTCCTTGACTGTCTGGATAAAATCAGGCTTTTGACCATTAGCAAATACAGGAAATAAATAAATATGTTATTCAATTACAGAAAACTCTTGGAATATGGAAAGTGTCATACCACAAGCTTACTCTAAAGCAACAAAAAAATTTTGAGCAGCAATCCTGTGCACTCACTTTTTAGTCAAACTTGTGAATTATGTGAATTGCCAAAGGAACAGCAAGTGTAATTCAACTGCATAAATATTAAGCAGTCTAACCCAGCAGGTTATTGGACTTCATACAGGACATGACTGACTGGCGAGCCCTTCTGCTGCACGTCAGTGCCAGCAGCACAGCTCTCTTTCATCCCTTGCCTGGCGTTCCTGTTCCACCGGCAGGTTTCCTGTGCCCTCATTGCTGTGCTTTGGCCTTTCCCTTTTTGCTTTCAAGGAATTCTAAACCACAGCAACAAAGCACAAGAGTTAGATCTTGCCTTCTGATACCATTTTGAAAATTCCTATTCCAGTCAATTTTTCCTCATTTTCTAGCAGTGAGATTCCATTAATGATACAAGCCAGAGAGACTATTGCAGGTGACTAAGATCACATGAGATAGGAGAGATGGTTGCTCTCACCAGGTCTTTCCACAATGTTTAAAATAACATATTTAGAGCAGGAGGAGTGGTGTTACATCACAGGTATGCCAACAGGAAGAAAAGATAAAGAACTAGCCAAGTAGGATCTAAACAGGCTTATATTATTGCACAAATGATTCTCATTACTTTTCTTTTAGTAGCTACAATGCTTCCTTGCAGCACATGAGAAAGGAGATTGAAAATGGGATGTGATACAGGTCATTGCTTTCTAAATCTTCAGCTGCTGCTCATCTGCAACAAAAGTTATTATTTGATCAGCTTAGAAGGGATTCACCTCTTTTCTCAAACTTAAAATGTCCCATTACATGAAAATCTGATGTTTTTCATTCTTGTCTAATCCTATAACAAAAAAGCAGTGCATCTGAAATGAGCTGGAAATGGTACACACAATATTAAACACCCACCTAACACTTTGCTCAAAGCCCTCTATCCCTAAGAAACAACCATTGATGTACTTACACAGGTTAATAATGTTTAAAGAAATGTAACTCATGATATTACTCCCTCTAGCCAAAACTCACCATCTCCTGGAATAAGAAACTGGTGAGCAGAGACAAATTTGCTCAGTTCTGTTTCTCTGTCTAAAAAAATAAATAGCAGTCAACAGTTTCCTTGCTCAGAAATCCCCCACCCCTGCAACTTGCTCTGAGCTGCAAGAAGCTCTTTCCTCTGAGGGCTGCACTCATATTCCTTCAACATCTTTGCATCCAAAACGGACAATTTTTTCTAATTTCCCAACCCACTCTGCGTGTCTCCCTTACAGCTGGAGAATCCCTGGCTAGATCCACTTATGTCAACTTTTGAGTGCCAAACAGCTCATTTTTTTCCAAACCCTCTAGGAAAATCAAATTATTTCTACTATAAAACCTTAAGCTCCTCAGAGGCCCAGAAACTCCAGACAGGATCCCTTTGAGGAGGTGCAGATTTGGAGAGCAAGAAATTTTCATAGCAGAGGCTGATCCTCTTTTACCTGTCAGTTATGATTCCATATGGGACAATTTGCAAAAAGAATAAGCTAAACCTTCCATTTTCTAAAGCTGAGTGCATATGTCTTTTGCATCTGCATGTGCAAGAGAAGTGACAGGCCCACGGTACATGGTGTCAGTGATTCAATCTGCTTTGAGAAGGTGAGGGAGGGTGAAGTGCTCAGTGGCAGAGGACAGAGATTCAGAGAGGGCTCCAGAGGACCTGAAGTACTAAACTACATATCACAACAACCGAGGAATGGTCACCAGTACCCTTTTGGCTGAGTTTTTCCATTCAAGGTCCAGCTGGTGCTTTAGATAAGAGCCACAGTGAGGCATATTCCTGCAAGAGTGCTGCAGAGATCCCAGTGGTGCCACTGTGGGGAAGCTCAGAAATGACATTCTGGTGGTGAGCTGCAGACAGGGCTCCAACATTCAATAACCTTGAAATGGATGAACAATGAGCAATGAGTGACTCTGATGTCAGCAACCTGGAGTCAAAACCACCTTATTTCCCATCTAAAAATGAAGCAGCACTGTAATAGGCAGCAGAGCTTTCCCAAACTCTCCATACCATAGGCATGAGAGAAAGGTCTGCTCAGTACACCACCTCCACACCACGAGGACAATTAGCTCAGGTTATAATTGTCTAGCAGAGCATAGCTACTTTCACTGGCTCCCCAGCACTACTGACACTGAATCCTAAGCAATCGTACCTCTTCATCTCCAGTTCCTAAAGTTAACATTTCATTGTTTTCAGCACAATAAAATTTATCCTTGATTTAATCCTGCCATTTAAAATCTTTGCCTGTAGTTGCAAACATACTGCTAATGCACCATGATTCAGGCAGTCTAATAGTTTGCCAAGACTGGAGGTGGATGCTAAAACTGGTGTCAACTAAAATTTTAGAATGTTTTTTTTCTGCTGGACTTTTTGCTGGCAGCCCCAGAAACTGAACCCAGCTCCAGAAATTGAACCCAGCTGCCTTTTTTGCCTAACTGTGTCTGACAGAAAAGTTATGTAGATGGCAGAGATATGAGGGTTAAATAAGAACACAGTTATAATTGTTTAGTGCATGTGAGCAGCCCATGGTAAAAGTAAACCACTGTATTAATGCTTTTTGGTGGACCAATTACTTCAACCTTGATGTATTTAATTGTGTTTCAGACCAGGCTCTCAAATGATTTAACATTAGCATAGCTCAATTGTATTTATATCCAGTGAGTTATAACAGTACATAACAGCTGAGGATCTGATACAGTCTCCATGTCTTGCAAATACAGTCACTAAGGCTGCTGTTAGCCTTGTTTCTATTCCTATTTCCTGTATGAGCAATAGCAGAATTTTTGTCAATCACTTCAGAGACAGTGCTTTTGGATGTGCTAATTTAATTCAGCGGGGCAGACAGACAGACCTATAGCAGCTGGCAGCAGACAAAGGATGGGCTGAAGGAGGTTTTCTAAAGTTAATACTATTCTTGGTGGAGATAATTACAGACTTTTAAAAGCCAACCAATGAGCTCACAGAGTGGCAGTAAACTCCATGCATCCAAGGGGAGCAGCATTGTCTTCTGCCACAGCTCTGCATTTGGAGGTATGTGACTCATGGGAAAATGGTCTGAGAAGTTTCAATGGAGCCATCAGTTCCCTGTCAGAACTGAAATGCTCCACAGAATCAAATCATTCCTGCTAGTGCTTCTGAAGAAAACTGGGGGAAAATACTGAATTAAAACTCTTCACCCACTGCCTGTACTAAGCTGCACATCACACAATTTTGGATGGGTTCTGAACAGTTTGGAGAAGACAAAAATGAAAAATGCTTAAAAAGTATTCAATAAAATAAAATTAAATCAAGTGCAAACTATATTCTTAGGAGAAAGAAATACCTAAACAGTAAGTGAAAAAAGGAAGAGTAGACAGGAGACTGTGAACAAGAAGGTACATGCTACAAACTTAGTACTAAGTCAACCAGCTGATGCTGTTACAATAATTAAGTTATTTTTTGATGTATCGAATGGCATGTGATACTTAAGAAACAGAAGATGTAAACTGTTCTGTGTATCATTTGTGGAGCCTGGTCTAGAGGATTGTGTCATCGTTTGAATTTGCTAGATAAAAGAATGAGGAAAGGCTGAAAGATCCAATTAGTCCATAAAATATAATATGAAAATATTGAAATTTATATTTTATATAAATATAAGATATAAAAGAGTACTCTTTTTCTCCATGCTTTTTCTTAGTAGAAGTATTAGCTTTTCCAGATCCAATCCTTTGTTTTCTCTCACCTGTATCTTTCTTTTAATTTAATTTTTCTGAGAAGTTTTGGGTTTAGTTTTTTTTCTATTTTTTTTTTCTTTTCAATTCTATCAACTCCTAACCTAGTTTATAGTATGACTGTACAAACAGTACATCAACACTGAGCAGACAGGTAGGAATGTCTAGTCACATGTAAAAAAACCTGAAGGAGGGATTTTTTACTGAAATTAAATAGTAAGTCTTGCAGTATACATAAAATTGTTTTAAAGATGATCAACTCAACCATGGTCTTCTAAAAATGGTTGGGTTTTCTTTTCTGCAGAGTATTTAAATGAAATTGTTAGTATTTCAAGCTATGGTTATTGAGTTGGATTCTAAGATTTATTTCACTAAAACAGGATTAGGGTATGTACTTGAAAATTAACAGAAATAACATATGTGACTGGATAGTCATTTTGACAACTGAGTTGGAAACAAAAACACTAATCACAACAAGTCGTCATGAGAATGATCTGCTATTTTTTTTATGCACTGGCTGTGTAGCTCCTACATGAAAGTGCTGTGGAGTTTAAAATGACAAATGGACAGCATTGCAGTAAAATTTTGTACTTTACCCAAATGGTGGAATAGTAGCACAAAGCTCTGACTATCTTGAAAGAGAGATTGACTGTGTATTGCCTGAAGAAAGAATGTCATACACTGAATCATGGGCAGTAGTTCCTATTGCTTCTAAATGTTCCTGACCATCTTTCCAGGTTCAAATAGAGCTACCTCAGATCTCTCTAACCAGATAATGGGATGCTATGGTGTATGAAACATTAGTGATTTAGGAGCCATTTCAAGTTAGGATGGTCCAGGATGTCAGTGAGAACAGTTACTAACTTTGGTAGTGGAAACTAGCTGCCACTGATAATAACAGTTTTATTCAGAAAAAAAAAAAAAAAGGCCTGGGAACTCATGCACTACAGACTGCTCTGAGATGAGCATTGCACAGTACTTTATGACATTCAAAAGTTTCCATTTATACTGTGTTGCACTGTGTGCCTGGCTTTGGCCCACGTTATGACTTGGATTAAACCATTTTTAGAAGACCATGATTGAGAACAAGACCATAACTCCCAGAACTTCCAGCCTTGGAAGCTGAGAAGGTTCATATATTTACAATATTAGCACTAGGAATAGGAGATTCAGATTCCGTTTCAGAGATATTTTGGTACTGAGAAGACCCCTAATTAACCTATGTGTATATTTTTTATTAATTGACAAGCTTTATAAAAATAGCCCTGCTTTTTAAAAGTTCCTAATGAACATTCTTTTACTTATTCATAAATGGGAAATAGTTCAGCTGACAGACTTTGGAGTTAGACTTTTTTTTTGAGATACTGATGAGGTTTTACAATATCACTATCGTTGAAAATAATTGTCATTTAAAATCAGCTATGCTTCTAGTTTCTGAGAATCCATCAGTCCTACCAGTAGTAATGGCCCAAAGTGGAAGCAGAAAATGTCTTCATGACATCTCCCCAAACGAGAGATGGTTTCATCAGAGCAAATACTGTATGGGGACAGGACTCCTTGTTCTACTTCAGCCTTTTGCACCTGCAGAGTAAGCCAAACGTAACCAGCTGACCCAACCAAAGGGACTATAATTCTTCCACTGTAGAAATCAAGCACCCTAGATAACCTGGGTCATTTTCAGAACTATCATTTACTGTTTAGTTAACCTGACAGCAACTTAAAACTTGCTGAATCAATCTTCTGTTGGAATTTTCAGTAGCCAATTTGTTGAAAGGCTGACAATAATAAATCTCAAGTTGTTACAAATTCAGTATTTTATGTCAAGAGAGAAGAAAAGTATTTTAAGCATGGTACATTTATTGACACAGGATCCTATATTATTGAATACATCTTGTATGTAGCAGCACAAGTACCTTCTGCATCCACAGAGAAACCTAAACACATTACGTGGCTGAACAAAAAAGTTTTATTTAAAACTCTGTAACCTCAGGCCATAGCTTGGCAATCATTCTAATAAAGCCTCTGTATTCTGGAAGTGCACTTGGTTGGTTTTCCAATGGATTAAAGTGCCATCTGGGGAGACAAATGACTTTTCTATACTCTGTGATTTGACTCATTAATCTTAGATATGTATTGATGGCAAAACCCCTATCATATCCAAGCTAGAGGAGGTGGTGCACCTACTTTGTGAATTAACTGTGATCAAATATTATTTTGAACTTGCAGCTGATAAAATTTTCTGATAAATTTGTGTTTTAAATTAAGATTGTAAACAGACCTTGTGTAAGTATGGTCACACAGATCACTGCTTGAACAACCAGAAGAGAATACGTATACAAAAAGATTCATTTGTTTGCTGCAATCTTTCAGGCACAGCAAGTATCTGAAACACAGGAAAAAACTGGCCCACAGAACTCCTTATCCATACAGCCATGGTCAGACTTCTTCCTATGCCTAGCTTAAAACAAGCTCAGTTATTTCTACATTTTACTTCTCAGTCTGAACTGACTAGAAGAGAGCTGTCCCAAGTCACAGACAAATTAGACAGCTAAGTAGAAGCTACCTAGTAGAAGAGAAAAAGACAGGATGTTCCAGCCTGCTTCCTCCCATGCTCTGCTCTCTAAAAGCCCAGGAAACGCAGGGGGTGAAAAAGAATGGCTCCAGGAAGAGGGAAGAAAGAGAAGAGAAAATGATTGCTGCTTCCAGGGTAAGGATGGTGAAGCTGGGAAAAACAAGAAAGGGGATTTATGGCAAGATCTGCAGCCCACACATTCTGTGGGAAGTCCTTCCCAACTGCTCTTCAGTCGGGTCTCTAGGCTTTGTCAGTCTCCTAAACATAGTTCATAAACGGCTTCTACCACAGATCTCTGTTGGTGGCCCAACAGAGATGACAATTTCTCCAGGGGTAATTCTTTTTTGCAACCTTCCTTTGAGGATCCTTCTCATTCCCAATGAACATGACATTTTTCTCTGTCTTAACCATAACATCAGCCTTAACCCCACATTTTGGCAACCCTTAACTACATGAAGCCAAGTGTCTCCATCCGTCACCTTCCTATACACTTTCTCCAAAATTTCAGTGACTTTCCCATGACTTTATTACTCCTTAGAAAACTGTTTTATCATCCTTAACATCAGAGCTGAATCTTGACTGAATAAGTGAGAAACTGAGCCATTTCATGGTGAACTTGTTACCTTTGATTTATTTATTTCTAAAAAAAATACATCTGTCACATGTATATGTGTACCTAGATGTTTTGGAATTTTGCTCTGTATTTGACTCTGACTGGATCCCAGAATTTGATTTCCATGCTCTGTTTTCCCTCCAAAGTGTCCATCTTAGATATTTGCACTGTAGCAAGTAGGCATCTCTCTTCTGAGGATGCGGTTTTCTGACTCCCCCTCTACTCTGCCCTCTTGAGACCCAACCTGAAGTGTTGTATCCAGCTATGAGGTTCTCAGCACAAGAAAAATGTGGACCTGTCAGAGAATGTCCAGAGGAGTCCACTGAGATGATCAGAGAGCTGAAGCACCCCTCCTATGAGGACAGGCTGAGAGAGATGTGATTGTTCAGCCTGGAGAAAAGAAGGATCAGAGGAGACCTTATGACACCTTCTGGTACCTAAAGGGAGCTTATAAAAAGAGGGAGAGCAATTTCTTCTGTAAGCAGATAGTGATAGGACACAGGGAAATGGTTTTAAACTAGAAGTGGAGAAATCTAGATTAGATGTTAGGAAGAATTTTTTACTGTGACAGTGGCGAGGCACTGGAACAGGTTGCCCAGAGAAGTTGTGGATTACCCATTCCTGGAAGTGTTCAAGGTCAGGTCAGATGAGCTCCTGAGAAACATGATTTAGTGAAAGCGCCCCTGTCCATGGAAAGGGGGCTGAAGCTTGATGATCTTTAAGGTCTCTTCCAACCTAAGCTGTTCTATGATTCTATGACTAACAACACCCATACCATACACCTCCAGTTTGCTTTATCTAACTGATCACTGATCTCTGATCACCATTTGATATGGTTTGGGATCTCTAAACACAAAATTCCCCAAGTGTACATACAGTTATATCTTGAGTATTGGTACTAGCACTAAACCCGAAGTTTCTCCTAGTAAATTGCTCTCTGTGACTCATTGCTTTTGACAAAAGCAATCCTCTTTCCTTTCTTCATCCTACTTATAAGGTGCCATGATTGCAGGTAATAGAAAGGGAAAATACTGTACACCCAACACTAATTATTTCCCAGAATGACACTTTTTTAACTATTATATATATATATATCTTTATAATATGCTTATAATAAAATTGCTATGATAGTTTATATGATTCTCCCCCTCACAGGTGTTATGTGAAGCACTCTGCTAAATATCTGCCTTATCTAAAAGTTCCCAAAACCTAGGCATTGTCTATCTGCAGGCAGATAATTGTATATTTAAAATAATGAATGATTTCTATTGAAGATAAATTTAAATTTAGCAAGAAGTTTACCCAAACTGAGTTGTGGGGCAGGATTTTCCCCAGTCACACAGTTCTCTGTCTACAGCTTTCTTCACAGCATCTTTTTGGTTTTCTAAAACTGTTCCTAAAAATTACACCATTTTATAGAAAGTTAAGCTTGCAACTTATCACAACACACTGCCAGGATGTCTCTGGTCCTGTGTCTGTCTTTTCTAATAAGCCATTTCTGAATGTTCTCTGCTGAAACAGAAGGATCATTATTTCCCAGGTACTTATCATGAGGTTTCAAAGGGTACCTAAAAAAAGGTCATACCGATAAGAGTTTCATCTGACAAATGTCAGGGTCTTCTAATACTTTCCATTGTAAGACAAAGGGCAAGCCAACATTTTCACATCTGTCAAGTAACACTCTACACTGAAACATAGTAGGACAAAACCTGACAGTGAACCGTCTCTGCATCTGAGTTCTGATTACATAAGGTACTATAGGAAAATGAGTGTTTTTCAGATTAACTTCAATGTCAAGGCTAGTAGCATGAATGTAATTATGGCTGATATTTTTATGCTGCACTCTGACAGATAGTTAGCAATAAATACACCACCTCATCCAGAAAATGAGCAGACTTTCAGTAATGGAAAAAGGAAGGTGTTAAGTACTTGCACAACTTTTCCGCATTTGCTTTCTCTTGGGTTTTATTATTGCCTTGAAAATGCTTCAGATCACTATTTAGATGCTCCACCTCTTCACCTCACCTTTCAAGAGAGAATTCTGAGAGCAGATCTGCTTACCTAACAATGCTTGTGGCATTCATCTTTCAACTCAGAAAGTGAGACCTGTGATCTTCAGGAGAAAAAGCATTAATGAACCATGAAAAAGGAGGTGGACTTTAAGTGGTGTGACTACTACCTACATTGCTGAACAGTGAAGTCAGCATGGCCATGCCAAAGAACTGGCATGAACAGTGGAGAAACAGAAGCTGTGAGTGCTGGCTACACAAACTGGAGGGTGACACAGGGGTGGGTATCAGGGGGAAATAGAGCATGCAAGTGTTTTGGGTGGAGAAGGAAAAGACTCACTCCCTCCTTTTGAGAGGATAAAAATGTGTTGTCTTCTCCCTCAAAAGAGCACAAGTCATGGTGATGGAGGGGAAGACTATGAGGGGCTGATGACACTCACCCACTCCTGGTATTTTTACAGTGCTCTATACGATGAGATTTACACAAGATTGGAATGTATTAAAGAAATAAAGAACCACTCTTTTCCCTGTAGCTGTCCATCATTGTTTTTCCCACCATGGGCACAATGAAACTTTCCAGTTTCACCACAGCAAGCTGAGAGTTTAACAGTCTTATATGGAAGGAAAAACAGTTCAGGGCAACAAGACAAGAAGACCACCACACTTCTCAGCCTTCCCTATCTTTGTACTATACACATTTATACACTCATCTCTCACAGAATGTGGATTAATATTTTTAAAAGTGGTTCCTATCACCATCAATTCAAGGACTCTTAGTCAAGTAGTCAGAAGAAAAGTCAGGATTTAAATCTTACATTCATTGAGCTTCGGAGGTTGTTTTAATCAAGCCATTTCCCATGAACGCGCTACATCTATCATTATAGGGGTTCCATGTGGTGATTTTATAATTTCTCCATTTGGTGATTGTGTAAACTTCTTCCTTCATACCCTCAGGAAATTAATACGGGATGATTAAATACCGTTAAAAATCAGCTTTCATTCTATGGTTCAGTAGAAATCTATTCTAGATTAATATTTACCAATAATGTTGCCGAAGCAGACTAATTCCAGAAGAAGCCTTTGGTCATTCTTCCGCAGAGAAAATCATCCAGCCAAAATAAACTGTAGTCATTTTCAGATTGAAAAAAAATTATTAGTGTACATCATCAGAACATTTGTATAAAATTTATTTAAATAAGCTACTATCTCATAAGTATTTACAGCTCTTCAGTTTCAACAATCCGTAACAGCCATCATGACAGATCTTCACCAGGTTTCAGATTTGCGGACACTACTTTTAAGGACTTCATATACTAAAAGTACAGAATAGTGTTACTCACTTTTGTGTGAAGAGAGGCTTGGAAAAGAGAAATAATAGGATGTTCTTCTGGATTTATAACACCAATGATCACTTATAAGGCAGAAGAAATGGAACATTTTAAGCATCTAGTCTGCAGTGCCATCTTCTGTGCTTTAAGGCAACACAACTATTGATTTCCATTTCCCTTTTTAATGAATTATTACTATCTGTGGTAAGTTAACTTCTCCTGGTGTTAACATTGGTTTGGGGTCTTCATTTCAGATGATATCTTTAGAACTCTGTGTCATTGGTAGCAACAAATATGCTACAAGTTTACTTCTGTGTGATACAATATAGTACAGGCTATACTATTTCAAGACAGTCATGTTGACAATTTGATTTGATCTCTGACTAAAATCTTCCGTAATGTCCAACACACGTCTCCTCATGTAACCAGATATTTCACTGGTTTTGGTAGGATGCATTAGTTAACAGTGTATGAGCTTCCCAGCCCACATGGACAGATCATCCTCTCAGAAGTCCTGTATGGAGGCCCACCTGCTGCAGTGCCAACACCCTTAATTCCCACTGTGAAATGTAGAACTGTAGATTCACAATGTTTCACAGCAGTATTCAGCAACAAGTAGAGTCAGATACTGCATATATAGGTAGAATAATAATAGTGCCTTTCAAAACTATTTGCACAGCCACAAGTTCATACCTAAGTTACTTCAATAAAAAAGTCACTGAAGAGAAGTATGGATGCTTAGCCATAAAAGACAAAAGAAACCCTCTGTTTTGAAATAGATTGACGCACTCAGAAAGGAAACGGGGGAAATCCAGGTGCATGCAATGGATCCTGGTTTTGAAAGCAAAGTCCTGACCTTGGCAGCAGAAAAAAATATGAGAACATCATATTTAGACTTGACTCTAAATATGATTTAAGGTGTAGATGATAAGGAAATTCCTTACATTTTCTTTTTGCAGGTGTTTTCAGCACTAAGGCAAGCAGGATGGGCACAATGGAGAGCAAAGTACATGAATCAGATGCCTAATTTTCAATATTGTGCAGCATATATAGAAACAAATATGTATTTGACAATTGTGTTTGGAAGTCATTATTACAGACTATGTAAGAATGGGTGTCATGGTTTAGCCATAGTATGTAACAAAAAAAGAAAATAATAAAATCAGTGACATAGAAAAAATTTTATTTAATTGGTATTGTCACAATTTGTTGAGGTGCATCAAATAATTGGCATATGAAACTCATACAATTTGGTTTATAGTGGCAGAACGGTTAATGAAATCATAGAAGCTGAATTCTCCATTAAAAGGACTGTTATCTGTTTAAGTTTTAGTGGTGATTCAAAACCCAAGGATCATGCAATCACATAGATCAATGTTCTACTTAATATACCTTATGAAAAAACCTGCCACTGCCTGTAACTGTCCTCTAAATTATGGGAATATGCTTATTCCTTAGTATCTGCTGATTATGTGAAAGAATATCTTGCTCTTACAGGAACTTCAATTTGAGAAATGCAGACTGGTGATCTCATACAGTCGGTAGTGAAACATCTAAAGAATCCCTAGAAATATGCATAATGATTTTATAATGGATGAAGAATTACAGCAAAAAAAAGGTAAGTTAATTTTGGACTTCATTGTGCCAGATAAAGCTGAATAACCATGGTATTCGGACTTAATGATTGCCTAGAAACTGGGGATCATGACCTCACATCCAATAAGACCAAACACTTCCCCAAACATTGATAAATAGATGCATAATACTCCAAACTAGTTTATATTCAAAATATGAAGAAACTAATGAAAATACCAATTCGAAGGAAAAATGTTGACAGGCAAAAAATGCTGACAGGCAAAAAATTAATAAAAACCTCTGGAGTTTCCCAGTGTCACTGTTAAAAATGGAAACGACCTTAGCTGGAATCTTTTCTTCATTCACTGGCCAGGATAAGAGCAAAAATTTTAATGAAAATATCTGGGGGAAAACAGTTAAGTAGTTAACAAAATAAGAGTTATGAATTGCTGAAAGTAGTATAGGGGAACAATGGAATATATGCACTAGCAGAGCTAAAGACATTTGAAAAAAATTGAAAGCGCATTGAGAACTAAATGAATTGTATAAAGGTCCATTACCAAATGAAGATTATAAAATTGTCAATGATGATATGGAAAGAACAGAACTTCTGAGTAAATATTGTGTCTCCATATTTGGAAAGAAGAAGAGTACTGCATTCATACCATATGAGGACAGGGAAGCAATCTCCAGGCTATTATTAATAAGCCTTAGGAAGAAGTTAGATAACATCTCCTTAGGGTAAACATTTCTGTATCAGGAGGCCTAGAAAATTTGCATCAGAGGGTCATATAAATGCTGGTTAAGGAAATTTGTGGGTCATTGATATCAATTTACAATAAAGACTGTATATATATATATATATATATATGTATTTATAAATACATTCAGAAAATGCCAGGAAGCCTCAGAATAGCTAAGACAATGTCAATTTAACAAATGGTAAGGAAGAATGATACAGCTAAAACCAGGTTAGTCAGCTGGTCTTAAGCCTCAGCAGAAATGCCAGAAAATCTAGCTCAGGATTTAATCAACTAAACTGACTGTATGAAAAACAAAATAGCTTTTTCCAATTTATCTGACTTAAATAGTATGAAAATTTTGGTTGATAAAAGTCATGTGCAGATATTACATCCTTATATATCCTTAATTCCCAGTCAGTTGAATGGACTCCAGTACCAGAGTTTCATAGATGTATTTGTACAACTCCACACCCATTCTGGTCAGCTTCCCTCTTAGAAGGATTAACTAGCCATGGTACAGCACCATTCTGCTTTTTCTTTCTCAAGCCAACTTGTTCAGTGATGGATTAAAGAGGTTGTCAATCCGTCACACCACATTACCACATTAACACTCCCTTAGATTTGGCAACTATTTTGGACTGTGTGTCACTAAGTCAAAATACTAACGTCATGCAAAACACCACTAACTCATGCTCAATTAATTAATATTTAATTCATTTAACATTAATTATTGACAAGTGTCAGCTCACAGTTCCCAGTGAACAAGAGCCACCAAAGACATTGTTTTCACCAGGGTTCCACCTGGATACAGAATGTGGAGGACACTAATCATCCTCTTCAGTAATGGTCTCAAAGTCACTGTGAAGTACTTGGGTATAAAAATACATTGAAAATTTCCATGTATTTTTTGGAATGGCAGTAAATGAGATGGGCAGGATGCTGAAGTCAGAGCTAACTGAGTTGCTTGGGGAACTGCTCTCATAATTTATATTTTTTTAAGACAAATCAATGTCACCGAGCAACAGGGAAAAGAACTCCACACTTAGAGAATGAGAGACTCTAACATGGTAACCAGTGACATAGAAAATATTTGAGAATAACAATCCAATGCAAATTCCCATTAAAATGTCACCATAAATGGATGACATTATTCATGGCCAGAAAAAAAAGAAATGAAAAAAACACTTTACTCCTGTGAGAGAGATATTCAAATTCTGCAAACACATGAGAGTGTCTGGAGTAAAACTGTTAGTAGGATACAATTAGTAGATGACGATCTCATATTCATAATCAAACAATTTTTAAAGTTGAAGAGTATTCAAAAAAAGTTATAAAATTGTTTGAGAACTGTAGAAATAGTCACTTACTGAAAGATTTAAAGAAAGAAGATTGAGAAAAGACTTAAGGAAGTACCTTCAGAAGAAGACAATTATGAATGCTACCAGGCTTTTTAATGTAACAAAGAAAGGTATAAAGAATTCGTGTCGTAAAGCTAGTTAAGCAAATTGAAATTTGAAGTTAAAGAGTGGACGATAACAATGAGGATGGTTTACTGCATGTTTACAGAACAAGCTGGCCACTTTGAAGGATTGCTTTTAAAGTATTAATTATTATTTGTATTAATTATCACTCCTAATATTTTCAATTTAATATCTTATGCCATTCTAAAAAAACCACACACAAACAAAAAAACAAAACAAAACAAAACAACAAAAAACAAAACAAACAAAAAAACAAACAAAAAAACCCAAAAAACACAAAACAAAACAAAAAACCAAAACAAAACAAACAAAAAACAAACAAACAAAAAAAAAACAAAACAAAAACAAAAACAAAAACAAACAAACAAAAAACCCCCCACCAAATTATGTTAGGAAAATTACCAGTAGCAGTTCAAAATACTTGAACTGTTGGCTCACTCTGGCCTTAAATCTTTGCAAGCACATTACATTATTCACTGATTCTCAGGGCTTACATAACAGCAACCATCAGTAAAGCTTTCTTTCCAGCTGGCTAAAAGAGTATTTCCTGGAAGGCAGTGACCTGGCCTCCATTATTCATGCTTTTGTCCTTTCTCATTTAGACTACAGTGATTCAGCATTCAATATAAATGGTCATACTGTTTCAGTACTCAGAGAAATTTATCTACTAAAAAATACTACATCTCGTTTCAACAGCACAGTCCACTGGAAACATACCAGATATATCCCCCAGGCTTTTTCTTACCTTTCTATCAACTACCGTAAGAAGTTCAAGGTCTTGACTCCTTCCTTCAGGATACACCACACCTGAAGGTCATGAATGGAAAGATCTTCATAAAGTTTTATGATGAAAACCAGATTTGAAAACTTGTTATCAGTTTGCTCTAATATAATGGACTCCCTACCCTTTGCCTATAACTGTATCTAAATGATATTTTATGGGCCAGACGCACTTGCTTCTGTACATGCTCCAACCTTGTATAGTCTTCAACCAGTTGGGATTCACCTTATGATTATGTTTGGACACTGTTGTATTTAGATTTGTAGAGTATTTTAAGCTGGAAAAGACCTGAGAAGGACATCTAGTTCAACTTCAGGTCACAGCTTATCCAGGTTCAAAGTTAGGTCAGTTGCTCAGCCCTTGTCCAGTCAAATTTTGTGAGTCTCCAAGGACAGAGATTTCAAAACCTAGTGCTACCTAGTTGAACCTTTGACAACATTCAAGATGATTTTTTTCTTAGGACTAGAGTGCATTTCCCTTTTTGCAGTTTTTAACCATTCTCATCATTTCATTGTATAAATCTCTGAGACATTTGATTCTGTCTTCTCTGTAACCACCCAATTAGTTTAGCTAAACACAACAGTTATGTTTTCCCCATAGTCTTCTCCAAGTGGGTAAAACCCAGACTCCTCAGCCTCTTACTCCTTCAGCATCCTTCTTATAATAGGCAGTCCCAAACTAGACAGAGTAATTCAGGTGCAACCCCATAAATGCTGGATAGACAACAGATAATAACCACCTCCCTGGACTCACTGGCTGCCTGGGCTCTCTCTAGTGCAGCCCATACACTGTCAGCCTTCAGTTCTACACCGCTCACCCTGGCTTACGTGCAAATTCTTGCCCACAGGTCCTTTTCTGCACAGTTGTTTTGATGTAATATGTCCCATCTGATCTAGAGTATCCCACTCATACCCGGCCACAGTTTATACGAAGGCAATTCTGTGTCAAAGTCAAGTTTTATTGGGAAGGGAATAATCCAAGATAATGGAATTTAGGGCCGAAACCTAGGATTTTATAAACTTAGCTGCTTAATTCAGCACATGCAACATAAGCCTCCAACTATTCGTTGTACCAGTGTTAAGCAACTGAGAGAATCAAAAAGCCCTCAAAACAACTCCTCACTAAGAAACTTCCTCCTCCTCCCCCTTTCCATTAAAAAAAAAAAAAAAGAAAATAATAAAAAAAAAAAAATTACTTAACAAAACCAAGACACTGAACACACTTTCCCTGGTGCAGAGGGAATATAAAAATAAACTGCTCAGAACAGATGTTCAAAGGCTGACAGCCCTGCTTTCACTGCACTGGAAAATATATGAATACTTTAGTGCTCAACCCAGAGTAACAAAGAAAATGAGAAGGAAAGAGAATTCTTGCTACTTACCTTTTTTTTTTTTTTCAGTTTGGCAACTGAAATTGTGTTATTATGAAGCTATAAAAGTATGACAATCGTTATGACAAATGATGTAAATATGACTAATGTTATCAGCCAGATTATGAAAAAAGCTTATTTTCAGAGTATTAGAGTTAAGGGCAAAAAGCACAACAGGATCTGCCATTCTGAGTAAAACAAGCCGTAAAACCTCATTCAGTAATTTCCATGTTCAGTGCCAGCTATATGCAATTTGAATTAGCATGTGTGTTTGGACATGTGCCATCTTACTTGACAACATGAGGAAAGAAAAAATCTACATGTCCATTGGCAAGCTGCCCCAATAGTTAAGCACATTCTTGATTTTAAAATATGCACATTATTTTCAGCCTAAATTGCTCTACCTTTGATTTTCAACTGTCCACAAAACATTTTACTGTCTGTGTCTGCAGGGTCAAAGAGTCTCCTACTAGCAGATATACCATCCTTGTGGAGTCATTTAGTATTTGTAATTAAGTTGCCTATTAAATACCTGTTGTGCAAGCTAAATAAATGGAGGGATTTTTACCATAAAATATTTTTGTAAGTCTTTTATTGAAAACATGAATTGTCTCTTAAAATATATTTTCTTTCCAGCAATAAGTTGAAAGCAGGCTATAACAATAAGGTCTTACAGGCATCAATATTTTTCTTAGCTCCTGTTGTTTTACCACATCATGGCACTTAGTTAAAACTTTCTCATTATCCATCCTAGGATGATACTAACTCCTGCAGTAAAAAAAAAACCACAAAGGCAAACAAAACAAACAAACAAAAAACTAAACCCCGAGACAAACACACAAACAAAACCCATCAGTTCTCACTGTGCTGCTAGAGTCGTTGTTCTGCAGGCCCATGGGAAAACAGGCATATACACCACCCCTGTAAGGGGGCTCCAGTGTGCCTTCACTCACATGCTTCAGCTTCACTTCACTGCGCTTTAGAAGTCATCAATGCTCTTAATTTCTGAAGAGATTAGGAAACTAAGATATTCTCCACATCCTCATTACATTGTCCACAACGGTTGGATTGAGACCCTTTGGTGAGTGACCAAATATTTCAACATATTATTCGCTTTGTTAAAGCTTTGATAACCATAGAACCATAGAATCACAGAATGATCTGGGCTGGAAGGGACCTTAAAAATAATCCAACTCCAACCACCCTGCCATGGACAGGGACACCTTCTACTAGTCCAGGTTTCTAAGTGCCCCATCTCACCTGGCCTTGAGTTCTTCCAGAGAAGGAACAGCCATATCGTCTCTGGGCAACCTGTTCCAATGCCTCACCACTCTCACAGTAAATAATTTTTTCCTTATATCTAATCTAGACTTACTCTCTTTCAATCTGAAACCATTCCCCCTTGTACTGGCACTTGTAAATAGTGCCCTTGTAAATAGTCTCTCTCCACCGTTTTTGTAGCCTCCTTTCAGGTAAGCTACTAAAGACATCACGGAGTTAAACAGGAACACAGCAGGCAGAAAAACAACTATGGAGCCACATTCACATGGATCAGATAGATCTAGTATTCCTTGACATTAGTGGGAACATTTCCATTGGCTTCAGTGAGTGCAGAATTGCCCAAAACCAATAGATTTTTTTGTGGTTGTTTTTGCATTTCAACAAGCTGGATTTAAATTCATTAACATTCCAAATGAGAGCAATAATGAATAGTTCAGTAATAATTACCAGGACTCCACAGAAAACTCCATAAATTATGTCATAAGCTACATACTGCATGTGCCAATTTTCCATAAACAGGGGATTATTGCACTGTCTGTTTTCTAACAATAAGCACGTTTGGTAATTGTGACTTGAACTATACGTTATTCGTCCGAATTTAAAACTGTGTTCATTTATTCCTTTACTAAAATTGTCCTCCCATTCTAATACCAGATTCAACTGAGGTTTCCTCCAAGGCAAAGAGGTTCTCTTCACCCTCTGAGTGTGGGCTGAAAATTTATGTTCTAATAAATTTGCCAAGGCTAAATGTGATCTACCAATTCTTGAGATCACTGCAAGACAACTAGGCTGCATGTTACAACAATTTTGTTGGATATCTCGTAGTGCTGTAGTGCTTATCCTAAGGTTCAAGCTACTAAAGTGACTATTTAAAAATCTCCTTTATTTATTTAAAAATAAATAAATCACTGGACTTCCTGATTATTGACAGTGCTTGAAAACCTGAGGGTAGAGAAGGTCATGGTAAAGGCTTTTATTTTAAAAATTACCTTTTATCCCATTTCATTAATGCATAATGCCTAGTTACAGTATTTGCCTCCATTGTTGATCAAAATCAATGTAGGACAAAAATCAGAAACGAAAGAGAAGAGGTTTTCAGAAAGGTACTCCTAAATTATATAGAGAAATTGCCAACTGCGAAGTTATTTGTGTATTTTACTTGGTGCATGCTGCATTCTCAGCAGTTGGTAAAACAAGGAAAGAATTTATTGTTAAGTAGAATTTAAAAATCATAATTATAGAAGTTTTAACTGCATTTCCAAAATTATTACAAGGAACTATTAATTTTACTGTTGTTCAAATTTAAACTTACTGTTGTAAGTCTAAAAGTGGAAGACTACTCAACATATTGCCTCAAAAATTGATCTTAAAAATTCATATGCTGACCAATTGTTTTAATATCCAATAACACAGAGCTGAAAACTGGAAGAAATCATTCAGTTAACTTAAACCAGACATTTATTTCAAGTACCAATCTAACTATGTAATCTCAGTCTATTTTCCATTTTCAGCCCAAAGTTTAGCCTCTGTCCACTGCTCCACATGGAAATCTGCTGCACATAAGCTCTGGCAGAGAGCAGAAAAAAACTTTTTATAATTTTCACCTTGTGTGAAAATTATGTTTGTGGCCACTATCTCTTATTTGTTCTTATGCCAATACTATTCTTCACTGAAAATACATCTTTTCCTTCTCTGATGTGTATTATTTTTAGGAAAGCTTCTTGTGAAGTTAAAAAAGCCAAGCTCCTTCAATCTTCCTTTTTGTAAACTAAATTCTGAAATTCCTTGGTCATCCCAGTATCTCTTCTCAGTAGGGTCTCTGAAAGCATGTTTCCTGACTGAGATGATCAGAAGAATTTAATCTAAATTAAGGAATTAATTTCAATGAGATGGCCACACCTGTATTGTTAAACAAGGCACACGTGAGGGATGCTGGTTGATGTTGCATGACTCTCTTCTACACAGGCATACACTCCCCTGGTTTTCGACTTTGTCCTGAGAATGGCTCCCAGCCCACATTATCCCCTGAGCCAGGGGAAAGTGCAAATGGGCCTAAATGAAAAACATGCAAGGGCTATTCTAGCAATTTAAAGTAGGGATGATCACGCATCACTGTTTGGCGTGTGTCTTGGTCCTGTTTAATTTATTTCCATCACTGTAGCATATGATGAATGCAACACTGGTACTAGTACTTCTCAGTTTCTCCTAGAAATACTTTTCACAACCTATCCTAGATCTCAGTTTTCCTTCCTGACAATCACAGCTCACAGCCAACCTGAAGTCAACTGCTGTACTTGCATTTTTCTCCGTCTGACTACTGTAATCTTCCATGATTTTACCAAGTCAGGACATTTGAGGTTGTCTACCTGTGAAATTTACAATTTTCCTCAGTTCTCTAAGGGATTTTCAGGATTTGCAAGACTGAAAATATTACATGTCTACACTGCAAGCTAGTAAATCAGACTTGTAAATTATAATAGATATGGAGCAAATAAGGAAATGAACAACAGGATATAGCGAACAAGGGGGTTTTTGTATACAAAACCTATGTGTAGATTACAGTATTTAGTTGCTAAGAGACTGTACATGAGTTATCAAAATTAACATGAACATTGGGGGTTTTTTTCAGGTACTGCTATACACCAGTAGTCATATGACAATAACTTCCTAGACTTCCTCAATTTCACTTCAAGGTTGCGTGTGTCAATAGAACACCCTGAGAGATTTCATGTGAATATAAAACAATACCCAGAGAAATTTTTTGTGCATTATATGACATTAAAATCTCAGTTTATGCATGTTTATCCAGCTTTCATTCAGCGACTACACGAGAACACTTATATTCTTCATCCCCAGGAAGTATATAACCGAGGCAGCTTTAGTACTCTGTTCACTCAAACCTTTGATAAAAAACCCCAAAGCATTCTGGTCAAATTCAAATGCAGTGTAAATAAAAGCAACACAGGCTTTGACTTTTTATTTCTTAAATGTCTTATCTCTTAGCCAGCAGAGGAGGCTTATTGAGGCTATGAATAGCTGAAATAAGTGATTGATAATGAAGAGGGGGAAAGTTAATTAAAGATTTAAAATGAGAATTTTGATACCCTATGTGTTCAAACAAAGTGCCTTTCTTAGATCCTACAAAGCCTTACCCATATGCTAATTTCATGGAAATGAGGCTTATTATACTCTGTGGATTTTTCATTAAACAAGCAGAGACATAACCATATATACTCTTCTCTCTCTACCCCAAGCTCTCACACATTCTGTGAAAGGTGTGATAGCTACTTTCTTTTTATCAGTTTTTATCCCTTGTCAACTTGTCCTTGTTGAATAAACATAAAAGAGACAGAATACCATACAAGATGGATCACCAACCCGACTGAACTCAGCATTTCTTAGGATCTATCCCAGCTCTGTTCATTTCTACTGGTCTCTAAACTGCAAACTTTCCACATTGAAACTGCTTATTTGGAATCGTGTCTGGCTCATCCTAACTAGCTAACCATGCCAGAGACTGGGCTAACATCTTAATATTGTATTCAAAACAATCCACTTCCCAAGAACTGTTTCAATGCTTTAAAATTTGTTATTTTGAACATATCTTCAGCCTGTATCCACACTTCAGATTCGGAAGATTTTGTCAGATTTTTATTTGGGCTCTTTTCCTTAAGAAATTACCTCCTCTTTCCACCTTCAGAGGCTTCCACCTGGCCTAGAGATCAGCCACTAGGACAGGAATATGCACACTTTTTTTTTTTCTTCCCCCCGCCCCCCTCCGTTGTGGTTTAAGCCCAGCTGGAAATAAGGCACCATACAGGCACTTGCTCAACCTCCATCTCTTTTCCAACCCCACGCCCATGGAATGTGGAGGCGAATCAAAGTACAACTTGTATGTTAAGAGCAGTTTAATAATTGAAAATAAAGTAAAATACAGTAATAATGATAAATGATAATAGTAATTGTAATAAAAAAGGAAAAACAAGTGAGATACAATGTAATTGCTCACCAAACACCGACTGATGCCAGACCCCTGTTCCCAAGCCTGGATCAGCACCTTTTCTGGGTAACTCCCCTCAGTTTATGTACTGGACATGATGTTCTATGGTGTGGAGTATCCCCTCGGTCAGTTTGGGTCACCTGTCCCAGCTATGCTTCCTCCCAGTTTCTTTTGCTTACCTCCTCACTGGCAGAGTTAGTGGCGATTGCAGACCCTTGGGGAACACCTCCATGCTATTTTCTGTAGAAGCCTTCTATTCACAACTATCCATAATTTCACGTCTCTAAACACACTTTCAGAAAAAAGTGCTCAAATTCTCTAGTCTTCTCTGCTGTATTTAATCTCTCCCGAGTCAGTCTTTGCCTGAAAGATTAATAGCTTAGTTGACTTTTCTATACTCTCTTGGTCATCCAACACGGGAGGGCTCACCAACATCACAGGAAAAGTTAAATTCTGAGTATCCAGCATCAATGTCACAGAAGAAAAGGAAATTGCTAAAAGCACATTCCATTAGCTAAATAAAAGCACAGCAAAAAAATTTAATTTTAAGCAGAAAGAAGCGTGGAAAACCAGTTATGATCTGGGTATTTTGCATGGGTCAAGAAGGCTAGTGAACTATATGTGTTTCTTATTATTTATTCAATCATGTTAGACACTGGTTTAGTTTCTTTTGAAATACGAGGAAGTCATTCCACTTGTTCCAGCAACAGGTCTATAAAGATATATATTTCTTTAACATTCTGTGTATTTTTTGTTTCTCTTATTTTACCAGCAGGACATAAAGGACTCAATTACACTTTTCAGTTAAACCTAGTATGTTATATATACATATATAGGATACAAATATTCTAGTTGTAACTTAATATCCATTTATATCATTTGAAGTGTCCTACATATCCTCCAGCTGCCGTTTGAGAAGCATTTCCTGGTCTCATCTACTCTTCTGCCATATGTGCAGAGCCCATAGATATCTTCTATATCCCAAGGCTTCTTAGGAAGCCTAGACATTTATGTTTAGGCACCTTAATCAAGCTCAAAGTGTTGTAATATAGGAATATAACTCTTCTGGATAATGTTTTGTCTAAAAATACTCATTAAACAACAATATGACTATTTTTCATGCTGCCTCTTCCCACCAACCTCAGGCTCTCTAAAAATTATATAAAGAATGTAAATTGCAGGAATTAAATAATCCTTTGATTTTAGAGCTTTTCTTCCTACTTTTTGTGTTCTTTCTTGGATATTTTATAATTAAGGGGCTTGGTCTTTTAATTCAGGTAATGTGTTGCATTTCAGAGGAGTTTTGTAGTCCACACACCTCTTAGACATCCTGTAGGGATGCCCTAGTAGATGTCTTGGAGATTTTTCTAACCTAGACATTTAGTATGCTGTTATGTGTGAACTGGTGAAGTATGTGGTTCTTTCCAGGGCTATTCTTATCACACAGATTTTTCTCTTCCACTAAAAATCTCCTGTGGTTTTTTTAATGATTTTCATAACAATTAAAGATTTAAAAAACTAATGTTGTTCAGTTTTGTTTGCTTTGAAACTTTAAAGATTCTCCTTACAAGCAGCTTGAGGTATGGAAAGAGTAGGCTATACCACCATAAGCAAAGATAAATTATCAGCAGTAGGAATGAAACCTGGGACCTCTGGATCCAAACACACATATTTCCACCGACAGTGCAAAGGGGCCCTATTCCACAGCAAGGGGCTGTGGCAAGGTCATCGACTCTCTTTTCACAGAAGAGGGATACAATGCTGCCTTCAAAGGATAAAAAAAAGCCTCATTGTTTTCTGCTGAAATGCACTTATTTTGATCACATTTTGTAGAACTGAACAAAAAATGTGACTACTTTTAAGAGTATTACAGTGAAAGCTTTATATATTCAACTAAGTTCAGGAATTCTCTTTGTAAGTATATTGATTTAAATTACCACGAGATTCAGAGAAAACTAATTAGGAATCAACACTTGTATTCCCAGAACAAATACTTAATGCCAGCTCTCAAAAAAATAATGGGAAAAATTATTAACCTCAAGGACATGGCATCCTGTCTACTAATAAGATGTATGTTTATTTTTCCAGGTTCAGAACTTGAAAATGTAAAGGCTAATGAGTAGTTAAAAGTCTCCTGAGAAGAAAGGATAGGATGCTTCTCATAATATAGCTAGGGAAACAGACTGAAGGGTTAAGCAGAGTGAGAAGAAGAAAGAAACAGATTCTATGGAAAGAGTCTAAGATATTGTTGCCTTTTCAGAACAAGGATGTAGCAAGCTGTAGGGAAAAGATTCATACAAATATATGCCACATTTAGTGGTTTAAATGTTTAAAGGGTTTTTTGATGCTTTTTTCTAAATAAATCACACTTCTTGAAGGTTTTTTTGTCATATTTTTTTGGTCAGAAGTTTGAGCAAGGTGATTCTGTCCCTCTACCCTGCTCTGGTTAGATCCCCCCTGGAGTTCCGCGTCCAGCTCTGGGGTCCGTGGCACAGGAAGGACATCAGCCTGTTGGAGCGAGTCCAGAGAAGGGTTACCAAGTTATTCAGAGAGATGGAGCACATCTCCCCATGAGGGAAGGCTGAGAGAACTGGGATTGTTTAGCCTGGAAAATACAAGGCTTCGGGGTGGCCTTCCAGTACTTGAAGAGAGTCTACAGAAAAGATGGAGAGGGACTTTTTATATGAGTGGGAAAAGAGGGAATGACCTCAAACTGAAGCTTTAGATTAGATATGAGGAAAAAAATAATTACTGTGAGAGTTGTGAGGCACTGGAAAAGGTTACCCAGAGAATTTGTGGATGCTCCATCCCTGGAAGTGTCAAAGGCCAGGCTAGATGGGGCTCTGGGCAACATGGCCTGGTGGAAGGTATCCCTGCCCATGGCATGGGGATTTGCAACTAGATGATCTTTAAGGTCCCTACCAACCTAGGCCATTCTATGATTCTATGACTCCATGATATATTACCTTGCCATGGCCTCAGAGAAACTGGAACAACAGCGTCCAACTCTGTTTGAGACCCAGCCTTCACATGGGTGAACTGCAAGCCAGGGGACAGTCAATGACCTGAGAAGGACTACATTCATTCAGACCACAGGAGCCACAGGATCCTAGGATACTACTACTTGTCAAAATAAGGAAAAAGATCTCAAGGCTCTATATTTAATTTTAGCTAGTATTTTACATTCCAACAGCCCACATCTTTACTTTTTCTGATAAACCTCTCTCAGGCATAACTCTCAAGAGAGAATTTTCTTTATTCTGTGATTAAGGGGACACTTTCTCTTCCTTGTACTGTCCAGCTCTTCCTCTGCTTGTGGATCATCTTTACGCGCATTTTGACCCATTTTGGTCTGAGTAGAAATTGTGCTACTGTTCTAAGACAGAACACATGTGAGGATGTGACAGCTTTATGACTTTGGTGATAGCACAGTGAACAGGCACATTACAAAAAGGGTAATTACTGTAGGATTTGTGATGTTATTTACAGTACTTACTTTGCTAACATGAGCAGCATTGTAAAAATGTTAGTTGTTAACACTGTTAAAACAAAATGCCAGAGTTTCTTGCAGCACAAGTGGCTGGTATGCTGATAAATGACACTGCATGAAATGGTGGCCATGAAAAGCAAATTCACAGTGAATCACCCTCAACACCAGATTGGAGTAACAACATTGCAAACCTGATTTGTGAGTTGATGTTGCCATTTAATGTGGTTTCCATCAAACTGTTCATAAAATTCATAGCTGCAGCTAACCTCCATTACTGTGTCCTTGTACATTCTTCTTGAAAATAACTTGTTTATGAAGCTTAGCAATGCAGAAGGCCACTGTATGATCTGAAAGAAATGGAGGAGCTTCATGTAAACATCACTGCAAAGCAGTGGCCAAAAGGCACATTCCATATTTGAGCTTCAATTTCTTACTTGCACGTTATGTTCTGTCCAATAGTCTTTGTAATTATCTCTGCCATATATGTTGTGGCCAGTCTACAGGTAAATGCAGGTCCACAGCTCATAGACATCTATGAAGATATCTAATTTATGAATCTGAATCTGGAGATGAACTTTATTACTCCAGCAAGTCTCCAGTATCCTTACAACCTCAAGAAACATGACCACTGTTCGAGATCCATGGAGGTGCCTAGTATGTTAGCACCTTCAGCTCCCTGGAGAATCCCTGATTTAGATACCAAATAGATTTAGCACCTAATCAATTCTCTATTGACATCAAAACAATTTCCAGGAAACAGTCTATTTTTATTTGTAAATTAATGATTTCATGTAATGTTTTCACCCTTGTTGGTACATTCGCCAGTCTCATGAACAGCTTTGTGTGATTAAATATTCCACATCTCCAACCATTTTACATGACTTAGATTCATGATAAGAAACTATCAATGTCATAGCTATGGAAAGCATGACAACAAAATAGAAAAGCAGCCTGTTTGTTAAAGTTCTGAGAGGGAATTTTTGTTTTGCCTGCTCACAGTAATCTTTTTTTTCTTTGCTAGGGGTGTTTTGTTGTTTTGTGGGTTTTTTGTTTTGTTGTTGGTGGCTTTTTTTTCTTACTTTGGCATATAGATAATTTATATAGACAATATTGTGCTCTTTCATACTGGTATAAAAAAAAAAAAGAGAAGATTCAAATTTATTTTTAAAATCTCACTGTAGCAAAGACATATATCCTTTGGTGTCAGAATCAGGGAAATATTTGTAAAAAAAGCATATATTGCTGAGGTGTACACTTCAGACAGTTTTTGATTCATGTTTCAAGTACAGATTTACACCATTGATTTAGTATGTGGAGAAGAGCTTTTAACAGCCCAAGAGCAACTTAAGTCTTAGTCCGATTTTTCATAAAAAAGGACTTTTCAGATCAGATTGTATGACTTGTCTAAAGGAAAAGCAAACTGGAGAGTGCAGCTGCCTTAAAACTGAATAACATTTAACAAAGCAAGCCCTGGAAAGACTGGGTCCACCATGATAATTTTGACTATAGATCACGGAGTCAGTAGTTCCATAATATGTGAACTCTGAAAATCTCAGCATTTTTTCCATGTGGGGTAAAAGTAAAAATTAAATTTACTTGGAAAGTTAGTATTCAATGCTGAGAATTTATCATAATGCTGAAATTACAGTATATGTTCATAAATATTCTCAGCTTAGTCAGACAGGAAAGTAATTGGAATGTTTCAATAAGATCCAAGCTTGCATTTCCCTGGATGAACTGCTCAGCCTACTAGCTTGAAAAGGCAAAATACAAAGGGCAAGATTTTCATGACTGATTATGGAACTGAGAGAGTCACTTTGCATTTCCTTAAAAGGGACCTGATTTTCATAAAATACAGAGAAGCCTTGAACCTTCTCAAGCTGAGCACCCCAAGCCAAACCAGTTAAATTTACAAGTCATTTCTGCCAGTTTCACGAAAAGAAAATATCAAAGGGTCAAATCCAACTTGATCATAAGAATCAAGTCCTACTAATTTTAATTATTGATAAAATAGATCAAACCCAAGAAGGATGCAAACACTGCTGACATCTCTTACTTTCATTCCTTGTTTGGGCTACCAGTGAAACAGTCTAAGCTCACTCGCAACACGATGTTGCATTTTGAAACTGAAAACAAACAACAGCCTCTGCTCTGCAAAATCCTCACCCACAGTCAGAACGACAACAGATAATTGGATTAAGAAATGGATTATGACACCCAGCATAGTTTGAATTGTTTAATTGGATTAAAATACATTGAACTGGCCATTTGGATTAAGGCATAATCAAACTTCTCCAGACAAAAGATCTGACTAGCATGTTAAGGAGAAAAAAAAAAAAAAAAAGAGAGAGAGAGAGAAAAAAAAAGATAAGAGATGAGAAATGCTTGTTAAAGGGGGGGAAGAGAGGGGGTGAGCTACTCTCCTCTTCCTAGCTATTTTTAATGAAGGGCACATTATCTCCTTGCCTAGCAGCTGAAATAACATTGTGTAATGGAAATGAGCTCAGCAAAAGGACTGTAGTCATTATAAGAGATAAAAATCCCTAGAAATCTGTTTAAATGTTAATAAATATAAAAGGATAAAAGGAGAAATTAAACATTGCAATACAATATTACCCACTATGCAAAACTTCCCAGTCTGCATTGCCTTCCTACCACACTATTGATTTTTAAATTACGTTGTCTTTTTATTTCTTTTCTCTAAATCTGTCACTGTAAGAACTGACACAGAATCTAATCAAACCATAAGGAAACCATCAATTTTATCTAGTTATTCATATGGTTGCAGAATATGCAGCCTCTGGTCCTGTTCACAGTAATGAAATCAAGCCCTGACCTGTGCTTTCTAATTTTAAAGGTTTTGCTTTGGAAGAACTGCACAGTTGAAGAGAACACTTGCTTGGGCGTGTTGTGGGGCAAGGTAAGAGCACAGACTGTCAGAAGCCATTGACCAAAATGGTCCTGTATTTCTCACTGACAGATCTACATAGAGATCTACATGGTTTTCAATACTTTCTCATGTCTGTGCCTTTTCCACAGGCAAGCCTTGCAAAAATATTTCTTTTCAGAAGTTTATAGAGCAATAAACACCATTCTATCAGTGTCATTCCACTGAACATCACATGGGCTTGCACAAAAAAGATCCTGAAGCCATTGCCATTAAAAATGGGCATCAAGCCAAGATCTTGATTCATTCCCACCCAGGGCCTGTGGAAAGCCCACAGTGCTGGACTTGCTGAACTTTTGAGCCCTTCGGGAGAACCACAGATTTGCAGAGGCTCCAGCAGGGTTGAGGATCTGCATTATCATCCAACTCCCCAGCCAGTGGTAGCCTGGGCTGATGGGAGAAAGGGATAGGGAGAGATGTGAGAAAGACTAGTGAGGAAGTTAATCAAGTTGACCACAGCAGTGGTTGGCCTTCTGTTTGGTCTTCCCCTATAGTTCCTGTGGTCCACGCAAGCAGCAGGGAAGAGAATCATTGCACTTCCAGCCCATGCTGTCCTCTCTGCTAGGCTAGAGAGGACAGCTGTTTCCTTTCAGGTCTTCTCAGAGCTCAATCACTCTGACATTGCTCAAGTGCACTGCATGCACCCACCAATAAACAAAAGCAGTGAGAGGCCATTGTGGAAACAGGTGATGTTTGAGGTCAGAGATGGAGTAAGCGTCACAGAAGTTCAGGACTATGTGAGCAATTTTCCCAGCTGCAGTTTGCCAGAAAATAAATCTATATTCAGCAGTACCAGGATAGGTTTTAACTTAGAATGAAAAGCCTACCTTCAACCTTAACCTTTGCAGAGGCCCCATCATAAACCAAATAACATTGCTTAATAATACGTGACTTAAATTAGCAGATTATTGGAGACAAGAAATAGCCATAAAATGTAGTCACAAGTTAATGTACATTGAACTTTCCAATTACTATCTATAAATCATCTTGGTTCTATCCAAATTTTCATCTTCTTTCTCAAGAAATGAACAGGAAATAATAAAATTGTGTTAATCTATTAACATAAGAACAAAAGTTGAGGATGAGATGAAATACACTCATTGAAAAATGGATTTCCTTCCATGATTCATAAGATAAATTTCCTAGGTTTGCTTTGCTTTGATTTCAATCAGAGACCATGCTACAGATATTTGCAGTTATAGCAGTGCCGCATTCTGTGATCTTGAGGAGTTCAGAGCGTGCATTGAATGTTATTTTTGCACGTAACCATCTTCCTCATGTTTGTTTGAACAGTCAGGACTGCTCTTGTGTATCAACATGATCTTTATATGAACGAGCATGGACCCTTTCTGAAAGAACTGCAGAAGGCTCCTAGCTTCATGAAAAAAAAAACGAATCAAGGGGGGCTTTAGGATCAACCATTACAACAATCTTCTGCTTACCATCACCTACAGAGTATTGTACTTTAGGACTGAAGTCCCATTGACTCATCTATAGGAACAAGTTTTTAATGTGCTGACATGCTTAAATGTTTTGCTGGGACTCTGTGACCAGCCAGAGAGAACCTCTAAACCTCAGAGTCTCTGACCAAGCTGTGCTCAGCTGTGCTGATCTCGCTAGGCACATCACAGGTGTGCCAGCACTACCAAACTAAATGAAGTAAGATTCCTCTAGCAGCAGTGATTGCCAAGCCAGCACCCTAAGAAGTAATTCATAAGGTAATATCTGCTTTGACCCACCATCTCTTCCCTTCTCTCCCTCAGTGAACCTGTCTGTCAATCTACAGCTTCAAGGTATGCTTCTTTGTGCTGAAGTAACCAATTAAGTTTTATTGCTTTATTGATGTCACAGATGTAAAATGACTATGTAGAGCATCTGTCATAAAATGCTTGCTTAAGAATCCGTTGTTGGAGACATCAGTACTGCAGTAGAAAGATGAAAGGAAGATTTAAAACGCATGATGTGGATATGTGTTAGAAGCTAATTACATGCAGTGGGAACAGATACAAGGATGGCTTGCCATCAGCTGTGGATTGCATCTAAGATGTGGTTATCAGTGCTAAAATGTTTTCATAAAACAATCTTATGTGCTGTCGAGCTAGTCATTTTTCTATCATCAATTGTTCCTTCTAGTGACTTTTTTTTTTTTTTTAAGAAGAAGAAGAAAACTCAGTTTTACAATGAGCTCTCATGCTGTATAGAGCAGAGTTCTTTTATGGGGAATTCACTAGTACTCACAAAACATTAAATGCTGGTCCTGAACAGGGAACTCTATTGTCAGAAGCTGTCTCTGATAGCAATAGCATTAATTTATAGAAATATAAAGAATAAATTCAGCATGAAGAATCTATGACCATATAAATCTATCATGGATAAGTTCAAATGAAAGCTGTTGAAAAGAACTGGACTGCGAGTATATTCATGTAACTGCCTGTGGCAGAGAAAGTTTATAAAAGAAAAAAAGAAGTGCTAGCAATAAAAATGGAAAGGTGTCTTTCTTCTACCGTATCCTTTCATCCTTGATATATGCCCTGCTCCTGATTTTTTCATATGAAAGCTTAAGAGAGTATTGAAATTCTTTTAAAAAGAAAGCCAAAGGAGAAGCAGTGCACACTGCCTATCAGATATAGTCACGGAGGCAGCAGGCTCAGATATACAGATTAGGGAATCTTTTATGCTTTGGCAGCATTGGCCCCTGCTTTCTTCTCCGTTGCCCACAGCAGTATTATCTTCTTAATTTGTGATTTTATAAATATTTTGAACACTGAAACCTTTAAAAAGCCCCAGAACAAAATAAAAAAAAAACCAAACAACCTCACTATTGTCAGTTTTAAAATGGCAGACTTGGATTCCTAGCAGGTACCTTTGAAAAGGGAAATTGTGTATGAGGATCATGTGCATAGGGACACATTATCAATTCTGAATGATTTTCAAGATGTAGTCTTGCCTGCTGCTAACACATTATACAGTGCTGCAAATCGGATGTACCCTTAAGAAAGGTCAGAAGAAAGAGATTTTAAATACCATGGGATTCTTCCTCTTTTTATACAAAAGGTCATGCTTTATTGAAGAGGTTAGGAAATCTGGTTTTGTAAAATCCACAGTGCAGAACAATTTTGTGGCACTGAAATAGGAGACAATGTTATTTACTGCATGTGTAAATGTTAAATAATTGAAAACCTGTTCTAACTTAATATTAAAACACATTTTTCAGAGATTTGTGCACATATCTAATAGATTCACTGTCTTATTCAGGAAAATGAGGAGGTAGAATCAAGTATTAAACCCCACTACCAAACCTACCCAAAGAAATATTTACTGATTATTTTCCTTCCTTATTCCTTTTCCCCTTCATTTCCTTTCTGCCTTCTCTTCCTTGTTCTGGTTCTATAAATAGTTATTTGTTCAGAGTCAGGAAGGATGTTTTGTGGCAAGAGAAGGAAAGTCTCCTTTTTTTTTTTTCACGTTTTGTTACTGCTTCTTTCATTCATATACCAAGATAGAAATAGTTTAAAAATAATCCCTAAAAATTGAAATTCAAAAGAATACAAAAATTGCAATCTTTTTAACCTGACGTGATCAGTCCTCATGGCAGTTCCACCAAAGCATCCAACATCTTACTCAGCAAAGCTTACAACTAAAAGCCTGCTGAAGAAATATTTGTTTTTCAATTTGATCATGCCCTATAACGCAGTGTAGGATTAATAATTTTATTTTTTTCATTTATTGATCCTGACACAAATCCCCTCTTTTATTGATGCAATGAGCTTTGTAACCATTACACATCTTCAAAAGTGAGGAGGAAACCAAAGAACTGCTTCTTCACAGAATGTGTTTCCTGCCTTGACATTTCAAGAGTCAAATACAGATGAGAAGTATGTGCAGGTGGTTTACCTCAAACCTGTCAAATAAGATCAGGTAAATCAAGATGTACCAGGACCAGTCTTTGTAGCAGTAACTGGAAAAAAATAACTCTGGTTAGAAAGAGTACATAGAAATGCTGCAATAGATGTATCTCTGACAGTATCTCCCACTCCTCTCTGTCCAAGACCACAACAGTCACCATTACCAAGCATATGTCTGCGTGTATTCTCTCCACAGTTACACTAACTTTGAGAGCAAAACCTAGTCATATATGGACCTCTGCTTGAAAACTTTTCTCTGCCTAAATATCCAATTGTCTCAAAAGATATTAAACAATTTGCAATTATGTGTTCATGAATAGTTGCAGCTATAGTACTATTTTTTAAAGTATTTAAATTAAAATGATCCATTCAAAAGCCCAGCTTTCTTTCATTAGTGCTTTACACCCTGTAAATCATAAAATTAAAGTCACTACAGAGCGATAGAGTGTACATTAAAAGCACTTCAGGTACAAGATTTCTGGTCCTGAGATAGGTCCTATCCAGGACAAAACGTGGATCTGCCATCATTGGAGTGCCCTACTCAGGTTGCATACATGTAGGCTGAATTCCTGGATCAATCAAAGGAGGCACTGGAAACACGAGTTAATCCACCCTGTGCTGTAGCTCCTTATTTCAAAAACATGAAAAATTATTACCTCTCCCAAAGGGGTATAAGAAGTACAAATCTATCTATGGTCTGTGTAAGCTTGAATATCACAGTACTGAGAACCATAGCAGAGCTGTTTGTATCTTTATATTTTGTTGATTTTCTTCCAAATTTTTTATGTTCTTTAGTCCCAACACCCTCTGGGAAATCCTACAAATATTCCTCCATTTCATCTTACCTCTCTGTTTATAAAGCATACGCTGGTTCACCACCACTGAGTCCAGCAGTGGCTAGGGCCAGGCTGCAAAACCATGAAACTGGGAGCATAATCACTTGATTTTAATGGGGATCAACCACCTCCCGAACCCTTCCTGTAATGGTAGTCTATCTTGTGATATGCATTAGTGAGGAAAATCAATTAAATTACCACCACTTAATGAACTATTGGTTGTTGGCCAAGTCAGGACACCTGACTGCATTACCACAGTTGAAAAAAATTAACCATAAACAGGATAAAGTAGATGCATGTCATATCTGATAGAGGCACATATTCAGATGGCAATGAAAAGTATTAATTGGTTTTGTTTGTATTCAGTCGTCTGTGGTCAAACTACAAGTCACAAATTACAATTGATAACAAACCCCTTTCTTTGGTATCTCCCTGCAGCAGACTAGACCTAACTTTCTGCCATTGCTCCTCCTGTCCCTGAACTATACATCTTGTTTTGGACTGCACATTAGCAGGAATTCTTGATAGAATGTTTAAGACAAGGAAATGAATCCCTGCAGCACAGTAATGCACACAGGTAGACTCAAGTTTTAATTCAGTTCAGGTTAAGCTACACAGTGTATTTCGCAGATCACTAAGGATGATCCAGTGTTTGTACTGGTGCGAGGACTAGCAATTAGTTTGAAAAAATCTGGGCTTTTAACTTTGGAGTTTCTAGTACATCTAAGGTTTCAAGCACTAAGAAATTTGTTATCATTGCTTATAGCTCACATTGCAATATCACCAAACGAATGTCTTGCATGGCTTTACACAGGAGGGGACCATAAATGATCTGGACTAAATTTCCCCTTTTCCCTCAAGAGGACTTCCAAGGTCAGAGTTGAGGTCTTTAACAGGATGGTGTTGGGAAACTCACACTGCAGCTATTTCTTGTGTTTGCAGCTCATAGATAAACAACAGATCTCATTCTAAAGTATTTCAGTCCATTAATCTTCATAAATACAAATATTTACAATGCAGTATGAATGTATTATCCCTGTACACAGTGCCTGCCTGATTTGCTTCCCTTTGTGCTGTTCATTAACTGTTTTAGTACAGGTTTCAGTTCCAAGGTCTGTTGTGTTCACCTTTCAACTGTTTCTCCATGCACAGACTATCTGAGAATATAGAGGTCATCTTCCTGCTTGTGGATTTTGTTATGGAGTTCAGGAGAACTTAAACTTTTCAATTCTCCCCTCTCCCTCCAAGGTTGATAAGGCCATGAGAAAGAAGGCACTTTCTCCAATTGCTTTGAAAATATTAGGAGGACCTTCACAGAGCAGAAAAAAAAGCAATCCCATAGAAGCAGTTTTTATACTCTGTGCCCAAATTGTGCCAAGCACTCTTCAAAAAAAAAATGCTGACCCAGAAGAATACTATTTTAAAAACAGGGTTTCCTCTTTGGTTATTTTAATTTGAACAGAAAATGTTTCATTCTTGTCCACCAATACAAATGGCTGTCAGTATACCGATGTACTTACCCCCTTGTAACTGAGATCCATATTTTGTCTCCTGTGCTTACCTTTCAGAAATAGGTTCGGCACTAACAGCTGCGCGGGATGGTTTTTCCTGATACAGAGCAGTAGCAATGATACTGTTTCTCTTGTAGAGCTACTATAACTGACATAATATCATATCTAATAGGCTACTGTCAATAATGAACTGTCCATGAAAAAGCACATTCAGCACTGTCACTTCCTAGGCAATAAGATTCACAATTTAAATTGTTACATTTCCAGTGATATTATGGCAGTGACACATGCACATCAAGAAAAAACTGTATTCTGGCAATTCGTCACCCACGTTAATTGCTTGCAGACCTGTGGAAAAAGCAATAGAATGAAAAAAAAGAAGAGAAGGGAGAAGGAAAACCAACCCCGTCAAGTTACAAGTCCCTGATGGAAATGACTTAATGACATTAGTTGTACACTCTGTGTTATCAATTTATAGATACGTGGATGTTGCTTGCATTGTTTTTACAAATATTTGCTTAGTTAAACTCCTAGTTTCATGACATTGACTAATGGATCAAAAATATCTAGTACACCTTTTTTTTTCATATTTTAAGCACAGAAAAATAGTTCTGCTTACTTGCTCAACTTACTAACAGAAAGCAATCTTTCTTCTATATATAGGTAAGCTTTTGTGTTTTGCTATGCCCAGTCACCAGTGCAGATTGTCAGGACCATACAGTTTACATTTTACTGCAAGGTTTCCTAATAAACAGCCAGATTTTTGCTCCAGCCAGTTCTGTGAACTGGGCAGAGTGGGACTGTACTCTGGCACCATCTAGCAAAAGCACAACGTAACTCAGTCTCCTCCTCCAAGTACAAACTAAAATGGGGACATAAAATAAGTAAACTGGGAGAGAATTCAAAATATTGGCACCAGGTCTCTTTCGACACAGGTGAAAAAGTGCTCTAAGGATCATTTGTAAACAAGCACTCGCAGGTCAAATGGGGATTTGTGTGCAATAGCAGAAGCTAATTTCTTGTATTTCAAGGCAAATGGAATACAATATATAGCAATATAAAGAAATGATTTATGCCTCTGTAGAAGGGGATTAAAAAGCAATGTAATTTTTTAAGTGCAGGATTCTGCTTTAACGGTATTTGAAATCAACTGAGGCAAAAACCTAGTGTCTGCTGAGAACCAGTGACTTGCTTACTGGCCACGGAGAAGCCACCTGACCCTGGTGGTTTTCAATATCTCTGTATGTACAATGGAAAAACACAATACAGGATTCTAGGGAAAATAAATTCTTGCACACTTATTAGTTGTTCAGAAAGCGCGATCAAAGCTCAAGTAACTATTTTCTTTCTTATCAATACTATAATCAGGTAGCTTTCAGGCAGAAGCCTAAACTTTTGAAGGAAAATGAAGAACCAATACCGGGAGATAAGAAAACACATTATTGTATTAATGAGAGCAACTCTTCTTTCTTTACCTTGGGTGCAGAAGGAAAGCCCATCAGCTGGTACAAAGTACATAACTTCCAGCTGCCTTCAAATCATACCCTTCACTGACTGAAGACCAGGCCTGTATTTTCTAGCAGCTCTGACCTTGAAAATCCCTATGCTTGAAGAAGTTTTGTGGAAACCTTACATTCAAAACATTTGTTTTTGGAAGACAGAGGCACTTGGATAAATTTTTTTCATCAAATGAAAATAAATCCTAACTTTTCTAAAGAGGGTTTAGAGAAGTTAAACACAGAATCACAGAATCGCAGAATATGCTGAGTTGGAAGGGACCCACAAGGATCATGAAGTCCAACTCTTAACCCTGCACAAGACAACCCCAGAAATCACGCCGTGTGCCTGAAAGTATCATCCAAATACTTCTTCAACTCTGTCGGGCTTGGTGCTGTTCCAGCACCCAACCACCCTCTGGGTGAAGAACCTTTTGCTAATCCCTAACCTAAACCTACCCTGACATAACTTTAGGCCATAACGCAATTAGCCTGACTTTATAAATCCTATTGTTCGAGCTCATACTTTAATTTTCTTCTCATCAAATTCCTTGTTACGTAATTACTTTCTTTTCTATCGTCTCACCACTTCAATCTTGCTTGCCATTTCTGATAGTTGTTTGGGATGGTTTATAAAGAGCAGGAGTTCCTTAGTGGTTATCTAGTCATTTCTAAGTGTCTGTAAACTTTGGAGAGATCGGAGGAAAATTACAAGACCAATCTAAAAATGTTAAAAACTGTATAAGTTATTTCAGTCATAATTCAGTAACTAAAATGCCCAAGTATTTCTAAGCACAAAGTTTATTTTCCAAGTGGACTTTTTCTTGCCTTTCTCCTCTTACTTGAAAGAGGGAATTTATTAAAATCTCTGTTTAAGCCTCATACCGTCCTCTCTTTTTCCACTAATTCTTGTTTCGTTTTATCACATCCTCTATGGAAAAAAGCTAACTTTTGGAATATCGACTCTGGAACCTGAGTGCAATCAATTTCTCTCCAATACTTTAGTAATTAATTCATATACAGTTATATAATATCTGTGAAACACTGACAGGAGAAATCTCATTTCTGCTTTTCCCACCTCTCCAAAGACACACAGGCAGTTTCCAGGTCTGAGGGATTTTCTCTTCCTGGCTTCTCTTAGTCCCTGTAGTATTCAGACTGAAGAGAGCTAAATGCTTCCATCTGCAGGGTGTAACCTCAAAATATAGTTCTCAGCTGTTTTCTGGGCCAACACATAACTTGATAGAGACATATACAAGCACTCCAGGTTGTCAGTGAGGAATACGCATCCGCACTTGGCCTCCCATGGCAAACATAGGCACAGCAGTCCCTGACACAGTGGACTCTTAGCAGGGCTCCTTTCAGCATCAGGTTCTTCCCATGGGGGGGATGTTCCCACAGTCACTGCCTCCCCAAGAACACAGAGCACAAGCACAGCTAGTGGACTCCTAATTCCAAGTCACACTGCAGCACTGAGGGAATCATGTGGAGACCATACTACATGATCATGCTAATAAACCACAGCACAAAGGGACCACTGTAAACCACAGGACTGATCTGTGCTCCTGCCACCATTGCATGGACTGATGGGGGGACAGCCTAGAATCTCATGGAGATCCACAGCATCAATTATAGCCATACTGCTTTTACCCAAATGCATTTTTAAGAACAGTGTTTGGAAGCATTTTTACATCTGATTGCATATATTATTTAGCCACCTGCATTGGCTATTCCATACATAAAGACAAATTTCTGTTGGATCCTTGACATAAGTTTAAAATATGTTTGTGAACATAGCTATGTGGGAAATTATTTGAAACTGAGCCTTCTTCCATTCTGCTGGAACTATCCCTATGGCTTCAGGGTAAACCAAATGGAAGGCATTTTATTCAGGGTCTGGCAAGTGTCCACACTCTAATTTTTCACAAAATCCTGATACGTTTATGCCGAAAAAGTTGACATATCTGAAGTCTTTATACAGCACAAATGTCATACTAACAATAAAACAAATGGACTATGGTTTAGGCCTAGGTTTTTTGTATCATGCCAAATTTACCTGTAGGATGAACACCAGAAAAATTATCTCTGCAAAAACAGACTGATTATTCTTGCTTTCATTAATAAGCTGTCGGTGTCTACCTCAAAATGATCCACATATGCAAATACTGGTCTTCATGTATTTATATTTTTTTCTATCACCCCAAAACTGTCCTATCTCACTGCAGCTGTGTCCTTTTCAAGCTGTCAGATTCGCATATTAACTGATATTTCATCAGTTTGGCCTGAGCTGCATTTGTAACTGAGTCCCAAGGGGAGAAGCTAATGCATTAAACAGAACATTAGCCTCCTGGAAGTCATATTTCCTTCAGAAGCAAAGGAGCCTTGCTCAGCTGAGCTGTACAAGCCAGAAGTACCAAGATGGCGTGGAGAAACTCATACTGTTCCTCGTGAATTTTTCATGAGGGTTTCTGCCCATGCATCTCTAACATCCAGCTGTACATCACTGACCTTTACTTATCCTCATCCTCAATATAGAAAGGAAAGGTGAAAATTATCTAGACCTCCATATCTTTGGGGATATTTGATACATAAGGAAAGCAAAGATGCTTCTTTTCAGTTTAAACGGAATTGAGGATATTAAGGAGTATTTGGAGCTGGGTGTGGGAATCAGGTTGGATGGATATTAGCTTGCTAGTCCATAGCCCAATGTCTACAGAATCATGCAGTGCTGGAGGTAGTTAGTTTGTAGCTGTACAGATGGTCATGGATGATAAGATTTGCCTCAGGCACAAGAGCTGTTCTTGCTTATTCTACTGAAATGCAGCCTTGGATATTTGTAGCTAAATTGCTTTGATTTTTTTTTTTTTATTGTAAACTCAAGTTAAAAGAGTAAAGCTCAATTTATGAACAAGATATCAGAAGGCAAAGTTTAAAATGCAAGCATCCCTTAACTTAGCTTAAGTACAAATTTCAGAAACAATTTCATTTGAAATACATTTAACTTGCAAGTTTACCAATCACATCATTTCCCATACAGTTCAAATCAAGATTCGGCAGAACTTTTTCATTAATGCATCAAATAATGCAGATGTCCTTTTCTTGCCTCCTTTGAAGTGACATGTGCTTCAATTTATTTTTAATCTTCTTAGTGATGTTGTAAGTAAATCCACCCTGTGTGACATATGAAGTTACTATTTTCTTCATTGCTATGAATCTGGAGAACTCAGGCAGTAGTGGCTAAATGCAGATTGAATCAGTCTGTTTAACCTAAACACCAAGGAATGAAAGCCAGCATTTAATTGTGAGGACATACACAAAGGCAAATGCAATGATTTTGCCCCTTGCACTAAGACAGAGAATACACTAAATACTTAAAACCTCACATCTGCACTTCTCTTTCACAAGGCACATTTTCACTGCCAGATGAAGCCTTTTGGTTGTAGCTGTGTGGAACAACAGTGTCATCCAGTGGTTACTTGGCTAACCACATTCTGCTCGTCCTTACAGGCTGTCCAAAGTCAACATCTCAAGCTCACCGCATTGCTCGAGAGATGACAGCCTGAAAATGAGCTGGCATGACCAGCTTGCCCTCTGCATCACACCTTTAAGCAATATTACTTGTAAAAGAATTGCTCCCTGTAGCCTCAGAACCCAGTAAGGAGATTGGGTTCCAGGAGGAGCCTGCCTTTTCGGGACAAGGTGTATCAAGCAACTGCAGCACTTAGAAAGCTATGGCCAAGGCCACTTCAACAAATGCTTTTAGGATTGACTCTGGAAAGCCCTTTAGGAACATCAGCCAGCCAGCCCAAGGAGGGACAGCTGAGGAGACCCTTGGCTAACCTCCCTCAGCTCTGACATTCACAGTTCAGGAGCCTCCCAGTGCCTCTGTGCCCAGCAGCCTGATACAGAGTTTCACCATGTCATTCGTCCAGTTGCTCAGTAAATCTTCGATTCTTCCATGTGCAAGGTTATGCGCACTTCTGCAGGGAAACATATTCTCTTGCCTATTTTGACTCTGCTCTCATTCTTACACTGGAAGAGGAAATGAATAATCAATCCTGATACACTTTTTCCATGCCACCATGATGCCAGATCTCCCCTCATCCCCTTTCCAGCTGCCAAACTTGTACTTGATCGCAGCAGCCATTCCACATCTTTGAGCTTCTTGGACCTTCTTTGTGCTGCTACCAGCTTTATAATTTTGTTTTTGAGACAGAGAGACATGACTGCAGATAACATTCAAGATTAAAGATGGTATTTTGGCAAAGCTGAAACTTTCACTCTCAATAAAAGAACGTCAAAATTAATAACACAGTTTTGTTTTGTTTAAATAACATAAAGATCTTCACTAGTATTAAAATAAATTGATTTGGGTTTATTGTTTTCATGCATTTTCCTCTGACCTAAGGATTAAATATTAATGTTATCCTCTATATAATATATCTACAGTATTTAATATTTTATACTGTGATTTGCCATGGTCTAAATGAAATCCTTTAATATTACTGAACTGAAACTTCCTGACATTCTCAAAATAAAATGCAATAAATGCTCTGATGTTTCCAAACTGAGGGAAGTGATTAAAAATAAAAGATCCTGTCTGTCATAAAATTCAAAATTTCCATTTTAGTTTGGCATAAGATGGTTTGAAAGAAAACATCATGGGAAAACAGTTCTATCTTCTCAAGCCTAGCTGCAAGAGTTTTCCAGATGGGAAATGATGCAGCTCATCGTGGGAATATAATGCTTTCCGTATATTTTGTTAAAGAAGTGCACATGATCACTTCAGAAAAGATATATTAAACTCAAGATTTATGCTTTCTTTGCAAGAAAAAAGATGCTGCCAGGGAAAAATAAAACCTAAAGGACATCCTAGGAGAGGCCATCCTTATGATTAAAGATATTTTTCTTCTTTGTGAGATACAATTTTCTTTCAAGGTTTAATTTTCCTTTCTCTTGAACATAACCTTTTAAAAGAAATTCAACAGTCTCAGAGTCAGACCCCTCTCTCTCCTTTTGTCCATGCAGACTCTCTCCATGCAGGAGAACACTGGAGATAAGGAATTTTATAAAAGAACATAAGTGATTTAGGTACAATTAGATATGTGCTTCTTAAATCTGCTAGGTGAATTTAAAAGTCTCCCTAGACAGGTTATGACCATTTACATCCTCATTTATACGGCCTGCCAGGACTGTTTCTTTAAATTAGCTTGAGGCAGGCCAGATAAACCTAGAAGGAAGTCAGTTGTCTTTTCTTTTGGCATATAGATAGCCATTGCTCTGCTTTCAAGGCTAACAACAAACAAGATGAGAGTAGAGATAAAGAGGACAAAGACTAAACCATCTTTTTCTTTAAGAGCTCACCATGCAAGCAGCAAAATGTCAAGATGAATTGGATGAAATAGTAAACTCCAATAGGAACAATACGCCTTTTGAAAAGAAAGTCTGCCAGATAGCCTGAAAATGTTCCTTGGCTAGATTACCTCTTCCCCAGCAAAGCTCATGAAATCATCACGCTAAGCACTCACAGATAAAATGACGGGGTAATTATGAAGGTTTGAGCCATAATACTTGAACTTGGCAAAAAAAGCAAGATAAAAGCTCTCTGTTCATTACCGTTATTAGGCTTCAGTTTGTGCTGAAAATCTGTGATATTTTAAGGAGCCTGGGAGCATAACTCAGCTTGAAGAGTAATTTCTGAAAGAGCCTGCAACGAAAGAAGAGGAAAACGAGCATGAAAGCATGTCTGCCAGTCTGAGTGGAACTGGGTGCTGAGGGGTAGGAGGAGGCCAGAGGAGATATTTTAATGCTCCTCAAAAGGTAGCATTGCTAAGAAAGTTTCAGAGGATGTGTGTTGAGAATCTGGAGGAAGAAGGCAGGTTTCATATGAAGGTGACCTTCAGAAATCATAAGCAGACTATGATCACTGACCTCTGCCTACAGCTGGAAGAGAAAGCTATGTGTTCCTGTCAGGAGAGTGGGGTCACATCTACAGATCCAGATGCAGCTCATATGTCCTTGTATTCTTTTTTTTTTTTTNTTTTTTTTTTTTTTTTTTTTTGTTACTGGGTTTCTGGATTTTCTTTTCATATTGTTTTAGGCAGGGCTTACATAGGTGTGTATAGCTGCAGCTGTCCCACAGAAAAGCATATGTACACACACATATGTTCTGATTACATACCAAATAAGTTTTTTTAACCTCTAAGGAGAAAGAAGCAGAAGAAGGGCAGTAGAGTCTTTAGCTATCTGAACAGAAGTGCACAAAAAGTTCATGTTATGAGATGGGGAGAGGAAAAGTAAGTTCATTCACAGTAAGCAAGAGGCTGAAACAAAGAGCAACCTCAGAGACAAGAAGTCTTGAAAAAATATTGGCAGTATATGCATAATATAAATATGGGCACTAAACCCAATATCCAAGGTAATGCAATTAATTGAACTCCTGTTCCTGAAGCAAAGCTCTTGTAAACACAATTCTCTGCTGTTGTTGGAACCCAGTCCTTCACAACCGAACAACCCCTTGCCCCGGCCGCAGGCTGGTGGGGTGGAGGTCCCCTAATTTGCTTGGCCTTACAAAACCTGAGGAGATACCTCCACAACCCTGAGGGGTAACAGATGTATCCTCTCCTAATCTCTCCACGCTGCTCAGGGTAGTTCAACGAGGCTGTACTTTGGAGAATAGCAGAGAGGCAGTAAAGTGATAGTACTTCTTTCCTGTAGTGCAGCAAGTGAAACACTCCAGACCCTCACAATTGTACTGTAATTCCACTGAGGTTTTCTGGTGACATTAGCCAGCTCCTCAAGTCTTTCTCTTGATGGAATTAGAGACCTACTATGGTCTGTGGGATAGACATCAGTGCTGATGTCATTAGCATCAGCACTGGTTTCATCTGAAAAGACTGAAGCTCTGAAAAGGCTGAAGCACTGAAAAGCAGCTTCTGAGCTATTTGAAATGTTGTTTCAATGGGAAGCCAAAGAGCTCATGTAGCATAGCTCAGATGTAGCTTTCAAGACAACAGTAGCTAAAAGATAGAACAATATGCAGAGAAATAGAATGTGGTGTTTACATTATTTGTTTTAGCATGATACCTCCTTGTTTTTCACCTCACACCACTGTCAACTAAAATAGCATAACTGAAGGCAGTGGGATCACATCGCATAAACCCATCTGACATGAAGACACGATCAAGCTTTAAATACAAATATGTTACTAATTCTAGGACTGCTACCGGACAATGGTGTAAATCCTCGTTACATATGGGGCAGTTTTGTGTCTGGAGCTCTGTTCGCACAGGGCTTTATCCTCCTATAGAAGGCTGCCTAATTGGTTTCTGCACTTTGTCATCTAAGTGGCCTAAAAATATGTTGACAATAAAAGCTTTTTTTGACAGTTGTGTAGAGGCCTCTAGTGGGGAGATAAACAGAGAGTGGAGGTTATTCATCCTTCTCCCTCCCCCACTCAGCCTAATGCTCCACCCAAGTCAGCAGAGCCAAAAATGTGCCCACTGCAGAAGCTTTCTTTTATTTTTGAAAGTTAATCTCCTACAGAACTGGATTACCACTGGCTAATCCCTTTAACCACAGGCACATAATGTTGGAATGGATAACTTGCTTAGAAACCTGCTCAGAGCAAACGTGTTTAAGACACATACATGACCTTTTGGCTGCTCACATCAGGCCTGTTAGAGAAGACACTGCCTGCTGCTCTGTACCAGCTCCTGCCTTGATGAAGAGCCTGGCTTACCCTTCCTATATACATCACAGAGGGGGTTTTACTGAGCTGCTGTGTGCTACCCTCCACATTATGCTGGAGCTCTGCTATTCCACCTCCTGCCTTCTCAGAACGTGTTTTATATTTTAGTTGGGAAGCTGTAGTGAGGATTTTCAATGAGCAGTTTCTGCTCACTACACAAGCCTGCTACGCTGTTAAACAGATAGATGTGCTTCTCATCGTGCTGGACTCTTCTGTGGCAGTTTGTGTACCAAGTCCACACTACATTGCTTTTTATTTACATTTCAAAACACCTGTCTAGTGCTGTGCATGCAGCACAAAAATTAAAATTGCAGCCTAGTGCCAGAAATATGCTAAATATTTCTGCCTGGTTGATACTGCACTGGAATGTGGGAGAGGGGAAATAGGAGAAAAAGCATTATTATTTCGTTTAGAAAGAATATGAAGAATGAAAGCTTTTTTGATTAATAGTGTGAAGCTCAAAGGTGAGTTATGGTACAGGATTAATAATACATCTTTATTGATGAGTCAGCATTGAACAGGGAGGCAGTGACATTGTTTTTGTCAGATATCATCTTAGCATTGTTGGTATTTGTTCCACAATCAAACAGTATCTGGGGTATTGATTAAGTATAAATAGCAATACTGGTTATAGTCTAATCATGTAAGCGGGAGGCAGCTTCTAAACATATAATTACTTATACAGAAATTCATCCATTCTCTGTGCTGAATTATCATATAAAAAAGAATATTATTACTGCTCTGTAATGGCACAGAGGTGAAGGTAATTATGACACAAATATGCTGAGTCTCACATTAAAGACTAATTCATTGCTATGTTGTGATTCAGGGTGTGAAACTAGAGGCAACCAAATGCAGTCCTACCCACCTCGTAGCCTTCAGTGTTCATATCTTCTTGATATAAAATGAGAGAGGAATTTTATTCTTTCAGCATAGGTAAACTTCAAATTTACAGATACTTATAAAATGGTCATTTCTTTTGCCTGCAGACTCCCTGCAGTACCAGTTTCTAATCACATAATATATATTCATTACATATACTGCCTAGAAATCCATTCTGAGTTAGGAAGTTTTAATCCGGTACAAAGAGACACTGTCATAATATGAAATAAGGCCCTGTCCAAAAAAAAAGTCACTGATAATGGAGAGCAAAGGCATTATTTCTTTTTGTCATTTTAATCCTGACCAGCACTGGCATAATGAAATAAAAAGAGTCGTTAGCTTCACAGGTTTCTACTACATTAAAAACAGAAGAAACATTATACCGCTATATTATATGTGCATCATTTCTGTCTCTTAGGCATAAGAGGAAAAAATTTATCACTATAGTGTACACAGCACGTCCCCATGTATCAGACAGTCCCTTCATCATATGTTTATGCCTCCACTTCAACAGCAGGTTGAAGTGCAAATTTCACACTTGTATTTTCAACTGCTGGATTCTGCTGATGAAGCTCCTCAAAAGCCTTTGTACTACGAAAGCCAATCTTTCATCAGAGAAGACACTAAAAAAATGCACAAAGACTGTGCCAAGGTAGGTGTCTGCATCGGATCGGCCTCTGTCGGCAGAAATCCAAGGTCTAGGTAAATTGTTTTGGAAATCATTCAGATGCTCAGTCAATGTCTAGACTACAACCAGCACATGAACTTCACCTGCTGTCACGAGATTTCCAAGGGGACAGCTGGCAAGTGAGGGAGTTTATCAGCCCGTGGATGCTCAGAAATGTTGATACTGCCTTTCTGAATGCATCAGCCAGAGCAACCTGAGAATGGTCCTTGTCTCTGGGGGGCAACTACCTGCAACACAGAACTTATTTCAGTCCTGTCAAACCGAAAAGTGTTTTCCGTATGCTGAAGATTTGTTGTTTTATTTATGATGATGTGATGGCTTACTGTAATCAAACAGTGCAATATGGGCAGCAGTCTCATTAGAGCAGAAAGCATTTATTTCTTCATTTATTAAGATAGTTAATACTGAAGACTTCAGATATTATTAATTTCCTAAAATAATTCTTAAATGAGGTCACCGGATCTACACAAGATACTTGCTTCTGGTCTGTGGAATGGGATTGGCTCTCAATGCTGCAGTGACTAGGAAGTGCTCAGATACCTCTGATGACAGTGACTGCATATATGCTTCAACTTAATCATGTATGTAAAAATCTTGCAGGTTTTAATTCTAGTCCCCCTCCATTTCCTATAAAATTCAAGGGTCCTTTCATTAATTGAAAGACCTGACAGTGATGTGAGATTTATAAATCTGGATTTTAAATTGGGTAATTTAGATTACTTGGGATAATCCAAAGCGCATTCTTAGTTTGACTGACACACTTTGTGTCCCAAAGTGCTGAATTCAGATATTTTTCATGTGCATCTTGCAGGAGGAAAAACTGCTACCCTGGAATAGGCTACAGGTCTGAGCTACATCTACATGCTAAGCTGCTGCTAAATTCTTTGCACAGTCCTGATAATGTTTAATGGACTAATACAAAACAATTCTGTTTCCAGGAGGAGAGCAAATGACTCAAGAAACTGTAGAGACCTCACCATCCAGCTGTTAGCAGACACCATTTACCACTCCAGAAACCAGTATTTGATATTTTCAACCCTTTACTCTGGGCCTTTGTAAAGATTCTTAAACTGTGACTGTTTGTTTGAAATTGTACAATTTTTAGACAGATCTTTCAACCACTGCAATACTCAGAATCAGTCTCTGCCTCAGTTCCTCCAACAGCTGTGCCCATTCTCTGCAAGCTGGGCTGGCTCAGCTCAGAACTCACAGATTTTCTTGTGCAGTTTGTCCTAGAGAAATGCTATGGAATCTCCTGCTTATCAAGGCACAAACAATTTTACTAGTTTGAATAAAAATCTTAGTGGTGTATTGTCCCAAAAAGGGCTATTCAACTGTTGCTAATTTATGCATTGAACTTAAGCATTGTGTCCTTTTGTGCTTACCTTCATAAGATAAGAAAAAATGAAGCAAAAACTTCATTGCAAGAATTTAGTACAAGAAGTTCATAATTTTAAATTCATGAATTGCAAATAAACAGACCTGTAATAGATGATGAACCTGAACAAGAGCGCCAAGCAGTTTTTATGTCCATTATACTCTCACCTCAGCAAATCAAAGTTATTTAAATTTCCTTTGGTGGTACGATAAGAACTGGCTGACTGTTGAAGGGGAGATACTACTGCTTAAGTAACAGTATTTGTCTCTCAGAGTAGGTGAAATTTGTCTGATTCACTCATTTTGGCCATCAGGGGCCTTTTTGTGATGTAACAGTGGTAAATGTACAGTTGGGAAAAGACTTTTTAAAAAAAAATTTAAATCTTCTATATTGAATATCTGATATAACGCAGATGAGGATCCATTGAGGAAGCATGTTGAGACAGTGGATGAAATAAGCCTGGGAAAGATTTTATTTAGCTGAGAGAAGTAAAAGGTTATACAAATAAGTGCAAGAGCAGAAGGATGACAAGGTGCACATTTTCTACCTCACTGGTTCCAGAATACACACATACGAGAGAGTACCAGCCTCTGTGTGATTAGTTTTGTAGTGATACATCTCATATTTGTTTCAGTGAATTTCTAACAAAAGGACAGGCCACTCCAACAATTTATTTCTCAAAATATTTAAACTTCCTTGGGGCGAAATTGTGGTACAATTTCCAGAGCCACAGAAAGGAACAATAGGGTTCAGATACCCCATAAAAAATTACTGTGAGTAGCTGCTCGAGCAGGACACTTGGTGACTCAGCTTGTCTTGCAGCCTGCTGCTGGGGCAGTGGGACATTATCCAGGCCTTTGCATTGGTTTCACAGAAAAGCCACAGTTTGGCCTTGAAAGAATAACTCTCCATCCTTTTATTATGGCTGAATTGTCATCATTAACATACCAATTGTTACTTTTTGAAGTTACATGGTATTGCTGGTTAATAAAATGGCCAAGCACGTGTTAAGTGGGAATGATGAACATTGTAGCAGGGAATTAATAACTTAGCATAGTTTTTCAAGGTAAAACTCAGAATTATGGCTGGCTGCAGAGTGGTGGCATAGTCTGGGTTGGGGCTGGGGGGAGAAAGTGGAAAAGGGGACAGGTAGGTTTAAGGGGGCAAAACTTTAAAGGGAGCTTAGGGAAGAGGGTATTGAAGGAAAAACTGTGGCAGAAAGGAAAGGCAGCAGAAAGCTATAGATGGAAATATTTTCCTTTCCTGATACTTCTGAGCTGGGCAGCAATTTTATCTGAGTGGGAGCAGTGCATGCCTTGAAGTGGTAACTGTCCTGTATACTCCTGTGTAGAGGCTGGAGCTGGGCAGCATGCAAGGTGGAGTGTCCTGTCTCTGGGCAACTGCCTGAGCAATTTTCAGATATCCTGCCTCAGATTCCATCTCTCACAAACAGCTGGAGCTTGACTGACTTTGTAGTGCCACTTCTTCCCTTTCCTCTGTCAACTCCGGCAGCAAGAGGGGCAAGGACATACTGTGTGTGTAGCACCACGCCAGTGGAAACAGCCACTTGGGAGCTTTCAAATCACACGTTCATTGCAAAATTCACAACTTGTTTAAGGGCTGTGCTCATCGTGTTCGCCAGACTTGCTGTGCATGCCAGCCTGGGAAGCTGAGCAGCATGAAAGGGTTCAGTTCCTCCAGAGCCTGTGCCCAGCTGCACGCTCAGATGAACCCTCGCAGACATTGCGCCTTGCTGTTTGACAGGGTTCATTTTCTACTGCACTCCAACACACATACGAACCTCTGCTTGCACAGGCACAGACAGACATACATGAGTGCCCCTCTGAGAAGGTTACAGTAACCAGCAGTTGTAATTTTACTTAATCCTTCATGACGTTTTTGATTAAAAAGGCTTTAGTGTTTTTCTAGCATGACATTTGATTGCACTCTAGATAATGCACCCTTGCCGATTCTGGCAACAGCAAAGCCTTCAGAAAACATATGAAATATTTTTGTAAGGAATTTTTTCTGATCTCTCTTCAATAGGAAACAAAATTATTTCAAACCCTGTGTATTCTCCTCAATAAAACAACAATATTTGTCAGATCAAAACAGCTGAAAAAAAATCACCCTGTCCAAACTACTGTCCATTCTAAACTGTTTTCATTCTTGCTGCTTAGATTCACATTCATTTTTCATATAAGAATTTACTGAAATATGTTGAGCCATTTTGAAGTAATGACTGAAATGCTACAAGCTGCTTCTTGCCTGTCTGGAAAAACCTGGATCTCATGCTCTTGTAATCCATACCATTTTAATTTACTTGACTTAATCCTTATTTTCATCTCAAACAGAATCATAGATCCTCATTCCTCAGAAACTGTCAGACTTATGCTTTATTTTTATTTTTATCACTATTTTATATACTGCTTTGATTTATTTGTGTGTATTCCTTTATCCACTTTGGTCAGCAATAATCACATTTTGCTTAAACATGGTACCTTGTTAATCTCTGACACTGAGCTGTAATGCTATGCTTTTTCCTGGATTTATGCAAATCTGAAAGCAGAAATGTTGTTACTAAGGACCTCATACACTTTAATGACAGGGGTGCATTTGCAAGATCAAAGAACAAAATTCTAGCCTCACTGTAGTCATCTGAAGGTAGCCATTGGCAAAAAGAGCTCCTAGATCTCTCTCAAAATAATAGATCTCTTAGAGAATTATTTGGTTGTTTGCTTTGGTGTTTGTTTGTTTTTTTCCAATTAAACAAAGCTTCCGACACTTCAAATTATTTCCACCCAAATTGAAGGAAAAAGTATTTTTTATTGATTCTGGGGGAAAAAAATCCTGGATAAAACAAAGTTGCTATTTTTTCAGTTTGTAGCAAAAGCTGTGTATGTTTTATGCTGAAAAATATCGAGACAGTTTTACTTTTATTGTCTTCTTTTCAAAATAAAACTTCAGTGGAATATCCCTGAAGAAAGCTTCAGTTGTGGGAAACAAATTAGGCCTTTCATGACAAATTTGTCTGTTGCTCCATCACAACAGTATGTGAATGCTTCCCAAATGGATTTGTCCTGATAGCATCCTTATGACTTCAATAGATCTTCCCCATCTCCTCCCACGGATGAGGAAAAAGGCACAAATATTCACATCAAAACCTCCTCCTCTTTTGTTAAATTTTAAATGCTAAGCCCCAGATTTTCCAAACCATGTTGTTAAATACTGTTTTATTTACAGTAGAGGGTTTTATTTACTTTGAGTATAGTTCCCACTGGCTTGGGTTGCCACCCTGAAAGCTCAACATTGCTGCCAGCCAGGCCCCAGATGTCCCCTTGGAGGCACTACAGCGAAGAGCACGCACACTTATTTATCACCTGTGGAAAAAAAGTGACCTATGTCACCAGCTCAGGAACACCTGGCCCAGCAAGAGCACTGGGGCTCTGCAGGACCTGTCCCAGCCTTGGCCCATCTGCCTGTACAAAGGGAAAGATGGAGGTGACTGGCAGGGGACAAGTCGCAGGAGGCAGCTCCTCAGGGGGCAGCTCTGGGGACTGTGCCTTGTCCAGGCAGATCACTTTGAATTTGACATATACTTGAAAAAATCAGTCCCACATTGGATCTGCTGTTAGACTGTTTCTTTGAAGGGGCTGGTGAGGAGATTGTTATCCCACCCAAGGATGGCAGGACTGTGTATCACTCTCTGCTTTAATGACACATACAGCCTTCCTGTGGCTACAAGCCCTTCGCTGCTTTCCTTTCATATGGTTAAACAAGGGTCCTTTTTAACAAGGCATTGATAAAGCCCGTCTTCATCCATTTCCTGAATCCCATCTATCTCCTGTAGTGTGTGAGGTGAGGATATAGCAGAAAACATTTTTTCAGACTGAACCTGATGAGTCCCATCTCATTCACCAGCAGATGAGCCTTTAAATACCACCATCCCTGGAGGTATTTAAAAGGCATGTAGACACTTGGGGACATGGTTTAGTGGCGGACTTGTCTGGTTTAGATTCATGGTTGAACCATATGATCTTACAGGTCTTTTCCAACCTAAATGATCCTGTGATATTTAACACCAGTAACTCATACGACTCCTACCATTCTCTGTGGCCCAAAAGATATTAGGAGAAGGAGGGGAAGGAATTCTAACTTTAGAACCAATGTTCTATGGAGTGCTGTCCACTTTTTCTTAATGGCCCAATTTGGTTCAAAGAAGGCTTCAAGGCATTGAAAAATGCTTTAAAAGCAGCAGGTTCTCAACTACATATGTCAGGTTTCAGCCAAGAGTGAAATTTAACAGCTTGTTGAAAAATAAGATCGTGAGATGGAAAAATCTGACACACCCTTAATTATTGTAACCTGAATGAACCCAGTGCAATAAAGGAAACTGATAAAACTCTGGAGACACAAAAGACAGGTCTGTAATAGGAAGACAGACTAATGCTGTGTGTGCCATTCTGCAGAGTTCTGGAGATTTTGACTTTTTGATCAGAATGCCTGGCTTGCAGCGCCAGCAACATGCCTTCTGAATGGCTGCATGGAAAACCAACCCAGAAAGTGCTTGAACAAGAAATAACATTGTTTAAAAAGCCCAGTTATTTTGTGCTAGTTGTAACAGTCAAAGCTGTTACCTGAGCCCCAGGTCCCTGAAAAATATAATCTTTTATGCTCTTCAGTGCAATGAACATGTTCCATTTCTCTGTGAGGGGAAGAAGTTATAGCACATTTATTTCAGACACATAGAGCAAATGGGCATATGGGAAATAGGACTACAGTATTATTTAGGTACTTCAGTTCTGCTGTTTTCTGAGTGTTAGTTACCTAATTATCTCTGAGGATCTGGGTTTGGGTGATTTGCAGACAGCCACACAGAGCAGTAACCAAAGAGACAAACTTTGGTTCAGTAGTGCTGTTGTAAAGATAGTGTGTTTAAATTCTGTGCAACTGGGGATCATATTAATGACTTTATTTAATATTTCACTTTTCCCTTTCTCTTAGAGGGATGGTATAAATGTACTTGTAATAGCTACATATTTATGCCGTTTGACAGCTTATGTAGCTTAGCCAGTGTTTTCTATAAAAAAAGGAAACCAAGAATTTAAAAAAAACAAACAAAATCAAACAAAACAAAACAAAAAAACCCCACCACCTAACACATGTATCAAAATGGGCTTTAAAATATATTTGTGGTTTCCACATTTAAATACAACCACACACCTTCAGAGCCACGCCTCCTGTTTTTCCAGTACTTCATGTTTTATGTGTTTCTATCACTCTAAACCTTAAATCCTAAACTGTATTATTTAGTACTCTCACTCCCTCTCGTGGCTCTGTATTCTCCACACACCAGCTCTAAAAGATGGCTTCCAGAACTGCAGACCAACACTTCAGAAGAGACAGCATTAATCTAATCTGCTGCACATTTCCCTTTATGCACAAAAATGCTAGATACACTGGATTAATAGAAGAATTTTAAGAAAAGAAACTTAACAGAAAGGAACTGGCATCCTTGCTGGTTTAGGCACACAAGTGGAGTGAGATGGGTGTATTGGAGCCCCCATCTGATCGACAGTGTTGCCCTCTTTGATGGAATTCATGGCACGGTTCATTTGGAAATCCAACTGCTCACATAGCTCATGCCAGATCTGCTCCCTCTGTGGGGGAATCTGGGCAGGCATCAGGAAAGTCTGTGAGGTTCCCTCCACAAGGCTTCCAGCAGATTGTTTTGTCAGATGTTGGCCACCCTGCAGATAAATTCCCAGGGTCTGTTGATCTCTGAGGGCTCCTGCCAAAACTCAGAGTCACCTCCCGTGGGCCACTGGGGCTCTGCCCTCCCCACTCCCTCCTCCTAGACTTTATGGAGCTCTCTGTATCTCCCTTTAGGCCCCTTTGGTACTGCCAGGAAAGGATTTCATGGTACAGGAGCCTGCCTCAGGCAAAATTCACTTTAGAAAAGCCTTTTCCCAGAGGTCAAAATAGAGGATCTTAATGTCAAGAGGCAGCTCTTCTTTCTGTACAAGTCTCTGCACAGATCACCAGGAACATCAATAGGTCAGGCATACAGGCAGACAGCCAGTGATGGAAAACCCATGCAATCTGAGATCCCTGCTTCTGTCTGGGATGAACAAACAGCCCTTACAAAGGTCAATATTTGACAAAAAAAAAAAAAAAGAAAAAGAATTTTTTGTCTAAAAGAAATGCTGTTCCATCCATGCCCTTATATGCAATAGAACAGATTATGAGGCAAGGAGGTCCTTTGAAATTCCTTTAAGTGTTTTCCATACAACTCTGTTGCTTCATATATTTGATTCTTCTTATTGAAGCATTTGAAAATTAATGTATCTTGAGGCTGTAAACCTCTTCCACTGTCTGAAACAGAGTGAGATCAGCTTTCTTCCTGCTGACCAACATGCAGGACCTGCTAGCCCAAGTCTCAGCATGTGCACATCTTCTGTTAAAGACTGGGGCTTAGTGCCCAGGGCTCTCCACATCTGAATATTAGATTCCAAATCCACCATGTGGATCCTGTTAACTCCATGCTGAGAAAGAATACCGGAGCTCAGAGTGATAATCTGTAAGGAGGCCAACCCAAAATCCCCAGCTGAAGCAGCTGTGACCTCTGAAGGAGCTCAGACCCTGATCCAAAGATCTGTGACTTACCCCAGCTCCACAGGCTGTGCATGCAACATTAACACAACTCCAGTCCCAGAGGACAAAAGGAAACCACAGACTTGCTGATGCCTCGGCTGTGCTTGATTTACTGAAACTGGATTACAGGCTTTCCCTATCACAACTGGCCATACCAGTGGCATGGCTGGAAGCAAAGGACATGCTTTGTTTTCTCCTGTAGAGTACTAGTATGTTCCTGCTTATTTTCACCTCAATACTGCAAACCAAGGTAAAACAAGTTTTGATATTTAGTCAAAAGCTGTTTCTCTGCAGAGTGGGAATGAGAACAAAGAGCTTGATTACAGAAATCTTTCAACTCCTCCTTCCCACTGGTCATCTCCTCATCCCTTCTAATGTCAGTACGTCCATTTACACAGCTATTTTCTGATCCTTAACCTGGCAACAGAAAATACTAAAATCACTCACCTCTCCAATTTTTCCTGTGGGATATGAATCAACACTATCTATGGTATATTTGTATCTCTCTCAGTAAGTACAGCTGTGAGGAAGAGAACAAAACAAAAACAAATCCTCAGAGAGGTGAAACAATGGTGAGAACATGCCTCCTGTGAAGCTTTCAAGCCTGCTGTGTTTTTATTGATATAGATCACTCTGTGAGCAGGATTTCTTACCACTTCACCATTTATAGTCTTGGGTGAAGGCAGGGAGAGATATGAGAGAAGTTGAGGTTCAGAAGCTTCCTGAGCAGTTTCCTGGGCTGTAATTTTGTTTTAAGAATTCTGTCTAGAATTCTGTTTTAAGAGTTCTGTCTAGAACAATTCTCCTATCCCTATTGCTGATGTTTTCTAAAAATTGATCAACACAGGATTTGTCTGCTGTCTGGCAAAGATGAAGTCAGAAATCTGAATGAGGTATCTACATTTTACATGCAGAGTGTAGACTTTTATCAAGGAGCTTGTTACAGCAATGACAGGCAGCTTAAAGATCTCCAAAAGTAGCAAAGTAGAAAGACTGAGAAGAAGGTCCATATTAAATCTTCCTTCCCATCAGATACACCACTCACATCCACCCAGGAGCACAACCTCACCTTGGTGGTACCCTTTCAGTGAAAAGCCTGGCCAGGGCTCACCCACCGCACTCGAGAGCACAGGGACAGAAGTACTTTGTCTTTGTACAGCAGATAGACACAATACATTCTAAGAACACATAACCACAGGTCAGATCCTTACTCTGCCTCCAGAGGTTCAATCCCTTGTCTTTTTTCTCCATTAAGAGTCAGGCTAAAATTGCTTTGGGAATAAGGGAGTTTTTGCTCTTGTAACCCTGTGAGGAAAAGATTAGGAAATCACCAGCATTGTCTTTTCTATCTGAGAGAAGTCAGGCTCTACTAACAGATCACAGTGCAAACTGAGCAACATATGCATTGGTTTTAGAAGTGGGCAAAATGGTATTCAGGGCTAGGGAAGCAAAACAACATATGTGGATCAGTGCACCCACTAGAGTGTCCTTTGCATGGATCAGGTTATTCATGGATCATTTCTTGGTGAACTATACAGGCAGCCCAAGTGAACTTCTGGGATTCGCTGACCTGCAGTTGCCGTTCCTTAAAGATGCCCATTAAACTTTCAGCCAGGAGACATTTGAAACTAAATACCCATCATATAACTAAGCTATGTATTTGGAGACAGATGTAATTCCCTGTACCTTCCCTCAGCACGTGTGTGCACACATACTCACACACAGGTACACATGTGCACAACTCAGGATGGTGTTCATCCAGTCCAGCATCCTTTCATCTTTACATCCTTTCAATCTTGCATCAGTGTGATTCTATCACAGAGGAGAGGTTTTGAAACAAAAATGCCTTTACCCTTTGCATTTTCTTCATTTTTGTTTTCCATTACTACTTTGTATGGAATATTTACTATGCTTTTTGCAGCATGGCCTTTCAGGAGGGAAATGTGTGTTCCTCTGAGCTTGCTTTTTGTTTGAATACTCCCCATTTTTCCTTTCTCATGCTTTATAATGGCATGGGCTGAACACAGCCCTTGATAATTACCTTGTAACTTAGATCTCCCCTTTGCCAGGTGGGTTGTAAACTCAGAGCTTTTTCCAGGTCACTTGGTTTGTGTTGGAAGATTTCTTTTCCTTTGGTCCTCCTTGAGGAGCTTTCTTCAGCCTCCTGCAATCTTGTTTGATCATGTTTCTAAGACATGGGCAGTGTCCCAGGGACCTGTAGTCAGGTTATTGAATTTGTGTGTACAAGTGGCTGCAGACCATTTTGCTCATCTTCTCCAGGACAGTTCCACAGGTGGTCTTTTGTTTTGCCCTGAAAAGTGAGGGTAGCAACACCTGTCCCTTCAGAATATTGTGAAATCATCCTGAAAATCCACCCTGTAGATCCAGTGCCTCTGGAAACTTACATGAGCAACATGTTTTGTCCCAACAGATTCAGATTTATAGGAAAACCTTTGTAAAAACCCAAGCAATTTCTTCCTAAGATCAAACACTTCTGGAAAGTGAATCTATTTTTGGTGACTGCTGGCAAAGCTACATATAGATGCTTCCTTTGAATTGCAGCTGCAGATAACTAAGTCCTAATTTTCTATGAAGGGCCCACATTCAGATAATTTCTGAGCTGTCTGCTCAGTGAAACTCCCACACAGAAAAACGAGTACCTTGAGAGCAGTTGTTGAGAGCAATCTCCAAAAGAGGCAGCTGTAATTGTAAAATAGATGAACTCTGGAGCTGAACTCTTTGGTGTGTTACAAGAGTCATATGGGAATGCTCCTGGCAGCTGAGGAGCTGTGCTGCCACAGGGAAGCAGAGTCAGACCCAGTTAAAGGCTTCTGATCTTAAATATCACAGTTAAACCTAACAGCAGTTCAGAAGCTGGGAACTGCTAAATATGAGTTAACTGTAAGTGCTTTCCCTTCACTAAAATAGCCTATATTCCATTTACTAAACAAATCTCATGGAAATTGGAAAAGCAGAGCAAAACCCATATTGTTTGAGCAATACACATAAATAGTACAAGAATGATACACAAAGTACATCACTAAAGAATGTCTAAATAGCTTGTTTGAGAAAAAACACACTTAGGTAATCAGTTCCAGTAAAATATTATTGTAGCATGAATTAAATTTTCAAGTTAAAAAACAGTGATATTTTTGCCAAACTGATGCAAGAGCATTGCATCCTATTTTTGAGGAAAATGAAAAACTGTCTTAAGCTGTTTGAGGATTTCTTTTTTGGAGGGACAAAATGGGTGTCAGGGGTGTCTGAAGCTTGGACTGCCATTACTTTAGAATGCAGGAGGGAAAGGCAAGATTTTTGGAGCTGCAGTCAGGAATACATGCAACTGGATACAGACCAGGCTTCAGAAACAGCAGCAGCACAATACTGTCTCTATGCCAATAGAACAAAAGATGCTTCCATCAGTAGATGACACTCATTAGCATGGCATTGCTCTTACTGCTCCAACCCGCTGCAAATTTGACCAATATCAGACTCAAAGAAAACTTAGTTGGAAATGGTCACAGAATCACCAAATCATTGAATTGTGTGTGTTGGAAAAGACCTCTAAGATCCTTGAATCCCACTGTCAACGCAGCACTGCCAAGGCCACCACTAAACCATGTCCCCAAGTGTTACATCTATGCATCATTTAAACACCTCCGGGTATGGTGACTCCACCACTTCCCCGGGCAGCCCGTTCCAATGCTGGACAAACCTTTCCCAGAAGACTCTTTCTAATTAATAAATCTAAGCTTTTCCTGGCACAGTTCGAAGCCATTTCCTCTTGTCTTATTGCTCACTATTTGTGAGAAAACATTGACCCCCATCTGGCTACGACCTCTTTTCAGGTGGTTGTAGAGCATGATAAAATCTTTCCTGAGCCTCTTTTTCTCCAAGCTAAATGACCATAGCTCCCTCAGCCACTCCTCATCAGACTTTTGGTCTGGACCCTTCACTAGCTTCATTGCTCTTATTTGGACATGTCTTGTAGTGAGGGGCCCAAAACTGAACACAGTACTCGAGGTGCGGCATTTGTATCATCAACAAAAGCCTCAGTTGCTGGCCCAGGAGACTTACAGCTGTGGGAGGTGTTCTGGAACCTCTACAAAAATTCTGTCTTCTGTCCTCTCAAGAAAAGCTGTGCCTGTTTGGTTACATATTTTCATGAAATAAAACTAAAACCCAAGTAATTCTGCAGCCTGCACTAAACTCTCACTTGGTGCAGCTGGCCCCAGAAGGGGCAGAGCAGCAGAAAAAGTAAATTGCCCCACTTGAACTCATTCTGTACTTGCCAAATGCTTTAAATGTGGCTTTTCTGTCATTTTGCTCTTTTCATAAGCAATGAGGTTGCAGACACAGCATTTTTCATCATATTTCCCCTGCTTTGGACTACATGGCATGCACTGTCTTCATGGCTGAACAAAAGGTCATGACTGGCCAGCTGGTAACACAGAATGCATTTTTACACTAATGGCAAGGTATTCTAGCTTTTGTTTCACATTGCAGTGACTGCATATTTACATAAACCCTACATCTGTTTAGTTAAGTTAAGCCAGAGGGTGATGATCTTTGTCTTTACAAAAGAGCTGATTTAATTTTATTGAATATAGCTTTCCATTTAAAAGATCAAAGTCAGTGCAGCCCCCTGCAGCAACAATTCAAAAGTTTCTTCAACTATTCAAATTAAGAAAACAGGAGAACTGGGACTGTAAAAGCAGTGGGGGAAAAAAAAAAAAAAAAAAAGAAAAGAAAAATAAAATCTCCTTGGGATCTTTATTTATCCTGAACTTGAAGAAAGACATTTTTCCTTCCAATAAAGTCCCATTGAGTGTCCTGACTCTCCTGTCTCTGAAAATGTCATGAATTGCATGGTAGCAAAAGCAGCATGCACATTTTTAGACAAATTTCTAGAAACTGGAAATGCTATGGGGAAAAGACTCAAAATACAGCAGTGTGAAGAAAACCTGGTAAAGAACTGGCCTCTCTAGCTGCAATCTTCTAATTCCAGGCGCTCAGCACAGGGAACTCCTACTTGATAAAGTATCAGTTTGTATTTAAAAACTGCTTGTTATCGCTACAGAAAATAATGGTTAAAATCATGACTTTAAAACTGTATCTGTAATGGGGATAGATATTACATGTCATCTTCTAGCATCTGACTTCGGGGAACTTGTCTTGCAAACTTTTATCTTTGGGAGGCAAATGGCTTAAAACCAGCCTTACATTTCACTGCTGAAGTTTGGCATTTGCTTGCCAGTTGCTTCCTCACCTTCCTCACCCTCCAGACTGACAACAGTGCTCACTACTCCCAACACTGGGGGAGGCACATGGCTGCCCCACATGCTACAGGAGGATGGGACCAAGCATGCACCAAAATCCACCCTTCTCTACTGCTGTCCTGTGGTTATCTCTGGTAAGCAACTTGGGAACATGGACCCAAAGGAGCTGTAGCAAGTTCCAGCTTAGCCCTCAATCAGGACATTGAGGAAACACCCCAAAGTCTGTTTCGTCTCCAGGGAAACCTTTCCAAGAGATCGGTGTTGCTTCTACATTACATCTACATAATACATCCACATTAGCTTTTCAGCTTGGATAAGGAGCGCACTTTCGAAGCTTTGGTCCTTGACCTCCTGTCCTTACCACACTTTGCTTCATGCCATGCTTCCTGGCATCTGTCAGCTGAACTCCATCCAAACAAAGTTAAACCAAAAAGATCTGGAGTAGAAGCACACGTACAGCACTACAGATGCTAGAACGAGACCAGTCAATGTGACCAGATTAGAGCTGGTCTCAAATAAATCTCTGAAATGCTGTCATGGAGGGCACACACTGGGTCCTCTGTGCCAGCTTCTCTGTGCTACAGATTGTCCCTACTTGTTCCAAGCCACCTGCCAATATAGACACAGCCCGAAGAGGCTGTACTGCTGTTTTCTAACCCTCTCACTGCTTAAATGGGTGAATAGTGCCATTTTAGGCACCATATGGTATCCCTGCAGGCTTCCAGCTGCCACTCTGCGGATCAACAGCTCAACCAAATGTCTTGTGTCATATCTGGCAGCCCCACGCAGACATCTCAGATACCTTAGGGAGACTGACTGCTGGGGATGTCTATGTTTAGGCAACCTAATCCCATTTTGTTTTAGTATCTATTCCCCTCTAGACCAAAAAAAATGAAAGCAAATTAAATTAAAAATGAGAAAGGAGGTACTTGAAATACTACGGTGAGTTCTATGAAATAAAACAAACAAACAAAAAAAATAGCAAAAATAAAAGTAACGTTTCTTGTAAAATTCTCTCATCTGAAACTCTTAGAGATTAATTTCTTTTTTTTTTTTTTTTGAACCAAAAAGTACACAAATCTGGGACAACAAGAGTATTGCTTTGTCCTTCAAGAAATTCCTCAATTACAAATAGGATTTATTTTTTAGTAAGGGTGAATCCACTGACTTTAACAAAACTATTGAGAAGCTTGAAAATAATTTTCTCTGCTGGTCTAATGTTCCAGGTGTTCCGAGGACCATAGTATCAGAATCTTTGCAGGACCATGTACTAAAGTTAGTAAATCAGTAAATTATCAAATTCCTAAATTTTCTGGGGTAGTAATAAAAGAAGTAGGCTTTGGCATGTCATCTGACCTGAAGATGAGTGACAGAGAGCAGCCCTCTGCTGTACTAGCAAACTCTTGGTGTCCAGCATGGGCTGGCTACAGAAAAGCAGTGATGCTCCCTGGGCTGACCTCACTCAGGACTGCATGGCTGAGGCTGGTGGCCACGGGCCAGCACTGTGTCACAGCTAACCTCCCAGTCTGACACAGCGATCACACTCCAAAGATGCAGAAAAACAGCTTTACCTACAAAGAAACAGCCTAAATTTCTGAATCTGCATGGAAATACTTGGAGCCTACAGGTCTTTTTAGCACTTAAACAAAAATTCTGACCTCTTGTGGCCGTCAAACTGCCCAGCAAAAGTTTCTGTCAGTTCCTAATCTGGGTGATGCTCTTGCTGGGTGTGCGATGGCTGGCATTTGTGTATCCCTGCTGCTTCTCTCCCAGACCTGACTGTGTTCCAGCACTTATTGACAAACCTCACATTTGAATGTCTGTGGATCCAGAGGAGGCCACAAACATGATAAGAGTGCTGGAGTACCTCTTTTATGAAGACAGGCTGAGGCAGTTGGAGCTGTTCGTCCTGGAGAAGAGAATACTCTGGGGAGACCTTAGAGCAGCATTCCAGTACCTAAAAGGGTCTTGTAAAGAAGAGGAAGAGTGACTTCTTACACACACAGATAGTGGCAGGACAAACTAAAAGAGGGGAGATTTAGATTAGACACCAAGAAAAAATTCTTTACTGTGAGGGTATTGAGGCACTGGAATAGTTTGTCCAGAGAAGTTGTGAATGCCTCATCCCTGGAAGTGTTCAAGACCAGACTGAAAGGGGCCCTGAGAAACCTGATTTAATGGGTGTATCTCTGCCCATGGGAGGGGGTTTGGAACTAGATGATCCTTAGGGTCCCTTGCAACCCTTACAGCCTTTCTATGATTCTATGATTTGTTCTAAATGTAAAGGAAGTGCAATCTTTTTAGATACCGTGGACAAAAGTGCGGCAGAAATGCCACAGAAATGGGAAGTATGGGAGTGACTATGTACATTAACACATACTGCACGTGGCACACAACTTCTTGCAGACCTTCAGTTCTAACAAAGACATGAGAGAGGGAATGTTGGTTTGGTCTGCCTTTCTTTGCTGGTCTCCTAGTCTGCATCAGTAGCTTTGGGTTAAAGAAAAATATCGACTATGAATATGTTCTGCATTTGTGTAATTCATAGTGTCTGATGTCACTTTTTGCATATATATTATCAGCACTATTTTAAATATGAACTTACATTTCTAAGAACTCAGCATCAAAAGCCAGGCAGACTGGTTTCACATGCAAGTTTGCATAAAGAGAAAAGGCATTTAGTGGTATTTCTCACATCAAGTGATATTTTACCTGGACAAGCCAAGGGTACACAACGTTTAGGGCAGGCATGTATTTTCACCCTAATCATCCATGCACAGTGATGATTTCTATATGAGAATTTCCTCTATCCAGAGCTGAATACATGAGTGCTTTATAATTTCCCAAATGAGTGGGGCACCTACAAGTATATATTTTCAATCTACATATATGGTAAATCCTCAGGCTACTGTTATACAAGTAATACACCAAACAAAACAGCATCTATTACTAGTATGTATAAATGTAACATATACTCAAAAACATTAAGCAGTGCATGAAAAAAATGTATTTTTAGAAGTTTTTCTTTCTATTATCTTGTATATGCAGAGTGGATATAGGAACTACAGTACTGAGTACATTTTTATTTAGAAGACATTCATTGAAAATTGCACTTGCTTAACACAGAAAGTAAGTAAAAATAGTTTTAAATCAAATTCACAATTTAGTTATGCTTTTTTCTGGAACTGCATTCATTTCTGACCCCACAAAGTCTTATCCATATTCTTAGTTTTACATTTAGGAATAACAATAGTGTAACTAACGTACATAAAAAATAAGCCTTTGCAGAACTGAAGTCTTGATGGTAGCCTGTTTTCACATTCAGCAAGTGCAAACACCCACACAAGAAAGAAAAGGTGAAGTGTAAAGGTGCATTCATTCCCATTGCTCAGATTCTCTGCAGTTTTCCATTTTGCATTCTCTCAAAAGAAAACAAGTTCACATAACAAATATTAGTAGGATACAGAAAATGTTTTGTAAAAAATATTCTAGCATTTATAAAATGTTTTCAATTTCAGCTTCTTCTCAGGTCTCTGTTTCTAATTTGCCAGCATTCTCTGGTTTCCCCCTGAAATTAATTGATATTTCAGTTGCATAAGTAGACAGTTTTTTTCCAGGATGCCCATCACAGCAGCAGCTGCTCATCCTCTATTCCAACAAACAACACTGGGCCACTGGATTGTCTGAACAGGTTCTCCTGGTGATGAAGATGCAACATGATACCATCTTAAAATGTCATGGTGTCAGAGAGCACTTTGAGGTACTTCGTACATGACTGTAGTGTGTTTGTGTCTTTACTAAGAATGCTGAATGACATGTAAGTAGTATTTTGCTTTACAGAAAGGTACAGTAGTAACCGAAAAACAGACAAACTGCATAGATTACTGTTGACGGAATAAAACAGTATTCAGAATAAAGTAGTATTCAGTATTTCTGAGAGACAAAACATATCACTGTGCTTTTTCAGGTTCCAAAAACAGTGGGGTAATACAAACCCTTTTAATGCTGTTACACAGAAGTTGTTTTCACAAAGCAAAGTGTTTTTTAATTAGTTGCAGCACTGTCTCGAGAACCTCTTCCTTGGAGGGGCTGGCATCAACCTCTTGGCATGCAGGATTCACCATCCTTCTGTATGACTCTTCAACTCTATTTTAAAACAAAACCAGAGAAATTAAACTTCAAAATGCAGGGATATGAAATGGTATTAGTCATTGGTTTCAGGAAAAATGTGTTCACACTGCAGAGACAAAGGATATAAAATCTAATATGAAGCTAAGAATGAAATCTACTGCAAAAAGAAATAAACCATTAGTAACTACTATTATAATGTAAATCTCAAAGTACATAGTTTCCCAGACATTGATTCCCAGAGCTCTAACCACATCCACACATAGCATAGCATAAAGTATTTCTTTCTTTACAGCTTAGCGCTGGATACAGTCTGGTACAGCAGTGCAGTGGACAGTCTGCTTCTAACACCTGAATTAACTTCTTCAGATTCTGCTAAGGTGTCTCTGAACTGTATGACATTACACTGTGTAGCTGTGCTCACTGACTGATCTCAGCTTTGACTAACTGGATTAGACAGTTGACACATCATTCAAACCCTTCCTCTGATCAACTAACCGGATGAATAATGGGATGAAATACAGTATGAAAACCTTCTTACTTAGACTAGAAGCATAATGCAGAGCTCTCCCACATTTAGCCTATGGGGGTGTGAATGAGGATGTCAATATCATTTCCTATGTTCCCATGATTGCCATTCAGGCCCAAGGTCACAAGACAAATCAAGCAAGATTCTGGATATTCTCATACCCAGACTGATATAATTAACAAGTAGAAATAATCAAAGGCTTTCTGACAGGACTAAGATGTAACAGAATTAGAACTTAAAAGATTCTTAAATGTTGTTTCCTAGCTTGCTCACTCGTCCTTCTGCAGTTCCCACTATATGAGCAGGGGGTTTCTGTCAAAATTAAGCAATCACAGAATGTTAAGGGGTTGAAATGGATCTTAAAGATCATCTAGTTCTGCCCCCCGCTGCCGCCAGAGGCAGGGACACCTCCCACCAAACTAGGTTTTTTCAAGGCCTTATCCTAGCTGGCTTTGAACACTGCCAGGATTGGGGCAACCACAGCCTCCCTGGGCAACCTGTTCCAGTGTCTAACCATCCTCACAGTAAAACCTAAATTTCCCCTCTTTCAGTTTTTACCCATCACTCCTTGGCCTATCACTACAGTTCCTGATGAAGAATTGCTTTCCAGCTTCCCTGTAGGCACCCTTCTGGAAGGCTGTTTTCAAGTCTCCGCAAACCCTTCTCTTTTCCAAGCTGAACAGCCCCAACTTTCTCAGTCTGTCCTCATATGGAAGGTGCTCCAGTTCTCTCATCTACTTCATGGCCCTCTTCTGGACTTGCTTCACTGGTTCCATGTCCTTCTTATGTTGGGGACACCAGAACTGGACGCACCACTCCACGTGGGGTCTCACAAGAGCAGAGGGGTAGAATCATCTCCTTTGACCTGCTGGCCACACTCCTTTCGATGCAGTCCAGGATTTCATTGGCTTCCTGGGCTGCAAGTGCACACTGCCAGCTCATGTTGAGTTTTTCATCAACCATCACCCCCAAGTCTTTCTCTGCAAGGCTGCTCTCAATTACTTCTCCATCCAACCTATAGGTGTGTCTGGGATTGCCACCACCAGGTGTAGGACCTTGCGCTTCACTTTGTTGAGCTTCAAAACTCCTTTGCAGAATAATTAAATTATACACTTTCAGCTTTCAAACACTTTCAATCAGAAGTGACAGAATTTACCCTCCCTGTCAGCCATTAATTCTTTCCAAAAAAAACTCAAACCAAGAGCTTAGGCATAGGAAATCCTTGTCCCAGTAATGTGAGTGGTACATTTGCCACTGATGCCACAGAAGGTAAGATTGCCTCCAGCCTCTTATTCCTCAGTAAAGGGTACCTTTGGCGAAACAAGCTGTTAGATTCCAACTCGGCTTCCTCCTTTGTTTTCTCCAGCCCCCGACCCTGAAGTCTCTGGACTCGTTCCTCAGGGTCAACAGTCAGCAGAAGAACAAGATCGGGTTTAAGCAGATCCTCAGGCCACTGGTACACTTCATCATGAGCTGGTGGAAGATCCTGCACCTTCCCTTTTGTTTCAGTGGCAATTGTGTAGGCAGCTGTGCTGTGCCAGTATCTGTCAGGAAAATACAAAATGGAGAGAGATATTTCAAAGAGAATACTAATTCTTCTGTAATATAGGAGAGAGTTGTCACTATATTGAGAAGTCAATAATGATATGATAGGTGACATGGTGGTTTTGAGGGGAAATGCAAAGAACAGTTCTGTGCCATTCATTATTTCTTAACAGTGATAACAGGGCACTATTCAGAGTTCATGTGAGTTATTAATTAAAACATATGGCAATAGCTACAGACTAGGCAAAGATAGTTCCACATGCTGCTATCAAAAGAAAGTCGTCTCATATATTGAGTGAGGTCAAAGAAGAGTTACATTTTATCTCAAAATCCAATCCTCTGACTCCTTTTTTTTGTGGTTCCCATCCTACTTAATGCAACAGATTTGCTAGAGAACATGTAGTCTTTACAAACATGTGAATTAAGACAGGCATTATTAATGGTTTCACATTTCACTTGCATTTAATATTTCCCACTAACAAGGCACTGTGTTTGACGGATTTCAATGGATTTGAGACTGGTTAAAAATAGTATTTATATGCAAACAACATCTGTGTATATGCATGTGTGTGTGTGTTTGTGTGTGTGTGCTGTGGTGGGAGGTAACAGTACAATAAGCCAGAGGGGTCAAAGTGTGAGGACCTTCTTTATTAAGAGTAAGCTGCCTACACAGGTTAATGAAAACCAGAAATAACACAAACAATAACAAAAAAGTGGGAAGCATGTTTCTGGCTTCATATACACAAAGATTAAGTCTACCTAAAACTTAGTCATTTCAATCCACCTATATCTCATCTTAGAGAAAGCCATGACCAGCAGCCCACATTCTCCTCAGATTTGTCATGAAAGTCCAGTTTAACTCAGGATACACAGCCTGTGCCTGCACTATTCCTAACTAAAGATGTAACAATTTTCACGTGTCCAAAAGCTAGTTACGAGTGTTACACTGATGGAAGTTCTCTAACTTACTAAGTATTACTCTTTGGAAGATTTAATATTTATCTAACTCTCTGCAGAGTAGTGCTTCAAAAAAATCCCCAAAACAAACCCCAAACAAAACCAAATCAAAATAACCCTTCCCACAAAACCAGAGACAATTGTTGACCTGCTTCTGCTTGTAACACTGAACAACGGTATGATAAGCACTGACATAAGAGGGCTTCTTTAATATACAAACCTGTCTATGATCACAGGAGCCTGAGTGGATGCTTTCGCTATTTCTGAAGCAAGAATGTAGTTGCCTGCAGCATAAAATGCTCTTTTAATGGGTGTTGGTTCATCATCAAATACAGTCCTCCAGTGGCTGATGCAAGGTGGTGGGGACCTTAGCAGAATGCCATTCAGGTTGTCCTTAACAGCCTCGGTCACAGTGGTTTTGCCTGCATTTCATTTACAGAGGGAAATATTTGTGTTATTATGTGCCAGATACACCTGAGTTTTAAAAACTGAAAAACTCTCCTTTCTGTTCATTTGGAGAAAATGTTCTGACACCTGAATGTGTAACTTGAATATCTTGTGATAAGGTTGTCAGGGGAAAATTATTCTGAGTCCAGTTGCAGGAATTATTACTCTCCTTCCTGCTCTCTGGGCCTTCCAGCCCTGCCCCTTGCCAACTTTCAGTCTTCACTCCCTTTAATACATTAAATGTATGGCAATTTCTCTGTATATTTCTTTATAATATTTTTTGAGGTCACAGTTCATGTGAGTGTTGCCATGCTGCCATCCAGTTCTTTCTTTTTAAGGGGATTTTGAGTTCTCTTTAACTGAAAGAGGCAACTAATATTTCTCTGAGGCAGACTGCTGCCAGTCTCCCAGACTACCACTATTCTAGTTCGTTTATTTGAAAACTCTCCAGTAAAAGTATGTTTCATCCTCTGCACAAGAAATTTAATTTCAGTACTCCACTCTTTGTATTCTTTCATTTACTTCGATAAGGAATTAACTCACTGAGTGAAAATTAGCATAGACTCATCTTTTAAAAGTCAGAGAAAACAGACTGGCATTTATATAATTTATTTATATTTATATTATTTATACTAATTT